>CM060840.1:49642500-50242500 GCA_030762175.1 Metallyticus violacea | reverse complement strand
TCAACAGAATTCTGGGGAAACCATTGAATGCTTTGATAACTAACAGCTATAAGCACTCTACCGTCGCCTTTTCGGTATTTCCAAGTGGATTCTTGATGAAGAGGCGCAGATAAGCGTTAGAATCCATTTGTAAGGCACAGGAAAGGAAGTGTTTTTGCAGCAATAGGAATAAGAGAACGTGCGGTAAGGGCTTTAAGAGGATGAAATACGGATGCAACTGAGCCAGCGTGCAGGAAAGCGAATTTTACTCATTCCTCTCCCTCCCTCCCTCGCCCTCCTTAGAATATTCTTGAGCAGCTATTCCCTCTAGAGAAAGCACCAGCTGCTTTTCGAAGAACGCTCAAGGCAAACAGCGACTGTAATGTTTATTCATCATTGTTTGAAGGAAAAAGACCCACAGGGAAGAGCGGTACAATTGTTAAATTACTGAAGAATGTTTTTCTTCAGACCGATCGCTCCATATCTCGCTATAATAAATCAAATACTGAACTGCAAGATCTAATATGCAAAACGATCTAACATAGAAGTCTCTTTTAGGCAGCATAGAGTCCAAGACCCCAAATCATTTCTACATGAATGAATTTAATACTTCTTGCATAGTCAGCCTTTTATGTGCACCCTTTAACTCCCCCCTCTCCAAAAGAAAGAAGTCGTCTCTTGAACCAAAAATTCTTATAAGGCCTACTTGTTACAGCGCGAGGTAGTCACAGCAGCATTTAAGTTATATGGCAACTAAAGACGCTGTCTAGTGTGTTCCGTTAGCTCTGTGGCAGAGTGTGCAGTGATGTCATAGTTAAGAGAGCAGGTTTAGCTACCGGCATTAAGCACAGTTTATGTATATAATAAACCCTTGTAACATATGCCAAATTAGGTAAATTTGTTTCCCATACACAGCAAGCTTTACAATACCTTCAGTATTTGTTCTATCTAAATTGAATATGCTGCATAAGCATTCCCCTGCACATGCACGAAGAACAAAAGAATGGCTATGGGCACAAATTCTACTGTAGAAATCTAATACCCCTATGCCACGAAGATTAAGGGCAGGGTTCATACACAGCATCAATTTGTGTTTATTTTTATGTGTTTTTACTCTAGAAGATACATGTTTCTGTTCATGTATTTTAGTTGTTTGTAAAGAATACGTTAGTTTGTGATTACATTTTTGTGTGTGCATAGCTAACGCCATATGTTAAAATATAATATGATATTAAGACAACATAATGGTCTACATGTGCATTTATAAAACGAATAATAAAAAAAAAAATTGTGGGATTTAAACCAAGGAGCTTACGCAGAAGAGCAACGTCTTCTAAACCGCTTGGACACCGCTACTCTACCCAATATTCTCTTTACAGATGATTGTGATCATTGCATTAACAGGCAAAGCGCCCACTGCAGTGTGCACTCGCTGCATGCGTTTGTGAGTACAGTGTTTACGAGTGTTCCCGAAGTTCTCCGATTGACACGTTGAATCTGGCGATCACTATTATTTTTTTACCCAAAGTATTTCCGTCGAATTGTTTTCACCAAACGCTTCTAGTAGCATTTCAACAGCATTAGGCCATGAAAAGATTGATTGTAATGCATTATCTGTTATTCGGCATTTGCTGTTCTTAAACAACCACCTTCAATAAGTTGCGTGTGTTTAGTTCTATTCGTACTAACGATACAATAGATGCAGTCATCTGGAAATATATGCTTGTGTCTTCAATATTTTTCAATCTTACATAGCTGCGACACGTTTAATGTTTTAAATTTAAATCTGCGATTTGCTTCAGGGTTCTTGAGATCAATTATCCTAATTTTATACACTTTACAAATTTCAAATCAGGGATGTAAATCAATGATAACAAGCACATGCTAGGGAAGGGTCTAGCTGTAGGTCGTTAGAAACCAGTGTCGAGCTGTGGAGTGCCAAAAGAAGACGGTAAAGCCAGTGATTATGCTGCTATACGTGTTGAGTTGTTTGATTCTCTAAAGAATGTATCCAAAATTGAAACAACGTTCTTGGATAAAAATACTATATTCAATGAACATTAGCCCATATTATTTAGATTTCTTTTCAGTTGAAAGAATTCCTACAAGGCACCAGGCATCCAGATATTCCCTTCTTTAGGACTGTCCATTGCAGACATGAACAATAATCACGTCGCCAGCGGCGCAGAATAACGCACGAAATTATATTAAACATATATAATGTGATTATTACTTTAATTTTAATAGTGTCTGTATTAACTACGTTGCCAATACAGTTTCTCTTTATCGTTATCAATTAGAGACTGCAGTGAACGCAGGAAATTATATTGAAGCTGATCAATAGTTGAAGGTTTTGCTTATTTATGTTGTAATAAATTATGTTAATAGTGAAGAAGTGTTCCGAAAGAATAACAGAACTTCAGGAGACAAAAATGCCAAGAATTAGAACCCATCTGTTTTGCAGTTGCAAATCTATTTATTATTATTA
The DNA here is from genome assembly GCA_030762175.1 of Metallyticus violacea. Taxonomy (NCBI): domain Eukaryota; kingdom Metazoa; phylum Arthropoda; class Insecta; order Mantodea; family Metallyticidae; genus Metallyticus; species Metallyticus violacea. The sequence goes on along the minus strand of CM060840.1, from coordinate 50,240,033 downwards.
TTATTTATTAACAAAGGCAGAATATAAAATCATTAGTAATCTGCTACAATATTAACTTATGCAACTCTTTATAGCCTCACAAAAATGTTCAAGCATCATAACGGTAATCAGTTTATTTGAAACTTAACAATGGTTTTTAGTTTTAAAACATACACAGCAATAAATAAATAAAAGATGGTTAGAATACATATGTCCATATGCTATGTTCTTTTTCTTTTAAAGTTCCTCTTTTCATTTATATTTATGTTTAATTTAAAGTAATTTAGTTTTGAAATTAAAAATTCCAGTACCTCAGACCTATTTCTTCCGACTTAGAAGAATCTTTGCCTACGTTCTTCAAATATTATTCAGTATCTTTCTTGCCGCACTGTTTATACAATATTGGTGTAAATGTTAACACCTACATTAAAAACTGTTATTTAATACATTTCGTTCCAACTAACTAGCACACTACGTTGATGTAATACATTAAAGTCAACTTCAAAATACAATTTTATACTGTTATTGGAAAGCAAATTTACCCACCTTCCACCTCTAAGCTAAGGCGTAGTGCATACTAAACAGCATTTCACCCTTAAAAGACAAGAGTACAGGCTAAATGGAGTGCGCTATTGCCAGACGTGCCATGCACAAAAGGGAACCAGTTATATCAAGTGCGTTTATATAATTTCAAAAATTTTCTGTTGCTTTGGGCTCTAAAAATGTTCATATCACATTGCCGTAAGTGCACCTTGTCGTTCCTCTTTATTTATTCGAAACCTAAACATGGGGGAATCTGCTCAAAGTAATCTTAAAAAATTGGCAGTACATCATCCCATTGACCCTCCTCAAAATTATTTTGGGGACATTCTTCCAGGAGTAAATAATGAATAATGCGATATACTCCAAGTTGTATCGTAGTTATTATTCCACCTTATTGTCAAATTACAATTTCTGCCCATTGCCTAAAAACAACTATATTCCATTTTAAAGAGCACTGGTGTGTCTTAGCTCATTAGTAGCCGTGACATTGAGGGATGTAGTCAGGGTTTATCACTTTGAATTTAACACGTCATTGTTCTAAATCATGAACTAATAGCTAATTAAGGAAATAACTTTAAGTAATAGTTGTTATAAAATGGTCTCTTCCTGTTTAAGCTAATTTATTAATACTCAATTCACATATTTGAATAAGTTTCTAAATCATAGATAGCCCTGAGGAGAATCAGACTCGAACTGCTCAATTTCAAGTCCCTCGAAGAAAGAGAAAGGCGAAGAGAAATGTTTAAGCGTCACTTTTAAATTATAAAGAACCCATACCAGGTATATTGCTATGCATACTATGCCACAATATGTGCTTTTTATAACTGTAGTACCTTTTGCTTGCATTTTTGTTCCTGTTTTATATATATATATATATATATATACTGTTCACAAAATAATAAACAATTCTAAAAAGCATAAAACTCATAAAAAGCACTAGGATGCAGTATAAATAGTTCACACTAAAACCGTAATAAAACTGAGCACTAAAACCACATATTTCGTGTTTTGGCTCTTGAACAGACTCTCAGCACGTTTTATTTAGGCAGATAGCTCTAGTGATGGCAATTATCTCTAGAGAATAAATATCTGTACGTTCGTATTGCATTTTAAGAGTGAAACATAGTACAGCTATAAATATGCATTGCTGCGCCCAAGAACGTTAGTTATGATTGCGCAAATAAAGCGAATTATTCTTAACTAGGCAAAGATAATTGTTCGACTGGCCACGTTAGCATGAGTAGACCTCGTTCGTCATTGGTTCAAGCTCATTGAATATTTATAAAACTGGTGTTGCAGTCATCCAGGTAACCTGCACCAGGCTCTCTCCTCGACACACAGAAAGAAGACGCTGTGGATGTATACTCTTTACTGTAAATTGTTAGGCATGGGACCTTCATCGTGTACACCCAGTGACCCAGCTAGAATGCAGTTTTGAAACACTTTATGACCAATTTCCTTGATGTATTACATTATGTTGGCTTAAAGCTTTATTAGTTATAATTTGTAAGCCAATACATCAAAGTTATTACAATTAAGGGACAGCGTATTTTATTCACTATTAAAGCAGAAGATGTTATAATATGCAAATACAAATTATGTTCTGCCCTAGAATTTTTCTGTCAGGAATTTGATGGATTACTACATGGTAAATAGGGCAAAGCTTTAAAAATGTAAACTTTCAACAATTTAAAGGTTCAAAGCTTTCAAAGTTTCAAGTTCAATATTTCAAGTGTTTTATAGCTATTTAAATTTCTTTCCAACATATCCTAAAGTTGTTGGTCCTGATGGTCTAGTGGTAACCATACTTGTATAGTAGAACAAATATTGCGGGTTCATTCCCTACCAGGGTCGATGGATTTTGCATGGCTTCCTCCGAAAGGGAAGTAAAGCCATGGGTTGCTTGTCGTAGGTTATGGCACAGAAAAGAACCTCAATCCTGAAAGAAGAGGCCTCTGAGCAAAATTTATCTGCCATTTCACGCCCTGAATTAAATAGGACGTTAAAGAGCGTTCGTAAATAAACAAATTAAATTTTTCTGAAGTTAAAACTTGTCTTGGCATACGGGACAGTGTCAAGTTCAGGTTATTAAGTTATATTGCTCACAACAGTCAACACACCTGAAGAATTCCAATGTGCTCATGATTACTTCTAGAAGAGTAGGTGTTAGTCCGCAAGATGAAACATTTATGGTTATGGGTGTTTAATATATTTTCTAATAATCGCAGATAATAGGCAGAGGAATAAAACAAAATACTATACTGTGTCTTAATGAAGACAGCTACTCGTATCGTCAGCGATAGAACATTATTTACTACTTTTTCTCGGTATATTTAATGCTTTATATCTATTATGGATGGTAAATAAAATATTTTTGTATACTAGAAATATGACAAACTCGTCTGGTACTGTCGTTTAAAAAATAAAAAAAATCCATAGCCCTTTAAGTCTGCAATTTGTCCCAGTAGCGAAGATAGACTGCCGTCTGAGTGACGCAGACAGACTTACTCGTATGCACGTGTTGCGCACATTGCATTGTATATCACGACTGGGTTAGCACCTGCAGCTCTTCTATCTTATCCATACGGATGAGCTCCTGTACTTATAGTTGTACTGTGATCGTGGCTTTCGATTCTATTTGTTCAAGTCTGTTTATAGTATGTCTTATTTTATTTGTAGTTCAAACTTTACATTCTGCCTTTTATTCCCCTCCATTCAACAATTCATTCAGACGTCTTTTTTCTTTGAGTGTCCAAGCCACTCCTCGCTTGAAGCACAACATTTTCATTGATTTTTGTTATCAACATGTCATCTTATAGGGTAAATATGTTACTGGAAATGTGGTAGAAACGCAAAATTCCAGTCAGAACACATGCCTTCCTCCAGAGAGAAAGAAATAAAATTCAGAGCTTGCGAGGCTATCTTAGAAATTCTAAAACGACTAGAGCCTATAGCGGAAACGCGATTATGTATAACTAAAAGAGCCGTAAGAATTCTAAGCATGCAGCTTATAAGCAAAGAGCACGTGCATGGTGTTCAGAGTACCGGATCCCTCATATGAGATTCACACTGCATCGATTTTAATGTTGTTGTAACCCCCTGCACAATAAACCTGACAAAGGCTTGAAATGCAGCTACAAACAAGGCGCAGCTGGTGCTACACAACACTATAGGGAAGGAAACTAATGGGATAGGGGTGAAATATCGGAATTTTAGAGTTGCTTGTCCTCTGCTGCTACTAAGTCAAGTCATACCATAAATCTGACATTCACATTTCGAAAGTTGCTTTTTTCTTTAAATGTTTCATTTATTGTTGCGTTTTTTCCGCCATGTCTGTCGACTGCAGAGTGAATACTATAGGGTGTTCTACAATTTCTCGGCCTGATTCAAAGATGTGAAGACGGCCGATTACTATGCCATTTGTTTAATACTATCCTTTCGATGATCCCCTGTAAAAGTTCAGACGCGTAAGTGTAGTCGTTTGTGAAGATCGTATAAACAAACTAGTATTAATATTTTCTACAAAATGGATAAAAAATTAAATACAAGCATTTACAATGCGTTTGAAGATGAACGCCTGGTGTTCAAAATATTTCGATGTTTCGGTTTTACTGTTTTATCAACTTCTGCATCTCTAGTTCTTGTTATATACATTAGACGTCACAGATTGGCTTTGCTCAAATGCAGTAAATTGAACCTTCTAACGAACCTCATCTTTCATTTTCATGTATCCTTTAGAACTAGAGGCTAAAAGGTTATATATTGTACTTAAAACTGACTACCACTAACGTGTATTATAGGAAATGTTGAAAATGATACCCCTCAGCGGCAATACATTGCCGGCATCTGCGTAGGAAATTTATGCGTTCATCTAAATTTTCTTACCTAACAATATGGCGTTTTCTTGTCATTGAAAGACTCTGTTTCTCGTAGCTTTTCAACAAGTTGGAGAACAATTTCTCTATCTGGAACACGGTCGCCAGCTATTTTCTTGCCTTCATTGCAAGAATCAGTTTTCACATATGCATCATGGATAAAAACCCGTTCAAGATCATATGTAGCATAACTAGCGAAGAACAATTAGAGCGCAATTACTCACAATGAAAGCATCCAATAACACATGAACCCACAACCACTCGCTAACAAAGCCTACCTCAAACTAATTACAAGCTACTACCCGCACGTTCTTATACAGCCTTGATTACTGGCTTCCCAAGTGCGCAGTCTAGCTACGCCAGCCCGGAACTCAAATCTCCTCACTGTATCAGATGTAGGCCTTCAATACCTACATAACAAACCGCAAAGAGTATTTTGAGCTCTGACTTCAGAGAACGACATAATCTGATAAACGGGTTTCAAATGCACTAGGGTGAGATCATTTTCGTTACATAACGTGTTCGGTTAGTAAACTTAAGAGAACACTTCGTTGATTCTGTGGTTTTACTAAAGCAACACAAGAAGTATAGCCAGGCAAACCGCTAAAACACCTCCGTGTGTTTATAAATGAAACTATGCGTGTGGGGCCCTTGTTGCGTACACAGCCGCTTTACCAAGGCAATTAATCAGTAAAGGAGTTCTCGACCTTATTGCTTCCCACATGACTGAATGCGGACCACCTCAAGTTTCATACAAAAGCCTCTCTCTATAAGCACTCAATTAACTATCGCTTAGAGGTACAGTTATGAGAAAGCTCTATGCAACTATACATAATTGCCTCTGACAGCGATTTATTTTCCAATTACAGAGCAATATAGGATTTGGTGATTTATTATTAATTTAGAGTGAAAAATAAGTAAACAAATAAAATAAATATATAAAAAAATGTCCCATACCTATCATACACGTTCAGAATTAGGCCAAAACAGCCTGTTCCTTGTCCAGAAATACAATATTATTTGAGTTGGAGAAGCCAATGCCTTATAATACATGTGCAGGTTACAGCTTGTAGTTCATTTGAATGAGGCTTCGTCGGCGAATTATGCCAATAAATATAGTCTTCAAACATGAGTTTTTAAGTATAAATGGATTTTTACAGAGAACTGGTAGGCGATTCGCAAGAAAATTACTTGGCAATGGTATTCCAGGGTGAAAAACTGTTTGCCAACTTGTTAAAAAGTAACGAGAAATAGGATTTCTCAATAACAAGAAACGTGTTCAGAACCACCGCGTTCTTATGGAAGAAGAGTTATACGAAAAACAAATTTCCGACGCATTATTTTCAACATCCCCTATTAATCCGGTGATATTATCATCAGTTTTAAATACAATATTATTTTATGCTTTCAGTAAAAATATGAGCATTAGAATAAAAATACTAACTTTGCCTTTTTCCGGCTGCGGCGATTCAATAGTACCAAAACTAAATAATATCATTGTATTGTAGTTACTCTTTCTATCATTTCTGTAGTCGTTCTAATGTTCTTTTTCCAATATTTTAGTAACTAAAACTTTTCAAAGGTGTCCATTCTTAGCAAGCATTTATACCATTATCGTCCATATGTGTCAAAAGTACTTTTAATTCTAGAAATATATCTTCATTATTTTATATCGTAACTTCATTCTTTTGTTTTAATAAACTATGTTCTATCAATTTTAGATTTATTTTACTTAAGGAAGCACTTTTAACATCTTTGGTCATTATCATTTCTTGCAGGCTTGAGGTTCTTTTCGTGCCATATCTACGACAGTGTACCAACGGCTTTATTTCCCTTCTGAATAAAGCCATGCTTTGGATTTTTACACCTTAAAAAACTCGCGGTCTTGGGTCTACGAGGCAAACATGGCTAACACTAGAGGCAAATATGGCTAACACTAGAACACCATGATCGACAATTTCCCCTAAATGATCTCAGTTAGTCTCATTTCTGCTGATTCGATTTTTTTTTTCATTGTCTAATTATTTACAGAACCATACACCTAAAACAGAATAGTCACAGTTTTATGAATTTAAATATTAGGTGGGGAGGCTTAGAAATAGAACAATAACCAGATAATATAAACAAGACAGCAATACCTGAAATCCTTATTAATCAATAAACAATTACAACACAACTCTAATACTACTAACTAATCTGCTACTCTCTGCTTCTTCAGACATTTTCTTTCAACAGTTCACTGATGATGTTGGCCACAGACGCTAACGAAAGCTTATGTTTTTAAATTACATTTAAACCAACGACCAAGGCAAAATAACCCGGCAATGAAAACATTTAATTGTGTAATTACTGTTTCTTTCCTAGCGTTACTTGTTAACATTCGTTTTATAGTTTCTAAAGCAGTAGGACTTTAGGACGTTTCATTTCTATATCTTTTCTTCTATCATATGCAATGTGGCAACAAAAATAATTAAAAGTAGCATTTGTTCTAAAATAAAATAATCAATTATAATTTTTGGCCGTAAAGAGTGTTTTTTTTTAAATACTAAAACTGTCGTTTTCTTTTTAAATGTTTGTAATTTATATATTTGTGCTATTTTGTATAATATATTGTTCTTTCTAAATTTTATTCCGAATCTCAGAAAATAACCAGATCAAATGCAATCATTAATATATTTAGAACTAGAGTCAGTATATTATTTTCAGTTGTGTTTCTCATTTTCTCACATCATCATCAAAGTATATCCTAAATTAAGTGACTGACAAAGCAAACCCTGTGAATTTTTCCTGTAATTCTTACTGATTTTTAAACTTATTGGTTTTTCCTCCCTCCAATGCCACTATGCATTGGCAGGAATTCAGTTTCTCTCAGGCTCTGGTGGATAGACTGAAAGGTCGAACAATGAGGATTAAATCTGTTTGGATTTCATTCCTTATATAGCTTAGTAGCTACAGATGCACGTCCTCGAGGTTACCCATAAAAAATGTCACAGTCTTTTTGGACTTGTGGGATGTCCCTGCTCCTCCCAGCCTTGCGAGTGTGTAGCAGACTTCTGAAATTTGGATGGCTGGAGGGTTCGACTACGTTATACCAAGAATAGCGGGGAGGATGGTACATAATAATTCGTCCGAATGAGCTCAGGGGACCAAGCGGCGCTTCCTTGTTATTCGCTTGCTGCATACAAAATTTGTATAATTCTTACTTCATGTTTTGGAATTCCTTTTGCGAACATTATTCCCAAAGCTCCTCTGTATTCGAATGCACTGTCCAAGTTCGGTACAGTTTGCACTAAATGTTTCCAACTTCGTTAAAAGAAAAGGCGCATTTAATACTTTCTGTTTCTAATAATCCAGTACTAAGAGTTCTGCTGCTTATTGAGAGCCTTACCATCCTCATTTAAGCTCGGAAGATTGCAGACACTCACTCAAGACCATTCTCACCCATTTCCTGTCCCTTTCTGCAACGATTATCCTACCCCGATCAACATTTCATTTCTCTGTGTATTACATCAGCAACCTCGAAAGTATAGACTGAATATCTAGTGCTGAGACTAACAATAAATGGGCACGTGGAGTGTTTTCTCCCTTGAAGATAATTCCACTTCTTTGCCTTTTTGCCAACACACCGTCTTACCAGAATTAAAATGAACTTTTGTATTTTAAATTGTAAAGGGAAATGCTGGCAACACAAGACTGGTCTATTATTAGTAAATTAGTGACAGTGCAAGATTATGTGAGCAACAAATGCACAATAATTAGCTATGTACGCCTAAAGAGAATTATTGCCAGAGACAACATTATTAATTCTTGCGATGCATGTTTGCTCCGGTGAATGTTTCCAGGCTTCCGAACTACTTTTACATCTTAATTTTTTGTGTGCACCCGTCGTTAATTTTTTTAACTCAGTTCACAAAATTTGAAAGAGGATTGTGAAAACGATGTGTAAAAAATCAAGGATCCCTTCCGAGTAACTCGGTTCGGCTCTGCTTGTGCCATGCACACTTCTCCGAGGAATATTCTGCAATAACTCAATCAATGAAGACAAAGTTCTGCAATAAGCCACGCCAACTCCAGATGAACGCGAGATAAGACGATCTGCAGGTTATGAGCTTGTCCTTCATCGATCAACATACGAGAAAACCCACAGAATGCTTTTACCCATTGTCATCATAGGACTACAGATTCTTAATGTTTAGTTTCTGCTATGGCAGGTTCTAAAACGTACAACGCAACCAGTGAATTTCACATAAAACTCATGTAGATTATGGTTAATTGCGACGGCGAAGCGTGGCTTTTGACTAGGGTAGGCTGAGTCATGGGCCGAAATCAATGAAAATTTAGTTTATGTTACATTCACTACGAAAATGGCTAATATTATTATAAAACGTTTATTGTCCAAAACAATGACATTGAGACCATCAATATTGTAAGTGATAATGAAATTAAATTACATTCAATATTTAATATTACGTTCATATTTCATGAGTTCAATCCTGCGATTCCTTTTAATGTTCACATACTGACTATTTTCCGTCCCTTTCTCAATAACCCGAGTAAGGTATCGCGCCATTCCCCTGCATTCAGAATTCAGTAGAAAAAGATAGGAAAACAGTTATAAATTGCTAGCATGAACAGTTACTGATTCAATGATAGGTGAATAGTTAAGACATGAGCAAAATATGTGTAGAAGTGACCCCGCCCTTGCTTTCATCCGCAACAAACGCAGATAAGTAAGAATAAATAGAGAGCGCCTGTCATGTCACATCAAGCAACAGCTCCACTACCATCTTCAAGCTTGCTACTGTGCATCCAAGAGTTTTGCTCAGCATACCCTTACAAACAGAACGATCCTGGTACACCAGTCACGCCTCCTTACACGAATGGCAGCAGAGAAAACCGAATTCCGTAGTCCCAAGCAGTTTTCGTTAGAAAGTGCTAAGCTCGGAGTTGTGAATGTTATCGCGGCACTATAAGAACAAAAATAAATAATTGCTTGCGAATTTCGCATATATTTAAGGGAATTTCTAAAATAGTGGGTCTTCATATACCATCCTTAAAGTCAACATTAGTTGCGGTTCGCAACCATAATGAACAAGTGCCCATGCTCAAAACTAAAGAAATGTGGAGCTTTTTTTTTTTTTTTTTTTTTTTTTTTTTCCCCACAAATAAGAATCTTTGCTACAAAAAAGAAAGAAAACATCTCATCGCATTCCCCTAGCAAACCCTGGTACCACTGAAGCCAACATTATCACGATTTCTTTGCTGCCAGATGGAAAAAAAGCCATTAGTGCCACCACAAATTAAGAAACATCTTGCTTATACAGTACGGAATACATGCAAAACATACAGTGTTAAAAGTGTATGCTTTTTCTCGTATCATTATTATTTCTTTTACGTGTTACATTGCTACATTTTTTAGTTTCCCAATTGATTTTGCTATATAATGAATGTTATTAGCTTCCTACATAGATAATTTTTGGCCTACAATTGCCTGTTTCTGTGCGTTTCGACTTTTATACCCTCGTGTATTTGTTGAAGTCATACCACCACTTCTCCGCATCGACGCTGTTATGCCTTGAAATTGAGTTCGGTTTTCCCCACTGCTGTTCGTAAAAGGAGGCACGACAGTGCACCAAAATCGTTCTGTCTGTAAGGGTTAAGTTTTTGTTCATGTTTTACCTCTCAGTCTATGCTATTTTTAAATTGATACAGTCCGCTATGTCGAGCTACAGGTTCTACAAAATATAGCTGAGACCAAGGCCTCACGGTAATAAAAATTCCATGAAAGACAATTCGCTTCACCCGGATAGTGGCTTGGACAATTCTTACTACGCTTGTAAAAGGTGGTGATCTGCTATCTGTATCACAGAGATTACTTTAAATAAGTAAATATTTCAATTCGTTAATAAAATTAATAGCAACAAAACCCCCATTTTAGCTAGCTTCAGCCTTACAGCCTTAATGAACGCTTTGCCTCTGAGTTACTGAAGGGATGGAGCATTACATGCATACAGGGGCCAAACTCTGCATCAGGGATTCGCTTGATTTAGGTTATGCGCGTGGCGGATGACTCAAATAACAGATAAGAGAGGGAACGACAATCTGCCTATATGTGCGGAGAAATAATCTTGGGAAAATATTCTGGCTTAAAGGGGATGGAAGAATGGAGAAAGAAATATCTACCGGCCCGTTTGTTAACCGGGGGAGAGGGCAGTGGCAGTGCTGAACTTTGCTGGCAGATAGGAAGGAGGATGAGGGAGTACGTAACATTATAAACAAATTGAAAAATTGAAACAGCCCAGATCGGAAGAGGCAGACCACAGGGAAGAGGCGGGGTAGTACAGCATGAGTCAGGATATTTCTTGGATTAATTGTACATACATACATGTGAGGGAATGTAAGTTATTTTACTTTTGTACGATATTTTTTCTTTTCTGTTTATTTTAATTGTGTATTAAAAAAATTAAACATCGCTTTTTGCAATTTCATGTATTTCCTAGGGTGTTGAGAAAGCATGTACTGTGAAATCGATAGGTTAGATTTGTTAAATATTTTTTGTAAAGAAATATTGTCGCCGCCACTACTACTAAAGGAAAAATAGCTCCCATTATGAAATTTTGCTTATGTATCCTTAATAGGACCCTTGGTAATTTTTATTTCACAGTTATTTTGATATTTTCTTGATCCTATTTAAGCATTGAACAATGCAAGCGATGGTTTGATAACTGTTTCAAGTACAGAATCAAAGAATGACGAATTCGCTGAATTCTTGCTATTTTCATACATGAGCTGCACAAGGCCTTCTTATCAATTCTTTAGAGATTAATTTGACATTACATGATAACTAATTAATTGAACGTACTTACAATGGAACACAATGGAAAAGTATCAAACAGACACAATTCTTGAAAGCCACGATACCGGAAAAAGAGAAGAATCTTTAGGGAGGGACCCTAATACTAGGCAGCGAACTCTACGTGTTTGCCCACAGCCAGGAGTGAATAATTTAATGTACGGAGATACGTTCCCCATTCTCGAGCTCTCGGGGGGATAGCTGCCTACGTCTAATGTTCGCTAGGAGGAATATAGCGGTAGCCGCAAAACCGGGATGTAGCACGAAACAAAGCCTGCAGATATCCAGCTTGTAGCCAGTAATTAATTGTTTCCGGTTCGATAATGAAGTTCGCTGGACTCCAAAAACTCAGCTCCAACTATTGGAACTCGATAAGCATTCGTCTGTAAACAACAGAATTAGGTTAAAAAAATCGTATCGCGCGCTATTATAACCATCCTTCGTTTATTCTCGAGGTAGGCGCTCCCACAATAAAACAATAGAATTGGGTTAAAAATCATTCTCTGTGCTATACAAGTGTATACAAGTTTGATATTTTTTTCTTCTTCCAACAATTAGAAACGTACGCCATTTTAGCAAATGAGAGTTTTCGAACACTAGCCCTGTTAAATTTTCATGTAATACAATAGAAAAAAACCAATATAAGAATGTAGTACGTGTAACTAAATGGAATATAGAAATAGATTTATTTACTTAGTGACAAAAATTTATATCGACATTTCTATTTTCATTCAAAATATGAAACAAATACATTGAGTTATATAAAAACATACAATATATATATATATATATATATATATATATATACATAATATCAATATTAGTGTTAAAGTTGCACTTTAAAATTATAAAAAAAGTATTATTCTGAGCTTTATTTAATGATTTGTTGCTAACGTAATTTTCATAAATTTACGGAATGTGCTTCTTATCACTGATTTGTCCTCTTCTAGTTGACCACAATGTTTTTTTGTACAACTACTATTTTATCAGAATAATAAACAATAAAGTGATTGTTTTTCAAAATAAAAAGTATTGTTTTCGATGATTTTAACCCATCACTTGTTGCTTTGCTTTCCTCGAATGAATATTGTAACAGACTGGAACCGTAGTGGGAAGGCGCAGCATTTATATTGAGGCAAGTAAACTTTCTTTCCTATATACCGCAATCTTATACCGTGCGATCGGTTTTGCTTTCTCCCGGAATGTTTTGCCTATGGGTGAGCGCGCCGCTCCTTAGCCGGTGATTAGCAGGAGGGTAAAACAATAAAACCAACTATACAACAATGTACAAACAATTTAAGAGGCTCCTTATTAACTAAATTATCAAATGAGGTATTGAAACTGCCCGCCTTCTTCTCCATGTATTTTTACATCTCCTTAGTAAATTATTCATCATTCGCTGTAGTTCATTTTGAGATATCCGGACAATTTTCTGAGGAATATTATCTTCGAGTTCTTGTATGGTATACAGGTTCGTCTTGTACATGACATTTTTTAATTTGCTCCAGAAATAATGATCGCAGACTGTTAAATCGGGGAATAAACTAATAATTCTGTCTCGTGGAAACACATTATGAATTACCCTCAGAATTGTTCGTAGCGTGAGCAGCTGCAGAGCCCTGTTGAAAAAAAATGCATAATCACGTGGCCTATTGGTGGGTTCTCTGAAAAAAAAAAGGGGGGCTAGTATGGTATTCACATAAGTAAAAGAATCAGTTGTATGTTTAAAAAATTGGATTATGATTTTTTCACCACCGAGTTAAAACATATGAATCATACATAGACAAATAGTGCCGTTATAAACACACAAGGCATAATCCACTAAGTACACTGTCGAATTAAGAAACGAACAAAACAACCTCTGGGAACAACTGCGCTACGACTGCGATAGTCGTAAGGTCAACAAGCAAGCAAGCAGGCCTGCTACTCCCTTCGTAGCGGGGCAAACAAGTGGGACTGGTTCATTAAAAAAATCCTCCGCAGCGGGGAAAAGCATCACTGATCGTACTGTATTAATTAAAGTGGGGTTGTGTTGCCTTAAACTGCAGTAAAACCAGCCCGCGGGCATCCAGTGCAACTCAGCATCAATTCGACTAATTCCAAACATTTTACTATATCACAACATAAGCTTCTGACCTTAAACAGATTGAGGTTCTTTCTCAACAAGATGCCCAATGTTTTCTCTTCCGTTCTATAGGTGGCACAGGCAATTTTTATTGCCTTGGTAATTCCAATAGCTATACGTAATTCGAGCACTGAACAAAGAACTTAATTTTTTATAAATGAAGGTATTGCTGATAGAGTTTTGATTTCAAGGCTACTAATATCACCATTATTGAATTGCATGAAACTATTTGATGGTTCTGAACTAAACACCTTTCTCTTTCTATTTCATATGCCTCTTCAATTACTTCATAGTCAAAACTTTTGTCTCCAAAAGAACCTAAGAGATGCCCAGAGCATTTATTAAAAGTTTTTTCACACGACCAAAGATTTCCCCTTTAGAATAAGGAACTAAATTTGGAAATAGACGACGCAAAAGTGCATTGTGACCATTGATGAATGTTCTGTCAATACATTAATGAATGAATGCTTTCGGAACAATACTTTGAAAGTGCGAGGGCCATATTTGAAATTATAAAAACTACTAATGGAAAGATAATTTCAAAGCGTGGTGGTTATAACTTGCAATTTCAACTAATAGAGAAGTTTTTTTTTTCTACCATCCGTTTGAAAATAGCAAAGTATTGATTATCTTGAACTAATTCCTACAATAGTGGATTATCAGTATAGTAATTTAAAGTAATGTGTAAATTCGGTCATAATTGCATAGACATGTTTTGATAAGGAATACATCTGAATCACAATCTAATAAGATGTTAACTCTCAAGGGAAATTTTCCATTTTTTTTTTTTATTTGTTGTGCTTGTTAGTGTAAAAAGAAAATTAATTTTGAGTTACAGAAAATGCATTACTTTAATCAGAATGGCATACTTTTAGTTTGTGTGTTAAGCCAACTAAAACACGAACAGAAAACACACATTTTTAGAAATTATAATGAACATTTAGATCCAGAGATCAATCTAGAAAAGGTTTCATTTAAACATTTTAATGTATGCAGATGATAAAATGAATACCATCTCCAATGATAAGTTTTTATATTGCAATGTATTTGTAAAATTTCTGCTAATGAGACAAAAATTACAGCTTATAAAGGAAAGATCCCATTCATGTCAAAATTGTTAGAATGAAACATTAAAATGATTTCACATTTCAAAAAATTCTGCTATGAAATAACACATGGTCAAGACAACGAAGCCATATGAGGTTCCACAAAAGTAATAAAAAAATAAATAAAAAAAAAGTGACCGCATAAAAACAATTAAAAGTATGTGACTCTACCTCAAATGCTATATGGATTTTAATTGACTCAAAGAAAAGGTGTGTGTGAGAGAGAGAGAGAGAGAGAGAGAGAGAGAGAGAGAGAGAGAGATTGAAATAAATTTTTACCCGGAATTAAAAACTGCACCAGAAATGACAGAACAAGGAATGAAGACACTAACTGAATTAAATATAACAGAAACGGCAGTAAAAAAATTTAAGAGATATAAGGAAAATTGGACATTACATGGAGAAATATCAGAAAAAAAAAGTTATACAGTATTAAAATTTGAACTATCTGGGTGGAGGTCTATTGGAATACCAAGGTAAAAATGGATGGATCTATTAAGTTGTAAAAGTCATTAGAGAAGAATATGATTACTATAAACGTAAATTTCACTGCAGCATCAATAATATCCGATTCAAGATGCAATTAAACTTACACACGATTCAAAATAAATCCTTTGAGTCCAGACATGTCAACGCCTTATTTAATAAGTGGAAAGAGCTTGACGCTTGTTATGATGGAGTTGGTTGAGATTAAATTGCCACTTCTACAAAACGGACTTCCAGGGCAAGCAATAGTGATGAATCAAAAATTATGGCGCCAGGTATCGTCTAGCTAATGCTTAGCTTCCAGTAAACAATTCGAAGAAATGATTCAACCTTATTCAATTGCTTGTTGGCATGTAACTTGGTCTCGTGTCTAAGGATTCCTCCTGAGCTACGCTTTTATGCTAAATAATCTCTACCACTTTTAAGTTAGGGTCGTGATGGCAAATATTTGTAATATTTTCCTCTATTATGCAATAAATATCGCAATAATTTGTACAAAAAATGTGCTATAAAATTACATTTTCTGTTTGGGATTTCATAAACGTTAATTCATAAATATTTCAATTTCTGCATACAATAATTCAACCCCCCCCCCCCCAAAAGTTGATTTTACAAATCATAGTTGCACGAATCTAATGCGCACCTTTTTGTCCAAATGTATTCAAAATTGTGATGCGAATTAGATTCGAGTGCAAATCCGTTCCGTAGTTCCCCAATAACTTCATTCAAATTTATCGATCATTACGTCATAATGCATTGCTGCAACTATCGCTAATTTGTTGTTGGTTAATTATTGCAGAGAGCATTTGAATAGTACGTAGTCATGAAATGGAGCATAAACGGAGAAAAATATCTTATAATGCTACTTTCAAGCATAAACTAATTCTTTGTGCTGAAAAAAAATGGTAACAGAAATGCAGGAAGATTATAATTGCCGTGACAACTACATTATAAATGTGATGGTCTCCAATTAGAGAAACTTATTAAGAACTACATAAGGATTTCCTGTTATTCCACTAACAATATGATTTGTTCTTTCAATGTAACTGAGAGAAACGTTCGCTTGTGGCGGCAACAGGAACTGGCATTATTTGCAACTAAAGCTAGTAGGAAGGAATTCACAGGTCCTCGCAAAAGAAGACATTCTGTCCGATATCGAAGAAAATTTTTTGGAATTTAAAGGAGGAAGAAAGAACAATCTGTGACTAGTGAGTGACACCATAAAAAATAACTTTTTCTTCTTTGATCTACGCCAACTGTCCTGGCAACAGCACGAGTGGTGGATTTTGTCGTATGTGCTACAAGATGTAACAATAGTTCACTTCTATGTTCTGACCGTTTTATGAAGCGGGCGTGCTTATCTCTAAGCGCCGTACAATAATATGCCTTTTTTTTATAATGATTTTAAGTTTCAAATTTGGATGTGCATTAGATTTGAGTACATATGGTAACTATCTGAACCCTATTTATCACACAATATGCAAAAGTTTAATGTATCTGGATGCACGACATCAGTAATAAAATCTGGATGGGTGGCAACACGATGTTCCTTCTACAGGCTGGAATTCTCCTCGATGACTAACATTTTCCTATTTACTACTTGAATATTAAAACACTGATCGAAAGATTGCAATGAAAAGAGAGCTAACATGTGACTACAACCTAAGTTCAATTACTCCTTTCCATTCTACTTCTAAAGAACAAAAGAATCTATGAATTCGATCCATGAGAGATAAAACATACTATATAGAGTGCAACGCCAAGGGAGGCACAAAGAGGAATCAAGGGGAAAAGAGAAAATAGAGCCGACAGCGGAGAGTAAACGTTACAAATATTATGCAACGAAGTGGAAGGGCAGAGATTGTGAGCGCTGAAGACCCAGGATTGTGAGACAGGAAGAAATATCAGAGGAAGTCAACATTCATGGAAGATTAGTTTCCACGGAGGAGGAAAATTCGTACAATATCTTGCTGCTCCAACCCGACTTTCTGTCTATCGTGAGACCTATGCAGATCAATACAGTCGAGAGTCGTGTCGATATATAGAATTCCTTTCTCCTGAGCTGCAACAAGTACATACAAAACCTCAACGTCTGTGACGAGTTCCGGAATTGAATTAAAGTGCGCGCGCATGTGTCTGCCTTCCTTGTCATGCGGAATTTCTTTTCTCTTTACCTTTTTTTATTCGCTGTTCTCCGCAGGCGAGGAAACAGAATCAGAGAAAACACGCCCGGTGTTTGTGATGACGTTGCTGTCTCTTACCTTGGTGCTTTGCGGTGGTTTTCATTTGAAGGCAGAACACGACATACCCAAATTTGCCTCCTTTGCATTTTCGGGGCTACAAAGACTTTACTGAAAGTACGTACGTTCTAGAATGATTCCCCTAGAGACGGTCTTTGTTGTCAGACAAACACGTTAGAGGCCATTCAACTCCTTCACTTGGTTCACTCAGTCTCGGCATTTACCTTGTTAAGAGCTAGGCAAGATCCGAGAGCTAATTTCCTATGACAGGTACCGTGCACGGATTTCAATTTATTTGTGCACCGTATGGTGGCACAGCGTCAATTATTCCGACTGCATGCACATCAGACATTCAAGCGCGGATATCGGCTATATTTAAATGACTGACAACATTTGTATGACTTTTAAATATACAATTGTATATTACGTATTACAAAATAAAATACATTAAAGATGATTGGCACTCTACTATAATAATCATATTTTCTTTATACAGAGCTATCCAAAAGCCAGTCACCATGCTAATAAGTAACGTACAGTTACGTACGGACCGCCTAAGTGCGAATGTATACTAGGAAAGTGCAGCCGTCGCAACCGAAAAAAGAAGATATATCACTGCTTGTTAAGATATATTTTTATTTTATTTTAGTATATAAAATGTTTACTGAAAGCATAAAGTGATGCTATTTTTAAAACTGGTAATACGCACTAACCTGTGTTGTACATTGCCGATATCTGCGTAAGAAATTCCCATATTTCATTTAACTTTTTTCCCCCCGTAAGAACACGGCGGTTCGGAACAGATTTCTTGAGAGATCCTGTTTTTCATAATTGTTTAACAAGTTGACTAACATTTCATTTCTGGAACATGGTTGCCAGCAGGCAATCAGTGTTCACAAATATGAACAATTTATTTTACAACATATCTTCACGATTCTGTTGGATAAACTGCCACATTTGTATATCCTCTATTTTTTTAACATAATGAATTAAAATCAAATAAATACCAATATATTCTACGCATGTGCCATTTCTACTACATTTGTCTCAACAAACACAGCAATGACCCATTAACAAGCGTCAGCTCTTTCCAGTTAACAACAGCACAAACGCAGCATCAGTTTCTTTGCTTTTCTTTGTCCTATTAAATAAGGACATGTCTGAACTCAATACTTCTTATGAATCACGTATAACTTCATTTTGAATCGGGTATTTTTAAACCTGCTTTTCAATGTTTGAATTGCAGATTCGTACGTCGTGGAGAAAGTTAAACTCCATATTAAAATGAAGTTTAGGGAACGTTCTCGTTGATTAAGAATCTATAAACTAATGCAATGTTATTGTGGGAACAGCGATGATGATTATTGCTTAAGGGCGCAAAACAGCAATGGTCATTAGCGCCCAAACACATTAAAAACTGCGCCAGAATGAAAAAATAAATAATTAATTAACATGACATCAGCACATAGGTTAATTAACAGTAGCACTTGGTGCAATAAAATAAAACCCCATAACAAAAAACAAGGGTAAAACGTTCAATAAACCAAGACTGGTAGTAAAACGCATCAGCAACAGTAAGACACAAACGTCTAAAATGAAAACAATAAAACCCCAAAACAAATAACAAGGGCAATATGCAACACAACAATTAAATACTGGTATTAAAACGATTCAGCAAAAGCTGAAAAAACAAGTCTTAAAATGCCGTCATGAGTAAAATGGCTCCAAAAACCATAAACACGGATAAAACGGAGCACTCGCTCAATAGCAGCCACATCATCTGCCAGTAACTCCTCAACTGAGGAAGGCAAAGTCAGGGAAAGTCTAAAAGCTGCCAGATGATGGCATTCTATTAAAATGTGACACACTGTAAAGGGGTGGTCACAATGAGGGCAAGCTGGAGTTGGTTGACCATTAAAAAGGTGACAGTGATTAAAACGGCAATGCCTAATTCTCAGACGAGCTAAAATTACTTCTTCGCGACGAACTGCGCGAGAAGAAGTCGACCAGTTAAAAGGAACAGACTTACATTCCCCAAGCTTATTTTGTGGGAACAGTAAATTTATTGAATATGCATACATTTCTCAAGCACAAGGGCTCGCTGGTGAAGCTGTTAAGTAAAATTAGACATGGTGCTATCAAAAAACCCTTTCTACAATATTGTGCTTAGCTCCCATTTGGAGCTAACAAACTCTCATAATTGTGCATTAGAATTTTAACCGATATCATCACGTGGTGTAGACTGATTATTTTCAGTCTTGAAATATGTATATCCTTGCAAATAACCAAGAAAGTATGAATACTGAAAAATTGTAAGTTCTATTTTGTAAGTAGGAAATATGTTAACATTTAAATCACATTTGATTCACATTTTTGTAAAAAAAGAAACAGGCAAATAAAAAACCAATTAAAATGGATTATTTATTAGTTATTTAATTAAATGGTTTGATAAAAATTAGATCTTGCATGTTTTTGCAATTTTCTTGTTAATTTTTACATATCTCGGACGTAATTATGCGTATACTTCCAACCCAGTTCATTACTAAAGATGGAACAGTTTCTTCGCTAACAAAATATCAGTATGAGCCTGAAGGGAGTCGTCAGAGGGAGGGGCAGAGTTTGTGGCCGAAATGCACAAACATGCGGTTGTTTATGACGAAACGCTAGGCAGAGTTTAGCGTAAGCTACACTGTATGGTTGATATTAAGTCAATTTAATGCCCATAGTAGACACTTTTCCATCTCTACTCAATGCAAGAGTTCTCATTTTGATCACCTTGAATACACATTAAGTGTTCAATCCACAAAACTTCGATTTGAATGGAGAACACAGTGAATAACGTCAGTTCAAGCAACAGTTAAGGCGTCTCGACTCTACTACCTCCAGGAGATATATGAGAGATGGATTGCCGCCAAACAATACTCCATGCACAGTAACTCTGTTGAGGATTGCTTAGAGCTGCTCGGTGTTTAACACAAGGCTCTACTAATTACTAACAATATTTAAGTAGCTTCAATCGTTCATGGCTATGAGTTCATAGAAGCTTTGCTAACTAGAATGGGTAAAAGACACGCTCCAACTGCTTATACCCAACCATGTCTAAAATGAATTTACCCACATAGAGCTTGCATACGGCTCAACGATCAATCATTCTCGCGTTCTTAAAGTTACAAGCACATCTACTGGCACAACCGTGAACTCGACAAGTTTCAAGTCAATTACACACACAGAATTAATGATTTTGGGTAATTAGTTTAGGTGTCATGAAATGAATTCACTTGAATATAACCTCACTGTCGGTACCGAGCGGGCATCTTGCATGACAATGAATTGCCGCATTCTGTCTCTACTAACCATAAATTTTACATAATGAAATATGCCTCTTATTACCTTAGGCGACTGTTTTCCTAAATAACAATGGCAGGATTTAGTTTTAACTTTGGAAACTATTTATGGTTTAGTTTAGTAACGGTATAAATATCTTTCGCCCACTGAAAGAAAGGAAAGTGCCAATTTATTTCTATTACAAATTCGGACTATATAGAAAATTACAGATGCATTACCGGCATCAGAATATAGCAAATTTACTCCAGTTTTCAGAGTGAATACAATGAGTTTCATGAAATATTTTAGTGACATTTTTGTAAGGAGACATTCTGTGTTGCAAAAGGTGAATGTTGAACATAAATAACCTTCGGTTTAGTGAAGGACTGGTTGTTTTTATGCAAGGTAGAGGTGACACGGATAAACTTGATGGCTTTTCTTTTATACGCTCCTAGCGGTCGCTCGTTCCCGTGGGGGTGGAGGAAGGAAAAGAAGAAGAAAAAAAACATATAGGCGCGCAAAACACATCTACCACCCTATGCCGAAGGCACTCGTTTTTACCTGTGTGAGATGAGACACGTTTCCTCTCCTCGCGGGCAGTGTGGGGATTTCTGCAATACGGCACTTGAATGAGGAAATGCGGGCGGCTGCGGCTACACCAGTGACAGCATCGCGTGATATATAGTGCACACTACTTACTCAGGACAAGCCAATATTTCCACTAGAAACGTGGCAACTTTCGGTACGCTACACAGAAACTAAAACCACATGTTGCTGGTATGAACCGACGTTCATTTAATTTAACACTACAGGAGAGGAAAATGGTACAATGTGGGAAGAATGTTCAGTGAACGGTAAACATTTCTAACTAAAAATTTTTGTACTCCATACGGGCCAATCTATGTGATATTTCATACCAAAGAGCCTTACAAACTAATATGACCTTGAAATAATTAGATATCAAGAGTGCTAACAGTTATACAATATAAATAGTAAATAATATAAAAGATATATTTCCCTGGCAGAGTTAAGACCATAAGGCCTTCTCTTACGCTCAATCAGATTAAAATGACGAATTAATAAAAATGATTACGTAGCAGTGGCGGCTCGTGACACCCTGTAGAAGGGTGGACAAAGAGCATAACTACACAGCTCCCAAATGGCGTGGGGGAAAGTTTTAAAACTTATATTCCTTCCCAACAATCTCTCACAACTCCAACGCCATCGTACGTTTGTGTTATAAACTTATGGTTTATATGGAACTCTTCCAATTCAGGTGTTAAAGTAAGCCTTAAGTCTTCTGCAGTCAATTCAGAAACAGCAATTAATTTTATGAATCTTTCAACCTGTTCACTCCCCATGATGTATCTTAATATCACAAAATTTTAACATACACGTAGTATCTGTCGTTTCGTCGACCTGTACAAAAACGAAATTTGTCCTTTCTCTTTCTTTTCTAATGTCATTCTTATAGTCAATAAGTTTCTCACTGTCAGCCAAGAAAATTTTTCAAAACATAAAAAATATATAAAAAAATAAAAATCTTAATTTTGTGCCTTTATTCATTGCCAGAGAACATGCATATTTTGTAACTTAAAGATTAACACTGTGAAAGTCAACTTTTCACTGAAAAACAGTGAGGAAGTGACCCAATTTCAAAGTGCGAAAACAACCCTCGTGTCAGTTATGCGACACGAACGCACAACTCGCTGACAAAGCCTCTTTCATGTTAACTACAAGTTACTACTTGCACATGGTATATTGACAACTGCCTCCCGACAAAAGTACTGGAAGAGTTAACATTCTAAACATAAGTATGAACTAATAGTTAACATGAACAAAATGAAACAGAAGTGCCCAGTTCAGCTTACTCTATAAATGTACTAATAACATAGAGTTAAAATTAGTCAGAATTATGATGCTGCGTAGAGGTATATTGTCAAAAACAGTGGTGCTTTTCTGGGGACACCAAGTTCGTACAGATTTTTCAGGCTCTTAATTTTCGATTGCTTTTTCTTATTATAAAGAGGGGCAACCAAAATTTTTTAATTTTCTTATAACTATTCCACGTAATATGGATCATTTTTGGAGTATACAGACATTTCAAATAGCAGCAAAAGTGTGCCCGCTTAATATATTCCCGTTCTCCTTTTGCTGTCAATAAACATACACACTTAATGTATTCTTCAATTTGTCTTTTAGCGTAACATTCTTACGCTATATTTGCTGCCCTAGTTTTGCATATTTTCTAAAGTTTTACCTTTAATTTGAGAAAAATATTAGAAATAGAAAACTTCAGGGGCCAGCTACCTAAGTCACAGCAACAACCTCACATCCAGATAAATTTATTTAATTTCAATTTTTGAAAACTTTCGTTTCTAAGAGCCTTGTTCAATGGCGAGGGAAATATCATGCACGTATTGTTTCAGTAAAAGGCGCCATAGTCTGCGAGTTTCAGTTCAAAACAGTCTCGAATTATACTGAATTTACTAATTTTAATTTTGAAAAAGTCTGTCACTCAGGAGCTGCGTGAACTAAGCGAATCTCACTTTGAGAGTAACTTTAAAAAAGAATATAACATTCAAATTATGGATTTATTAAATAATGAAATTGAATAAGTTATTACATTGCCGTGTGGTATTAAGGGAAGAAAATTAGAATTCTTGCAATCGATTAAGTATTACAAATCAGAAATTACATTTTAGAATTACTATTAATATAATTATTGAGATTAAACCACAAAAACGAATGGTATATTATTAGCTGAAATATATGACCACTGATAGCCAAAGTCAAACTGTGCATTTTTAAACATTTGTAAATGTAACATGTTTATGAACTGAGCTCGTGGTAATGTCTTTACATTAACTAAAATAGAGAAAAATAACAAAGTTTCGAATTACATTGCATATATAAGATATGTTTCAATAAAACAAAAACATATTACTATTTAAAAACAATTTCAATCTACTTAGCAAATATACAAAATCAAACAATAACAATCGAAAGTTTCATCGCTTTTCTTAATTTAAATGTTACTGTATTAAAGACATACAATGCAAAAGTTTTCTGAAGCTTATTACAGAGCGTTCTTACATACAAATATGTTTCTTAAACACATATTAAATTATACTTCACATTTTCTAGCTTCACGACGCGATGCTTTCGTTAAATATAAAACATATGCATCGTTATAAACACAGTAAATTTGCTGAATTAATTTTTACTCTAATTTTAACAACTATAGAGAAAATTTAACCCAATTTAAATTTTTTGAAATTTCGGTTTTCAAGTATATTTTTACTGCTAAAAGTCCAATTCCTCTAATTTTCAAAAACTATTATTGTTATTTGTTTATATGGTATACACTGAATTTTGTCGTGAAGAAACAAATATTGGTGCTGCTAGAGCGATTTTTAAATTTTGGGTTTCAGGTAACCCCCCTTTTAATAGTCCGATTTCACCGATTTTCGGAAACTATTTTTCGTATTTTATTTCAATGGCATATACAGAGTTCTCTTTCCATTCCTAATTGGTACGATTGGCATGATTTTCAAAAACTACTTTTATGAATTTATTTTAAGAAATACACCGAGTTTCGACAAGGAAAAAAAATTGCGCCCTTTTTTTTTTTTTTTTTGTTTTTTAATTTTTTAAAAAAGTTTCGTTATAATTAACCCCAGCCCCAAATGATCCAATTTTTCTTGTTACGAACTCTACGAATCATTTGTTAATTGCTGGTGAAATGCCCAGGCTTCGTTCAGAGAAAACGAAAATTGCCACCGCTAGACCATTAACGGAGGTGCATTATTATGTACATACACATATATGCATATTATAAATATATTTTACTTTAATTGTAAAAAAATCTTCCCGTGGGTACAATCGAAATATCTTACATACCTTCGGAATTCGCAAAAAAAAAAAAAAACAAAAAAAACAAAAAAAAAACAGGAAAAGCAGGCGTATATCCTTTATTTCTCACAAATAAAATGTAATTATTCTTTCTAAATGCTTATATACATGTTAAACTTTTACTACAGCCGTTTCAAAGAGAGAAATTCAGGACAAAGAGAGAAATGACAGTTATTTTAGAGTTACCTATTTTTAGTTTGGCACCACTGTGTAACAGGCAGCACAAGAGAACACTACATGCTTTGATAATTAGTTAATTACCTTATGGAACGCTAACCGATGCAGAGTGTATTTTGTGTAGAGAGCTTTATTGAAACCAAGTTCACCGTTCAATTCAAGAGCGAGTCTGGTGTGTGTTTCCACTCGGAAAGTAATTAACAAATGGATGAAACAATAACATGCTACAGAAGTGTTCAAAATAAAGGGCATCCGCGAAGAAAGAGAGTGACAACTCCTGAGAACATGTGCGGACACTACTTCTCCTATCATGCAACACAAAGGATTTAGTGCGTCACAAGCAATTAACACCATTAATATAAAATGCTATAGTTCACAAGCTAAATGAACATGACAGTGCCCTACTAGTGTCTGTGGCTGAATAAAGGGATATCTTGCATTTGTTAATTGCCTGATGATCACATATTAGGCCAGCTTTCTTTGAACGGGTATTTAAACAAACAAACAAATTGGAAAGCCTGTATACAATGAAAAGACTGTTGTATTGTGTGGTGTATGATTGGTGGGAGTTATCGAACCATAATTTTTTAATCACATTACTCATGAATGATGAGAGAGTTCGTTTCTGAACTGCAAAGCCACCTTTATCAATTGAGAAGCATTTGGCTATCAGTAGAGCCCGGAAGTTCAGGCATTTACGAATTGGTTAAAATAGGCAGGCAAAAAGGTACTTAAATTACTGTAAATACACAGTAATATCACTCATTATTAATGAAAATAATATATAAGATAATTAATTTATTTATCACGCAATTAAAGTACTTAAGCTTGTTTTTCCTGGTTACATGAGACAACAAAATTGTTTTCAAGTTATCAACTGTCATAGTCAGTCGCTTGTCAGAGAGAAAAATGCTCATCGTGAATAAAGAACGTTTTACTTCCAATGAAGTGAGTGAATGGAGTATTCTAAAACAAGTTATTTCGGAAGGACTCATACCAGTTACAGAACATTCACCTTTCAGCACATCATGGTAATGTTGAAGATAAAGTAAAGTAGTTTTGAAATAGTCCTAGATTTTTTTTTTGAGTAGTGTTTAACGCCCGTTTTTACTACTGAGGCACCACAGGCGGTGGACACTGATGATACATGAAATGAAATGATAAATTGGGAAATGATAAAATCCTAGCTGATGAGCAAAAGATGTACAGTGGTTTCTGGTCGAGTTCCTTTTCTGTTTATACGGGAATTAGGTTAGTATCTCTCTTACTTCCGTAATGAATACATTGTAAGGATGGTTTATTGCACATTTGCACCACTTTCATCGTTCTCGCTTGCAATTTCTTTCATTTATGCAGCTGAGAAGTTACTTCCACCACAAATTTTGTAGAATTGTCTCGCGCAGTTCGATACAGGTTCATTCGCCAGGATTATTAAAAACTACAGTACTTCCCTCATCCTCTCTACTTCCTGGTATTCATATGCCCGAAATAACCGTGCGTTCCTTTCACTAATGAAAGTTCTGCTATTTAAAGAGCTTATGGGAATGAGTTGTGAAAGTTTTTGACTGCTTGAAAAGAAACACACACCCATATGTATATATATGTTTCACTTCAATATATTGAAATCGTTTGTGTGCTTTAAAATGCGACAGTAATTACAGAAAAAATTCATACGATTCAAAACTGGCAAAAAAAAAGTTTTAACCTTAAATAGACTACAGAAGCAAAATAAAACCTGTATCTAGAGACCCCAAGTGTACGGAAACATGTCCATTTCTATCGGACTGTTAAATATATCCAAAGGCATTTTGCTTAACTTTCGGTCTCATGCAATATAGTCTACATAGAATGCTGCGTATGGATAGTAACTGCCATTAATTTAAAATTGTACTGTTCATAAGTAAGTGTAACAGTGCCCTACAGGTATCTGAGGCATTATTGAGCAGAACATAGGCAGATCTTGCCTTTTCTTAATTGCCGATTGATCACTTATGAAACTAACTTCCATTTGAACGGGTATTTAAACAAAACTTCCTGTCCTGGATTCCAGATACCCAAGATAAGGTTATTGTATGCTGTGGTGTAGGTTGATGGGAATTATCAAACCATATTTTATTCAATCACGCTACCTATAAACGACGAGAGAGTTTATTCCTGAATTGCAAAACCGTCCCTGTCAAGAGAGAAGCATTTGGTGATCAACCGGAAGGAGCTACAGCATACAGTTCCACACATGGGCACACTGCAGGAAAAGTTTCATGGTCACATCATTTCCATTTCTGATGGCAATCCATGGACTGCAAGATCGCAAGACTGAACCGCCCCATTCCCACTTTCTTCTCTGGGTCTATTTGAGAGAGAGAGAGAGAGAGAGAGAGAGAGAGAGAGAGAAATGTTTTCAATCAAACTGCCAAATGCAAATATGCATTCCAAGTTTTGAAATTTTAAAATAAATATATGATCAAATACAAAAGCCTGGGTGTTATTTTAAGTGGTGGTAACCTGTACCCACGTTATTCACACATTTTATTGAAACATATCAACTTGTATAACGTGCATGTTTACGACATCTAAAGTGCCCCAAAGCAAACGTCAATTTAATGTGAAGTCTCGATAACTCTGCATTTGATAGTTCTAAATGTAAACACTTTCATTCAATAACCACTCGTGACTGTCTGACCCTAGTTCATTTTGTACTTGTTATCCATGGAGTTAAATACGGAGCCCTCCTTTGGATACTTGGCCAAACGAGAATTTGCTTGCCACCGGGAAGCATGCTGTTTGCCGGTCGAATCATATTCATTGCCCGTTAATTCAAGGCACAACTTTTTAAACAGCAATTTTTTGGTCATACAATGGCATTTCGTGTACAAGATCGGGTATTTCTGCACTCTACTGTCTATTGTTTTGTGTCACTGCATGACTATGTAAATAAAACTATGCTTCGTCTATAAAAATACATAAATAAAAATAAAAAATATAACAAAATACAAAAATTAAACGCAAGTCAATAAAACGAACATTAGCATTATCCAACACCCAGTTGTAAAAAATTAACTTTGCTCACATTATCGCGTGCTTGCAATTCCCGAACTATAATTTTAAAAGTTTTGTGGCATTCCAAGCCGTGGTTTGCGAAGTACCTGATTCCTGTGCAAGCTTTCTCAGAGGTTTCTTTGGACTTAGTTTCAATTTTTCTCTGATGTCATCGAGTTTTTCCTCTGTAAGAAAACTGCGTTTTACTTTCGGTTTCTGGCCGAGATTAGATTCCGTTTCCATAAATCTATTCACAAGATTACTAACAGTTTCTCTGTGAGGCGCACGAACAGCAGGGAGTATGTCTATAAATTACCGTCTCACTTCTCTACATACGTTTGTTGTTGCACAGGATTCATACATGAAGATTGTGTGTGCTAAAGTATACGGACTTTTTGGCATTATAACAGCACTACAACACAGAAACACGCAGTTTCACAACGTTCAACTCCCGTACAGGACAAAGATTTCGCGTCAGCATATGGAGAGGCAGGAAAGTGGAGGAAGGGAGAACAGAACCGGTTAGAAACAGGCAAGGCAAATCCCCGTTAACCCGGCCGGTCACGCGTCCAAATGAAAGCTCTGTAGTAACGTTACGCAAGTATCAATATTAATCTTGATTACTGCAAATCCCCGGATAGAAAAAGGACACAAGATACACTCAGAAGAAGATGGACACATCCCCTCCAGGAACATGCAACTGCAGATTGGTCAAGAGTAGCAAGAGGAAGAGAAAAATGGAAATAATCTCGAGGAGCGATTAGTGCAGTGAGAAATGGAGTAGCTAAAGAACAAATCAGAAAGAATCTTATACACGGAATAGTTCTCCATATTCGGAAAAAAACGAGCTTACCCTACTTGTTAGGAGGCCTTTGCCCTTTAAGGAACACAATTGACTATCTTTATCTTGATTATTAAGTACTGTTACTCAGCTTTATGCAAGCCTTTCACCAAGCTAACAAATTAATACACCGTTTATCTTTCGGTGCAGCTTTTAACAATTAAACAGCGAGCAAGAACTGCCAGGTGGAGCATTATTTCATCTGATCAGCAAGTAGATGATGTAGCACTTTAAGCAGACGAATAATGCCAGTCGATAACTGTACTTAAACATTCATAGGTTAAGGATCCTGTGCAAGAATAACTGTGATGGAACATGCAATGCTAACGTTATGCTTAAAAGTAAACCTACACGCCATGCCTAGAGGTAGATAACCCATTACGGTAGTACAACATGCAAAGCTTACAGCATCATGCAGTTTTTCATTTCAACAGTTCACCAAAAATAACTGACATTTCTTTTCGCCAAGCGAATTTCTAAATATGTTGGCAAGTTGTTTGCAACGCTTTCATTCCAGCTGTACACATACATATTGTTGGATGACTGAAACATTTTTGATGATAGGGTTCACAATTGCTTCCGTAGTGTTGGCTGCTTAGGAGAACTACATTGCAAAATAGCATGCTATATATTTTCATTATAATGCTCATAAATGTGCTATAGGCTATCTCTTGCTCATATTAAAACGCTCCTAGTAGGTAATGGAGAAACCCCAAAAGTCATAAACGAACGCTATTGATGAGAGGATGGCAAGTAATAAGGTGGGTCGGATATTATGATATCGGAGAGTCAGTTAATGGCGGATGAGGGGATATCCTCAGTAGCAATTGTGGTACTAGAGCGCATGCGTCATTATTCAGTATGAAACGTGCGGCTATGATGGACGGTTGTCACCGCTACAAGCGAGTACTCCCATGAGAAAAGTTTCCAGCAGGCGAGTCCATTGAAGAGAAAGTTGATTCGCTAAATATATGAAGAACTTTCGTAACTGTAGAGGTAGGTGTTCATACCCATGCAAAGCAAAACGAAAATTGGTCGTTTTTAGATTAAGAAGCGTTGTTCGGAACATTAAAACACACGAAGCCATTTGTGCTGATCATAGTGGCAAGATACTCTCTGCTCAAAGAAAGGAAGCTTTGATTGCGATATCATAAAACTCTGGGTATTCCACGCTCTAAAGTTGCTCCACAGCTGAAGGCAACCAGCAACGTCTGTCATGTTTAATATATGTATGAATATATATCATACATCAATTGCTGCGATTTCTTTTTTACTGTAATACCTGAACTCTCGAGGTTTGTTTGCCTTAGTTCATTATGACCCGAAAATTCTGTAAATTGTAGCATTCTTCAATGGAACGAAGTACAATACTGTATAAACAGAAGCCTATTATTGTTCTATTACAATTCACACCAAAAACAAAAATATTCAGTTAGTCACTAACAAACGGCAGCTGAAGCAATGCGCCTTTTGAGCGCAGAAACACTTCAAAGAAACGAATTATTCTTGACTCTTGCTGACCTTTCCCAATTCCAATTTTCTTTAGATGAATACAGCAGATGTCTGCAACTTTCTAGTAATTTTTAAATCATTCTATTCTAATTCTTGAAGGGTCGTCGAAGTGGTACACGCATGATTGCTAAAAAGCAGAGACATGTTGTTTCATACAAACGAAGTTAAAAGGCCAACTGGAGACAGGACCCTAACGGCAGCATAAAAATATAGTTGTGATAAAATAACATCAGAGACCTGGTAGTGAAATACTTGCAAGAGTACTTTAATAGTAAAGAGAACAATTCAGTCTTGCAAAGTACTTTTTTTTTCGACATGGTCCTCCCAAAGTTCAACGCACTGCTCCAACGTTTCTCCAGATTCGCGATTCCCTCGTGGAAGTGGGTTTTTTCGAAACTCTTAAAATACTAGTTTACCTCATGTATGATCTATTTATTTGACTTAAATTATGTCCAGCCAGGAACGTTTTGAGTTTCTGGAACATATGTTAATTCCAGGGAGATAGGTGAGTAGGTTTTTTTATTTGTTTATTTTCGGACGCTCTTTAACATCTCAGGTTATCAGCATCCCATTCTATTCATGACGTGAAACGGCCGATAAATTTTGCTCATAGACTTCTTTCAGGCTTGAGGTTCTTTATCGTGCCATAAATGTACGACACGGGACCCACGCTTCTTCCCTTCCGAAGAAAGCCATGTTTAACTTGGTGAAATGTTCCTCACTCAAAGAATATTAGCAAGAGTTCCTCATGATAACACCAGCAAAGAGAGGATTGTATAGTCAAACAAAGAAATGCTGAGTGGTCTAAAGTGAAACAAAATTAAGCCTTAAATACATCCTTCTTTGATTGTAAGAATGCCTATCACAAGACAAAATAAAATAAATGCAATATTAATGTTTTGTAAATTGCACTACATTAAATAGGGTAGAAAATTTAGAGTGCAAAAAAAAAATCACTAAGGCAATTCTTGTCATATAATCAGCAAAACCAACACAGAAGATGAGGCAAGAATTTCCATAAAAAGACGTTAAGAGAAAATGCCCCCGAAGGCGCACATAGCAACGCCAAGCACAAGAATGTGGGGTATGATGAGAGTAAGAACGCTGCGGTTCGTTCCAGTATGCGATTTCAAGTACTAAGGGACGGAATTTGAAATATGCCAAAGCTCTGCGATATCTAGAAGAATAGTTTGGCATGCAAATACTTCCCACTTGTTGCTAAACAGATCAGACGACACTATATGCTCTCTAAGGCTCAGGCATTTGACCTTTTTGTTGGAATATACGTGCCAGCTTATCTTTATTGTGAAATAAATAGGTAGCTGCAGCATCAGGGAGCGTTTTTCCTTTGAAGCTTTTAGGGCCTTACTAGCTTGATCTTCATAAGCCGGTATTATACTAGAAGCAAAAGTAAATACATATGGAGGTCTTCCAATCCCTGCACTTAACAGCAACGTGCCCAACAATGTATCCTTCCGCAAGTCGCAACAAGAATGCTCTGGATCGGCAGAAACAGCGACGTAATGACAAAAGAGCATCGGTAATTTCTGAGGTTAGGTTTGCTATCTCGTTTATTAGGAGTGCCGGATACTTTTCGCAGAACTTTGAAAACACGTTAAAAATAATTGTTTTCTCGCCACTAGTTAAAGGGTTGTCCGGTTTATGCTTTACATATATCTCCGTAGAAACAGCGACATTTGTTAGAGTCAGCCATTATAACAAGAGCAAACTGCTTACGCCTTGCCTTGTTTAAACAACCGCTGAATCAGGCGAGCTGCCTGCATCTTGGAAGTTGGAGCGCATCAATTTGTAACTTCGAAATTCAACTTCATTAAGTCAGCAGTAATTAAATTAAAGCACAAGTATTGATCTTGTGTATAACAGATGTTATCTATTACTGAACCCTATCTATTGCTAACATGAAACTACTTTCTTTGCGTGCATTGCTATGCTGCATACAGTCATACTAGTGACGTCATTCTAAGGGTGAATAGAGAATAAGTGAATGTATGACCAAGAGAATCAGTGTACCGCAGTTCTGTTTGTAAACACGCATACAGGGTGTGGTGAGTTTTGTTCTGAATTTAATAGAAACGTTAATGATTTAGCATATGATTTCTACTGTGCAACATATTCATATGTGTTAACTCGTAAAGTTCATATAGAATTTGAAGAAATATTTCAAGTTCCAAGCAGTACAACAAACCATAATCATTATAATAAATTTTATTAAAGTAATCGTTATTGGAGCGGCGAGAAACCTGATTATTGTAGGGCCATTTTTTCATGTCCCCCATATGAGAATTTGCACTCATTTTTTTTGAGACACTAACCGACAAGGAGCATGATTTGTCTTCTTTTTCACTAATGTTCTGCAATTAACTCATATATTTAGATGAAAGAAATTGAAAGTGTTTCATAAATGACAATTATTAGTAAGAATTTGTGGCCCCCTCGATCCCCCGACCTAATCCTGCAACGTTTATCTCTGGGGTTAATTAAAAATACAATATACAAGACAAAGGCACATACCTTAGAAG
This sequence comes from Metallyticus violacea, assembly GCA_030762175.1. Taxonomy (NCBI): domain Eukaryota; kingdom Metazoa; phylum Arthropoda; class Insecta; order Mantodea; family Metallyticidae; genus Metallyticus; species Metallyticus violacea. Next base: position 50,207,481 of record CM060840.1, on the reverse strand, counting down.
AACCGAAACAAAATATACGCCAGGAAATAGCCTGCATTATTAAACGTGAACTACAGGGATGATGGAGAGTTTTTTTTAAATGAGGTGCCATAAATGGACAACGACAGTGGCCAGTTTCAGCATCTCCTGTCATAAAGTTGGTAAAACAAGAGTTGTAAAGGAAACTGTTAAATGGTTGTTTCAGTGTCACTCTACGAAACAACGAACGGTGCTTTCGCTTATATGTGAAACACGCTAGTTGGCTCATAGTTCATTGGGTCGCCGCGTACAATGTTTACGTTGCAGTCATTAGTGTTACTTTTCCGGTCTACTTAAAACATATTGAAGTGATATTGAACATCTTTATGGCATTTTTTTTTAAAAAATACTTTCTATAAAACTTATACGAATTTAATTATTTTCAAATATTGACAAATTACCTTCAAGGAACACAGGGATAATGTAATGAATAACAAAATAACAAACCTACTTCTTCATACGTTATTGTTACGTTTTGCAACAATAATTCTGAACTTGGTCGTGCGGTAAAACGGTCAAGTATTAAAATGGTTCAGGTAAAGGACATACTCTTCCTGTAGAGTTTGATATAACGGTTGTAAGTGGTATAGATATCAGCTAAGGAGATGATTCTGTATATAGAGACAAGTTAAAAATTATAGTGCATTTTAGACCTTGAAAAAAAATTCTAAAATAAACTAAGTTTTGCTCACTTTTAATGGGCTTATAGCTCAAATATGGAATGAGTACAACAATGCATATTGAAAGAAATGATAAGTCTTGATTTGTCTTAAACGCTTCATTTAGATAATTTCACAATTGATAGTCATATTATCAGTCCAATAAAACAAAAAAAAAAAAAAGTTTAAATACAAAAAAATTCGGCACGATTTAGTATTTTTATTTGGCATAAATCGTAATTTTAAACCAGAGTTATATGTTACAACAATGCCTGATGGACGCCTGCTCCCTGTCAATGTACACACTCCAAGCCTTTTTTGGTATAAAGAGGTGAGCCCGCAGTGGAGAATGAACACTTGCACATTTTAACACAAAGGTTGACTGTTCAACTACAACTTGCACTTTTGCACATGCACACGCATTCATGGCAACAATCACTGAATGTTTATATGCAATTATTTTATTCTATTCTCAAAATTGTGCATTAAATTAAATAGTTTCACTTTTATTTCGTTTTATTGAAAGGTTACAAAGAAAATATGCACGTTTGTTTATTTATTTTTTGCATTACTCGTTCAAATAAAAACTATTGACATGTTTAAGTTTACTTTAAGTACATATGAGTAAATGTTCAAGTGCAAAACATTTTTCTTTAACTCTTTCATTCAAAGCCTAAAAGAGATGCGTGTTTCTTATTTAGATATTTTCATTAAACGTTGAAACTTTCGCTGCAAAGACACGAAAGAACTTTCAGGAAGTATAAAACATTACAATTTCCGTTATGTATTAACTGGTGCAACGTGCAGCAGTCATATTTCCCCTCCAAATGGCATCTCTGAGGCCGTATTTATGAGCTGCCACCCCCATATTTAATTAAATTGATTGTAACAAATAATTTTCTGTAACTCCGTTATAGCCATGTGTAATGTCATTTTCCTGTACAAGTGTTGAATATTGTGTCTAAAATGTTATTTTCTTGCCAGGGCGCAGAAAGCCCATATTTGTAAAGAATCCTGGAGCCATATGTTTACTGATATTCTGTTAGAAAATTTCTTAAGCAGGGCAGGTACCATAAAAACATTTGGCGACTATAGGGGTGAAAGATAGGCCTTTAACCTCTTCAAAGGAAGAAGTCATCCGCTGCATGGAAAAGTCACGCAGACCATATTTACTTAGTTTTGTAACTTTGAGACGCGCAGTCAGTTTGGCAAGAGTATTCAGAGGGGCAAGATCAGTGGAAGGGCTTTCTCAGTTCCGTTCAATTAGTGGAAAGCGGCAATTAGTATTGGGAGAATTAAGTGGACGATCTTTATTAGTTTAGTGCAATAGTTTCTATATAATAGTGTATGAACAATAAACAGTGTTCCATTTTCCACAACGAAAAAACATTATTAATCTCCACATACTCCTTACCCTATGGTCACAGGACCATAAAAGTATCCAGCATCAGAGTCTCAACAGCCGTGGCAAAACTGTAAGACAGCGGTAACCATCGTCGGAGAGGAAGGAATTATTTACTCCTGAGATTACACCCAAAAATTAAAATTTCCTTTTTACCAAAATCTTTCTCTCCATCTATTACTCATCTAATTAACCATCAACTTCCTTTTTTAAATACCGCTACATCTCCCATCCTTGACACTCACCTGCACCGTGGCGTCATTCCAGTAGCTACAAGAGGAAGGCACTGTTGCCAAACGTCTCCTTTTTCAAATACGTTGCTCTACAATCTATGAAATATTGAAGAAAAGTATTCATAAACTTATCCATTTATGGTTTAAAGGATGACATCTAGACTCCTTCCATTTTGTATTCAGAGGAGTTCAGCAGAAGAGGAAATATGTTAACAGTCGTATATGACCGCAGCAAAGGAACGGATTCTTTTCTGCATTATTCTTTGTGTTATTTAATCCATGATGAAAGGCTAGCTAAAGCATGCGTCAAAGGGTTGTCTATCGCAAACCAGAGACCGGACAACTTGTTTGGTAGAGGCATAAAACACTGCTTCAAGTATTTTTGGAGTTCACATACACATTATTATTATTATTATTATTATTATTATTATTATTTTGAACCGTGTTTAACCCCGTTTTTATTACTGAGGCACCAAAGGCGGTGGACACTGATGATACATAGATGAAACCTTCCCGGTATCTGTCAATTATGAGAACTGAGGAAAACCTGGAAAAAACCTGTCGGGGAGGATGGTCCTGGCGGGATTCGAACCCCAGACTTCCTGCTCACGAGTCCGCGCCTTAACGACCTCGGGCACCCGTGGCGGTGGACACATTATATAAATAGGGAGTACATAAGAATGTAAGCTAATGGAAATACATTCACAGAATTTTCTGTTCTCAGAAATTCAGTTACGCATACAAATTCCCAAGACATTACTCATTCCAAGGCGAGCTGATCTGATACAGGAGCTAATGCTCAGCTGAAGCACTTTGCCATTAAATAAGCATGGTTTGCACATCAAATATTTACCGTGTGGAAGATATGAGCCTTCCCAGGAAGTGCAGTGTTAGCAAACAAGGGGGAAGGCAATTTTGAACACGTTAACGAGCGGCCCACATACTTGGTGTTCCTTAATTCTGTTCCTCAAATGGCCAGGAGTTCATATCTTCTGCGGACCAACCTTTATCGTGTCAAGGTATTTTCGTGTTTAACATTATATGGATCTCAATAAATTCTCTTAGCACATATAACGCATATATTATAATTTCATACCGACCAAAAACAGCAGGCTCTAAAGTTTTTACACAAGGCTGGTGTATTGTCATATGGACGCAATGCTGCATCTCTTCTATTACCAAAAATGGTACGGAAGGGAAAAATGTTAATTATCTACTAACTAAATTAACCGTGGGACACTTCTTTGCCTTTACTGGAATACAGCGTTAATTCACTGCCTCATAAAGTACGAAACTTGCATAAAATAAATTTGCATTAGAGCTTGACGTCAGAAATGAACTATAAATACTTTCTAACTTTTTAGAATAATGTGATATAATTTTTATTGTGATATATAGCCTAGAAGTAATGTTTTAAATTGCTTTAAAATTCATCTTCATAGATTAAAACTAGTGATTTCGACAGCAACCATTTCACAATTTCATAGCTTTCGAAACAATTGAGCTAGAAGAAATTTTGCTTTTGCTGTTAATATTCTGACGTAAACAATCTGAATATATCCTGAATATGGTGTAAGTTTGGAGTTATAAGTCATCTTTTAACAATATTTTTCCTTGACAGCAATTTTTGCAAAATTATTTTTCCTGCATGTGTATACCCTAGAGAAAAAATTACTTCACCAATTTCCTTGAACTTTTCATTGGTATTTATAGACATTACAATGAACTTAATGAAGCGGAATATTAAGAAAAAAGTCATAATCTAGGAATTATGGAAATTAATGTACAATTTTTTGATAAAAATAGTCTTCAAATAAAAAAATTAAATTCTTGTTGCAATACATAAAATCTATTAATTTTGTTTCAGTATACATATAAATTGTGTCAAAATAAACGGTCAACTTTTTCAAATTTGCAGCACTAATAGTTCTGCCACAGCGGGAACATAAACTTAGCTAATTTAACATTGGCAAAATAGAGCCTTCCGACATAGTAAATTATAGATAATTTTAAATATTAAAGAATCATAATACCTATTAACTACAAGCATAATATATTCTTTAAAATTAGAACAATAAAAATATGATCGTACATGATTTTTAGATGGCTTCTCTAATCCCAGTGTCTGATTTTTACCTTCTGGATATGCAAACCCCTTCTCCATGTTTCGTACATTTATTATATACGAGCCAAAAGTGTTTTAAGTTCGCGAGTGAATAATACCAGTGTTTACTCAATTTGGGAATTTTCTCTCACATGTATTAAATGTAATGTGCAGGAGTCTGTAAGCACTGTATGAATCAGACGAGCCACAGAAGCGTTTCTGTAGACTTACTGATTAACTGGCGTTTTAAGAAGCGAGGGAGCCAATGAGTTTCCTCTTAACATGAGAAATTGTAAACGTAAGTCTCTGTAGACATTTTAACCGAAAATTCCTGATCGAGCCGACACCCTTCCAAAAGTAAACTGCCTTTCTGAACTTTTTACGCCACAACCGCTGTTTTTTTTTTTTTTTTTTTTTTTTCCATAAATTACTCAATGCCTGCAAGTCAGTTTAGGAGTTTTTGATCGGAAGGGGAATTAAGTGAATGCTCAAACCATATAGAGCAATCAGATCTTGTTCCTCGCTATTTAGTTACAAAAAAACTTGCCGATATGACTCATCTCAGACACAGTAGCAAATGCGAGCAGGTTTGCGGCATGTGAGGATTTTATGTTACGATAATGTGAAATGCGAGCCAAGGGAGGAATGTTATAACCTCGGTAACAGACGACAGATACCGCTCAAAGGACGTCATAACGTGCTGCTCTCCCGACTTCAGGAATGTGTTATAAGGTTTTAGGAGCTCCCAAAGGACACATACCAGCAGATAAATCTACCTCAGTTCAATTTAACCTCTTATTACCTCCGAACCTGCGACGCTTTTACAGACGGAGGCATATTAAACGCAAGACTTCAGTTTGAACCAAAAAGCAACTATCATATCTCTCCTATACGCTAGACACGAGATATCGAAAGAGACATCGCAATCAGCAATAATTCAAGTAGTTGCAATTCAACATACGTTACGTTAAACATCATCTGGCAGGCTTTTGCACCGCCTGGAAGTAAAGACGTCTATTTGAGGAAATGAACAAGAACATTTTCAGGATATACAGGGAGATTTTTTGAGCTATGGGGTGCCTGAGCAGCCAACGCATTCGCAAACAGTCTGTCATGCAAGAGTTGCATAAAATAAGCAATTTCCACCTAGAGGAGTAACTTTAATAAAGATTATAAAACCAAATTATGAACTTTACTGCGCAGAATGAGGGAAACAAAATTAGAATGTTTTCCAATAGATCAGTATCACAAAAGAGAAACAACATTCTTGAATTATTATTGTTATTATTATTATTATTATTATTATTAACTGATAGACAAACCTATACTATGTGATCAGTTTTGAAAATAACCATGTTTATGAATTTACCCCTGATATCATCTTCACATTCACTAAAGTAGAGAGAAATAAAGTTCCGAGTTACATTCTGCATTTAAGATGATGTTCATATGTTTTAATAAAATAAAAGCATGTTACTGTTTAAAAACAATGTACTAAGCAAATATACTATTGCAAGTTCCATTGATTTTCATTGGCTTTGAAAGTTGATTTAAATGTTATTGTAAGTAAAAACATGCAACGTAAACGTTTTCTGAAGGTTATTAGAAAGTGCTCTTACATACATATATAATTCTCAAAAAAATATTACATTAATATTTCACATTTCCTATCTTCATGACGATGCATTAGTTAAATATTAAACATATGCATCTTATAAATACAATTCATTCCATGAATTAATTTATCCTTTTATTTTAACACAATATAGAGAAAGATGCAACTACAATTTACTTTCGGGCTGTTGTGCCGTGGTCTGCCGGGGCAGAGAATTCCAGACGTTCCGTCCGCAACTATGGCGGATATTCGTCCTCGCCACTGAAGATGTCCGCCGTAGATGAGGACGAAACGTCTGGAATTCTTTTGGCACAACAGCGCGTAAGAAAATTGAAGTTGTTTCCTAGACTCCGGCCGTGAAAGCCTACGTTCTCTCAATATAGAAACAATTAAATGCAAGAGCGCATTTCAAATTTCGGTTTTCAAGTATGCCCGCACTCCTAATGGTTCAATTTCCCTAATTTTCAGAAATTATTTTTCCTATTTTATTTAAATGGTACATATCGAATTTTGTTGTGAAGAAACAAATTTAATGCAGCTAGAGCGATTTTTAAAAGTTGGGTTTCATGTAAATCCCCACTCTTAATGATCCAATTTCCCCGATTTACAGTAACTAGTGTTTTTAATTCATTTAAATGATATATATGGAGTTTCTCTATGAGAAAGTAAATATTGGTGCCGCTAGAGTAATTTTTAAATTTGGGGTTCCAGGTAAACCCACTACTAATAATCCGACTTCACTGACTTCTTCTTGTTTGATTTAAATGGTATGTGCCGAGTTTTGGTATGAAAAAACAAATAATGGTGCTGTTTGCGCGATTTTTAAATTTTGGGTTTCAGGTAAACCCCCAATCCTAATGGCCGGATTTTCCTAATTTTCAGAAAGTATTTTTCTCATTTTATTTACATGGTACATACGGAGTCCGTTACGAAAAAGCAAATATTGGTGCCCTAGAGCAATTTTTAAATTTTGGATGTCGAGTAAACGCCACTCCCAATAATCTGATTTCATTGCTTTTAAGAAACAAATTTTCTTATTTCATTTAAATGCTATATGCCAAGTTTTGTTGTGAAAAATAAATATGGGTGCTAATAAAGCGATTTTTAAATTTTGGGTTTCAGGTAAAACCCCACTCCTAATGGCCCGATTTTCTTCATTTTCAGAGACTATTTTTCTTATTTTATTAAAATGGTTTATACTGAGTTTCGTTGCCCCCAAAATCAAAATATAGTAATAATAATAATAATAATAATAATAATAATAATAACAATTAATGCTGGAATAGTGATTTTTAAATATTCTTTTTCAGGTAGATCTCCGTTTCTAATAGTCCGATTTCACTGATTTTCAAGAATTATTTTTCTTGTGTCATTTCAATGGTATATGCTGAGTTTCCTTAAAAGAAAATAAAATTGCTGCCGCTACAGCTATTTTTAAATTTCACTTTCCCCCCCCCCCCATTCGTTTTTCACATATACCCCACTTCTAACGGCCCGAATTCCCTGATTTTCGGCAACTACGTTTATCAATTTATTTTAAAGAAATATACAGAGTATCGTTGAAGAGAGAGAGGGGAAGAGGAAGGGAGAGAGGAGGAGGGAAGGGAGGAGGAGCAGGGGAGAAGGAGGGGGATGGAGAGAGAGAAGCGGCCGCTAGAACGATTTTTAATTGCTTAAAAAAAAGGTAACATTAGGTTAACCCCCATGCACAATTGTCCAATTTTCCGGTTAACGAACTCACAAATAATTTGTTAATTAATGGTTATATGCCGAGTTTCATTAAAAAAAAAACACCTTACATAATTATATTTTCATTGTTATTTTCGGTGCCTAGTAGGTAGAGTCGATGGAGATTTGAATAAATATTTAACAAATCGTTTCATGGGTACAACCGCAATATCTATTCCTTCGGAATTCGCTAAAATGGAGAAATGTGTCATCGAGTATGTAGTTTGTATTTTTATTTTTACTGCAAGAATAATGTGATACTGATTTTCTGATTACAATAAGCCCTAATCTGTGTTATAAGAGATGTTTAAAATGATGCCCCTCAGCGGCAATACGTTGCCGACATCTGCATAGGAAATTTCTGTATTTCATCTAACTTTTCTTCTGTACGAACATAGTTTACGTCATTAAATGATCCGGTCTCTCATTAGTTGGCAAACAGTTTTCTGCTTGGAACACGATTGCCAGGATATTTTCTTAAGAATAGCCTTACCACTTCTGTGACAGAATACTTATCATACATAACTGAAATCACCGAGTTACATATGAACACACAACCATTAGCTGACAAAGCCTCCCTCAAACTAATTGCAAGCTGCTATCTGCACATGCATTATACGGTCTTAAATAATAGCTTTTGTAGCGCATTTCCGCCCGAAACTCAAATAGCCTCACTGTATGAAGCTACAACTCCTTATTAAAAAAATAAACATAATAACTTTAAAATTCTATGCTACGCGGCTGACGTGTTTAATATCCTGCTAATACATTATGGATAACTATGACCAAGCACAGGAACAGGGAGAAGTATTAGATTCCACGCCTGAACCTTAATTCCTGCTCACAATTTCCATAAAACAAAGAGGCCACCATTTTCTCTGCTTCCTTTGAACAGCATAGGCTCACGATGCTGCAAAAAGCGGAAATGAAGATTATTTACGCATAAAATTTCCATAATTCTTCCATATTCAATGACCTTACTTATTAAACCGTCTGTTTTTGTCCCCGACTGCACAAAATTTCCACCACAGTGTTCTGGAAAGCGAATCAGGATTTCCTGCAGAGATGCTTCTTTCGTTCTGCCGTGAATAAGCGCAACACGTTCTTAGCTATCGTTGGCGAAATTTTGCAGCGGTAAAATTGTTAAGAAAACTGTGGTCCTCAGCTACTGCAGTAATCAATCTACGGTGACGGAGTGGGGGGGAGGGGAACGTTGCGGAAAATGAAATCATCGCATCGCCTACTCTCATATGACAACCTCTGGTATTCCAATGGCCCTGGAGCGATAGGTAGTTATAAATCTTTTGCTTTAGCGTGTAAAAATTTGATGCTACAGTGCTAACTCGCCAACAATGCATGCGTTTGAATTATTTAACATAGTTGTTTACCAAAACATTTGTGATTTAACCCCAAGTATGGAGAGGGATTTAATTTTTAATGCGTTTAACTTCGTGGAGGTGTCACCAAAGATCTATTTTTCTCAGTCGTACGCACGAATAATTTTATTTTAGCACTAGTTTCATGTGAAAATTGAATGTCATTATTTTAAAATATTTACAATAAATTCTAGCTGTAGATGTCCGAACGTCAGTCTTTCGAAATGTAAAATATCACCACCAACTTAAGAGACTGCTTGATTTTGTTTAACTAAAACTCCTGTTGAAGTTTTTATAGGGATTCTAGTTCGACTGTTAACTTCTAAACGTAGACACTCTGGATTCTTTTCGGAAATATCATATGGGATTTCTGGGCAATGTCGTTTCTCACTCTTTCTCATAGTTAAGATAAGAGTATCAAGCTTTCGTGTTCGCGAACGGTTTAAGCGATTCCATTCCTCGCATGCATCACCTTTGTCCATCAATAAGTGCAATAGCTTTAAATTTGAGAAACTTAGTTGAAATGTAGCATCGTGTTCCCTTTTTGCTCTATGCTAAAGTGTTTGTTCTTTGTGGGGCGTACTGTATGGGGTCTTCGAATAGGCAAAATTGCAATGTACTAACAAGAGACACAAAATATGTTATAAACTATAAATCGCGTAGAAAAATGAGATTGTCAATCTTCTGTAGTAAATTTACAATAAGGCTAATTGAGTTGAAGGTGCAACCGGAAAAAAATGAGATAGGTCACCGTGAGTAAAGTTTATATTGTTATTTCTTTCTTCTTCTTCTCCTTTCAAGGATTAGGTGATTTCACCTGTTCCGGTCTTTATCGTCAAGCCTCCTTTACCCAAATCTATTCTATCCTCCCTATTGGTTTGTAATTCATTCTCTGTCATCCTTTCAATATGATATTTCCATTTGATTTCATTTTCATATATCCTGTCGTTAATTGAAAAAAAATTAATCAAATCTGATTTTATTACATTGCTACATCTTAAAAAACTTTACTATAAGCTGATGATCAAGTAGTTGTCCAAAAACAGAAGATAATCTACAAAGAACTGTGTATAGATTAAGCCAAAGTGCAATGTATTACAATTTAACTATATCTGCGAACAAAACAAAAATGATATGTACTTAAAGCGAAGAATTCTGTTAGATCGAAGACGGTAATAAATTTAAAAAATATTGGAAAAGTATCCCAATTTATTTCTGTAGGATGTGTCTAAGTTTTAAATTTGACAAAGACATCGACATGAAACTTAACCAATTTCAAACCATTTGTGAAACAATTAGAAGAACTTTAGGAAGAAAAAATTAGAAGTCGTAGTAGTAGAATGGTGTTCAACGCCCGTCTTATTACTGAGGCACCACAGGCGGTAGAAACTGGTGATACATGAGATGAAATTATATTTTTAGGAAAGGAATCCTTTTTTTAAGGAAGCAAACATTCCAAGCCTACGTTTAGTGTACCTCCCAGGCTTAAAAAAAACTCTCAGGGAAGACAGTCCTGGCGGGAATTGAACCCCAGACCTCCCGATTACGAGTCCGCGCCTTAACGACCTAAGCCACCCGTGGCGGTTTTGATTGATTATTGCTTAAGGGCGCAAAACTGCTGTGGTCATTAGCGCCCAAACACATCAGGTACTATGTCAGAAATAAAAATAAATAAACAAAACAAAGAACGCAAATCCTGCGCATAACGAACGGACAATAGTACTTGTGCAATAAAACTGATACCCAAAAACAAAAAACAAGGGTATAAGGCGCCACAAACATTAAGGTGTTACTAAAACACAGCCGCAAGAGCGGAAAACCACAAGTCGTATAAGGGACTAAAAAAGTACCAATAAAATCCCAAAGCAAACACAGGTCAACAAACAAAGACCGGTAACAAAACTAATCAGCAAGAGCTGAAAACAAACCAGTCTTATAAAAGATTACAATGGTAACAATAAAACCCCAAAACAAATAACAGGGGTAATGTGCAAAACAACAATTCAAGACTAGATAACAAAATTCAGCAAAAGCTGAAAAAAACAACAGTCTTAAAAGAGTCTAAAAATGCCGTCATTGGTAAAAGATAAAACCTCACACCTTGCTCCAAAAACCACAAACACGGATAAAACGGAGCACACGCTCAACAGCAACCACATCATCCGCTAGTAAGTCCTCAATAGAGGACGGCAAACCTAAGCTAGTTCTAAAAGCTGTCAGATGAAGACAATCAATTAAAACGTGACGCACTGTAAAGGGGTGGTCACAGTGAGGGCAAACTGGAGCGGGTTGATCATTAAAAAGGTGAGAGTGACTAAAACGGCAATGCCCAATTCTAAGACGAGCTAAAATTACTTCTTCGTGACGAACAGCGCGAGAAGAAGTCGACCAGTTAAAAGGGGCGGGTTTACATTCACGGAGCTTATTATTTGGGAGTAATTCCCACTCCTCGCGCCAGCGCGAAAAAATGCCTCTACGTAATGAATGTATAAAATCCCCGAAATAAAAACGCTGCTCGTACTCAGCAGGGTCTAAAAGAGCGGACTTTGCTGCAACATCTGCGGCCTCATTACCCGGGAGCCCGACGTGTCCAGGCACCCACAGTAGTTTTACCCTGACGCCAGCGTCGTAAAGGGTTAAAACTGCATTCTGGACCATCTGTACAAGGGGGTGGAGGTTGTACAGGTTTCTAAAACTTAAAATGCCACTCAAAGAATCGGAACATATAACACTGTTCCCCAGCCCGTGATCAGAAATAAATAAAACCGCCCGATAGATAGCATAAAGCTCCGCCATAAAAATAGATGTTGCAACGTCAAGCCCATACGTAAAACTAGCCCCATTAAAAACAAAAGCACATCCTACACCTGTGTCACATTTAGAGCCGTCGGTATAGATAAAATTCCAGCCATTAAAAGAGCATTTGATCTCGCTAAAAGAACAACGAATAATATGTGCTGCGGTCGATGATTTTGGACAGGACGTAAGCCCGAGATGAACGGGGGCCTCTGCTAAAATCCAGGGGGGAGAAGAAGTTTCCCCGGCTAAGAAAAAAGCAGGTAACTCAATGTCCAATGTCCGTAAAATCTCCCGAAAACGAAAGCCAGCGGGCTTAGGAGTAAAAGACCGAGCAGCATAAAAACGATCAAAAGACGCATTAAAAAACGGCCCATTCGTGGGATGACGAGGTTGTGCAGCTAAGCGACAACCGTACGCAGAAAGTAAAACATCCCTACGATAAAACAACGGAGGTTCTCCAGACTCCGCACATAAACTCAATACAGGACTGGTGGGGAATGCTCCAATGCCAACACGGATACCCCGGTGATGAATCGGGTTCAGGCGGCGCAGAACAGAAGGCCGCGCAGAGCCATAAACAACACTGCCATAATCCAATTTGGACCTGATAAGAGCGCGGTAAAAACGTAAAAGTATAGTCCGGTCAGCTCCCCAAGATGTGCCACTTAAAACACGTAAAATACAAAGAGAACGTTCACACTTGCCTCTGAGTAGCGCTATATGCGATGACCAGCATAATTTCCTGTCAAACACCAAGCCAAAGAACCTAACTTCGTCTGCGAAAGAGAGTGCGTCTGGGCCAAGATGGAGCGAAGGTGGAGGATACTCCTTGTGGCGCCAGAAGTTCACGCAGACCGTCTTCTCTGCGGAGAAACGGAACCCGTGAGAGACACTCCAAGCGTGAAGGCGGTCGAGACAGCATTGGAGGCGGCGTTCCAAGAGACAGGTTCTCCGAGAGGAAAGATAGATGGCAAAATCGTCCACAAATAAAGACGATTGTATTCCTGGCGGTAAACACTCGGTGATAGAGTTAATCGCAATGGCAAATAGTGTGCAACTAAGTACCGAGCCCTGAGGTACGCCGTTCTCTTGAATAAAATTAGATGATAAAACTGATCCCACGCGAACATTAAAAACCCGGTCCTTCATAAATTCCTGAATAAAAACAGACATACGCCCACGTATGTTCCAATCGTGAAGCGTTCGGAGGATACCGCCTCTCCAGCAAGTATTGTACGCTTTCTCCAGGTCAAAAAACACAGCAACCGTTTGACACTTGCGCACAAAACCGTCCATTACATGGGTAGTTAAAGACACCAGATGGTCGACTGAGGAACGATGACGCCGGAAACCACACTGGGCGTTCGTCAATAATTGCCTCGACTCCAACCACCACATGAGCCGTCCGTTAATCATTCGTTCCATCACCTTGCAAACGCAGCTGGTGAGGGAAATCGGACGGTAACTGGAAGGAAGATGAGGGTCCTTTCCAGGCTTAGGTACCGGAATGACGGTGGCCAATCGCCAAGCGTTGGGAAATGTGCCATGACACCAAATAAAATTAAAAGTTCGTAATAAAAAAGCTTTGCCTTCTGCTGATAAATGCTGCAACATAGCAACATGAATGTTATCTGGCCCCGGTGCGCAGTGTCGAGAGGTGGAAAGGGCATGCTCCAGTTCCCTGGCGGTAAAAGGAACGTTGTAGCTCTCCTGATGGTCGGAGGCAAACGAGAAACCTTTCCTCTCAACCTGCTCCCTTAATGCGCGAAATGTAGCGGGGTAATTGGCGGAACTAGAAACATCAGCAAAGGTTTGCCCTAAAACATTGGCGACGTCAGTCGGAGTGGTGAGCACTCGATTTAAAATCCTAAGACCGGGTATAGGTGTAAACCTTGGTTTGCCAGCAACGCGGCGTAGCCGTTCCCAAACTACGGATGAAGGCGTTGTGCGGTTAAAAGAAGAGGTAAAAGAAATCCAAGAAGCCTTTTTGCTATCCTTAATGACTCGGCGGCATTTGGCGCGAAGTTGTTTGTAGCAAATCATATTTGCTGAGGTAGGGTGGCGACGAAAAGCTCGGAGAGCACCTCGGCGTGCACGCAATGCGTCCCGGCATTCATCAGTCCACCAGGGAACCGGAATGCGTCTGGGGTGACAAGACGACCGGGGGATAGCCTTATCTGCGGCGGTAATGATGACCGTACGGAGGTGCTCGATCGCGGTGTCGACAGATGGAAATTCACACCCTGAAAATTCGGCCAAAGATCGATAGAGAGGCCAATTCGCCTTATCAATGAGCCATTTTGACGTGCGCTGTGAAGTGTAAATTCGGAGAGAGTACATGGATCTGACACGGAAAGTGGTCACTGGAATATAAATCAGAGATGACGTTCCAGCAGAAATGTACAGCAAGCGAGGCAGAACAAATGGATAAATCCAAGTGCGAAAAGCTATGAGTGCTGTCAGAGAGAAAAGTTGGTTGATCAGTGTTGAGAACTATAAGATTGTGATTTAGCAAAAAGTCAGCTAAGAGGTTACCTCTTGCACACTCCGTGGTGGAACCCCATAGGGGATGGTGTGCATTGAAATCCCCCAAAAGAAGAACAGGGGGTGGTAACTGAGACAAAAGATCGTCCAGGTCAACTGTGGTGATGGTGCCGGACGGAGGTAAATAAACATTGCAGACTGAAAAACTAAGGCCAGAAAAGTGAACTGTAGCTGCAGCAGCTTGTAAAGGAGTCTGGAGCTGTAGTGAGGTGCTGTACACGTCGTTTCGAATTAAAAGTAAAACTCCGCCGTGAGCGGGAGTGCCATCTTCGGGAGGGAGATCAAATCTCACCGAAGAGTAACGGCGTAAATTAAAAGAATCGCTTGGGTGAAGCTTGGTCTCTTGGAGACACACAAGCAAAGGGTCAGTAGAACGTAAAATTAATTCGAGGTCAGGTCTTCGACTACGGAGACCACGCACATTCCACGAAAGGATAGCCATTGTTAATTAGATAAAAGAAGCTAAAAATTTACCACCTTACTTTTTGGACGGTGCAAGGCGAAACAAACGTCCTTTTTTCAGTCGCGTGGGACTCGGTGGTTTTGAAGGAGCAGGCACATCCTGCTCCATCACTTCCTCAGAGGGAGGGCTCTCCCGCTGAGAAGCATCCACCGATTTCAACGCCTGGAATCGGTTGGATGTAGAAATAGGCGGCGACGGCGACCGCCTAGCGGGTTTGCTCCCATCATGGGAGCGTGACCTCCGAGGAGGAGAAGGGCTCTTTTTCTGCTCTACCTGAGTTGATGACTTTAAAAAATCTGTTCTCGTAAAACTCGTCCTGAACTTAATTTCAGGGGCATTAAAAACAACCGCTTTGGGCTTCACGGTAGAGCGCTTTGGAGAACTAGGAGTAGTTTGGACCCGTGTAAAAACAAGATCGCAGGTCTGCGTACTGCTATCGCACTTCTTGGGCGCAAAAGAAGCTGCTGCGCTGTAGGTGCCGGTCTTAGGCACGACAGGTTGGCGAGACTGGAATCGCTTCCGGGCTTCAGTAAAGGAGAGTTTTTCCTTCACCCGGATCTCCTGGATACAGCGCTCCTCTCGAAAACGAGGGCAATCGCGGGACGAGGCTGGATGTTCACCGCGGCAGTTGACGCAGACAGGAGCGGATGGGCATGCTCCCTCGTGACCTGCTTGACCGCAGGTTGCACAGATGGAAACGGCAGTTTTACATGATATGCGAGTGTGTCCAAAACGCTGACACTGGAAACATCGCAACGGGCTCGGGATATACGGGCGCACTTCTATCACCTCGTAGCCCGCCTTGATCCTCTGCGGCAAATCGACCCTGTCGAATGTGAGGAAAAGAGTCCGGGTCGGCTGTAATTCCCCCTCTTTCCTTGCCTGCACACGATAAACTGAGGTGACCCCTTGGTCTTCCAGACAGCTCTGGATTTCCGGGTCGGAACAACTCCTCGCGACGAATTCATGGTCTTATGTTTCTCGACACGGACGGGATATCCGTGGAGTAGCGTCGCCTTGAGCAACGAGTTGCTTTGAGACAGGCCAAGTGTCTCCACTAAAAGAGATCCGTTGCGTAGACGGGTACAGGACTTAACGGGCCCAGCTATGGCATCAATGCCCTTCTGAATCTTAAATGGATTTACGGTCGTAAACGACTGATTCTCTTCAGTACGACTAATAACTAAGTAACGAGGGAAAGACTTCTCGATTACTTCTTTTGCATCAACTCTTTTACGTTTAAAATGTAAAGGATTATTTTCAAGTACCATAGCGATTTATTCCTCCACCATTGCAACCGTCTCCGATGGCGGGCTGCTTCCTGGGCGCCACCCCGGCTTAGGTTACTGGCTCTGGCCTGAACAAAGTAACCTCAGGGTCACACCTTCCTGTGGGCTGACGAAGGGACCCAATCGCCTGCAGGAAGTCTACAGCTCATGCAATGGCCCTTCCCCGGGCCTGGCCTTTACCAGGGGATACGCTCCCGTCCTACATGATAACCCAGTGCTGGGAGTTACGCTGTTACCCAGTCACTTTTTACCGCGTCAAACACGGGGGCACCCATCAGACAAAGAACAGGGAAGTAGGACAAATAAAACAATAAAAGAGGCGAAATAAAAAGGAGTCAAACGCGCTAAGCGCGGACCTGAGGGAGCAGCTCGGGTGCCTCGGGGTCGCTACGCCCCGTACCCAATAAATTGGGCCCCTGAGGGGCCCGTGGCGGTGAAAAAACTAGAAGAGACTAATGAGGTTTTATAAGGTTATGGCTGCGCCTACTCTTATATATGGTTCCGAATCGTGGATAGCGACAAAAAGAGAGAGATCGCATATACAGTCTGCGGAAATTAAATTTGAGATATGTTAGAGCATGCACTAGAGCTCATAAAATAAGAAATTATTTTAATTGTTATATTTTTACTAAAACATAACAATACACTGTATTCAAAACTGATAATGATAAGCTGAATTATAAGAGATGTTGAAAATGATGCCCCTCAGCGACAATACATTGCGGCATATATGTAGGAATTGATGTATTTTATATAATTTTTCTTCGGTAAGAATATGGATTTTATCATTAAAAGACTCCTGTCTCTCATAAGTTTTTAAAAAGCAGCGTGCAGTTTTCTACCTGGAACACGATATTTTCTTGCAAATCGCCTTTGTACTTCTCTGCACGAATCCTTTTCACATAAAAAGTATATATATGTAGTGGCAGATCAATTTACACACAAAGAAAGCACCGCACAAGACGCACAACCACTAGCTAACAAATCCTCCCTCATATTGACACAATCTGATACCTGCACATGCTTTACACGGCTTGACGACTGGCTCGTCCTCATTTGCAGCCGCGGTCAAAGGAAAATTCACTATTGCTGTGAAACGAAACATCATCCACCCTTTTCTTCTTCTATTTTCGTTTACATGTGAATTTGACTTAGATTTTGGTTCAATAAAAATAAATTTTATCAGGGAAGCAACTATGTATTTTAATGGTAACGTTACCATACAGAAACCTTTAATTCGTGCACTCTGTTATTTCTAACTTCAATTATCTGAACAATATTCTAATATTAGAACTATAACTTACTCAAATTCGTTAGAATTATCGACGCTTTACTAAATATTTTTGAGACACCTTGTCCATCTTATTGAACGATCCATTTTTCTAGGATGTAAACATATGTATATTTATTTTTAATAAACGTTACATAGAATCTTGAATATTTATTTTAGAAATATTTATTACGCCCTCGGTTCCAAAATATTCCAATCCATGGAGAGAAGCAACTCAACAGATCTCATACAAGGTGAAAGTATACAATATTTTGCAACAAAATATAAAATTGACACCATTGCAATAGCTCAGACCAGCAATAGAATTGTTAACAAAAGGATGTCTAGTTCAACTGTGTAGTCTTTACGTTTGTTGCCGAAGTTTGCTTTCTTCTGTAAACTAACGTCAGCATATAACATCCCTTTATCTTTGGCACCTTTTTAAAAGGTTAACCTGATAGTTAACTGAAGTAGTCTTAATACTCCATTCTACATGTCCTGAACTGCAGAGGAAATACAGGTTGGATTACTGTACTCATTTGTCAGCACAGTTGACTTTCTACTCCCACTTGGCTGGATTAATGGTCGGTGAGCTTTAACTAGATCAGTGCAGTCACCACTTGATTTCTGACCATAATAATCCCTGTTAAATATTGTGTTTTGATACCCTGCAGCACACTAATAACAGTCTCATATATCTAGCGATACCGTGCGTATAACACTATTCTCTGCATCCCTCTAACTGTATTTGTTTATGCGCCATATTTTGGAACGAAAGGAGTACATATAAGTTTATTACAATTGTTTTTTCGTGTACAACATTCCATTGTTTTCAAATTCTTCCAGGTACTTGGGTTACGGCGTTTTTGTTGCAAAGGGTTTAGACTATAAGGCCAATTATCAAAGACCACAACATCAATTCTGGTGGTTTTGGTTTCAGTTCTGTCCTGCTACAAACTGTGCTAGAGAGAAGCTAAAATTCCGGTAACCTGTCAACTTAAAAGGATATTTTGGTATGTATAAAAATAATGCCAAAAATTAGTTTGAAGTCAGGTGTATTTATTCAGTATTTACTTCATCGTTGATTGAAGAGTCTGCCTCAGTCAGATTGTAATAGATTTCGATTGTCCATTGTCCAATTGCGACTTGAGAGAGTGCCATAGTTTCATATAAGTTTTATCACGATATTTACATTTTCTTTAGATACTGTTTATACCAATTTCTTGTCTCAGGAATTTCACTCACTGAACCCCATGACACCATAATAAAACACCAACATTATGTTCCTCTGCAATTTTAACATGCGCAGAACTTTGTTGACACGAAACGTGGTAGCCAGGTATGATCACCAGTCACTTAATATAACATGGAACGCAAGTACTTATTCATACTCTGTTGCGTAGTAGTCACGTCTCATTTCACGAACGGCAGCGGGGAAAATCGAGTGTAGTTAGCAACAAAAATCAGGGCGATGAAACAGTCGTAACGCATGGAAACAAGCAATGGTACGCAAAATTAACTTTTTAGGACGTATGTAAATAGTAAGTCACATTCAGTATACAGAAAAATGAAATAAAAAACTGTAATGTAGCAATTTTTTTGTTTTTATTTATGGACGCTCTTTAACATCTCAGGTCATCAGCGTCCCATTCAACTAAGGGCGTGAAACGGCCGACAAATTTTGCTCAGAGGCCTCTCTTTCAGGCTTGAGGTTCTTTTTCGTGCCGTAAATGTACGACACGGGACTCACGGCTTTACTTCCTTTCCGAAGGAAGCCATACTTAGGAATTTTATGCCCGAAAAAAATCCATCGGTCCTGGCCGGATTCGAACCCGCTTTCTTGGGTGTAGGAGGCAAGTATGGTAACCACTACACCACCAGGACCGGCGTAATGTAGCAATGTAATACATAAAGTAATTAATAATCATAGGGATAAAGCATACACCTTTTAGCACTAAATTTTTGTAAATATACTTTTTTAACTTAACCTAGCTTAACCTAACCAAAAATTGCAACCTATGCGTTGTTTTTACACTATAAGTTTTAACATAAAAAGTAACATTTATTATATTGGAGCAGTGCAGACAAATTATGAAAATTAAAAAAGTTAGCCTCTAGAGAGATGCAATGTAACACAAAGTAAATAGTCAAAAAGGAGAAGGCATACACTTTTAGCACCATAACTTTTACACGTATATTTTTAAACTTAAACTAACCTAAACTAACCAAATTTGTAACCCTATGCGTTGTTTTAACACAAAAAAGTAAAAACCAACTTTTTATTATATTATATTGGGACATTGCACTCAAATTATGATGTACTGAACCCACTATCTTTCCAATAACAGCACTGCGCTCTAACCAACTGAGCTATCAGATCGATATGGTGAAAATGATAATTGTTGCCTACATGTGTTGAAGCCGCACTAGGTTTTCTCCGCTGCCGTTCATGAAAGGAGGCGTGACTACTGCACAAGAGCGGTCTGTGAGCAAGAAAAGTTCACAAGTCAGCTGCACATCCTGTTTTCGCTGTAGATGAGCACGTTACCGACCGGCATACCATGAACAACTAGGTGCACACGTTTCAAATCACAGCAGATAAGCGCAGAGGAAACTAAGAGCTATACAGACGCCGGCAAACGTCGATCACATAAGGACTGATTTTCTACTCAAGCGAACAGTACGTGGACGCCTCAGACCGCATTTATTGAGTTGGTAACACAGTATCCAGGTTTGTTTTGACCCAAACTGTAGTGTCGGATGTTTTCATGTTGAACGAGTCAGCTATAAATTCCGATACTGACCTAGCATCACTTTACTTTCAACAAAATGGAGCACCAGCACACATCGCACACCGTTTTATGGACATCCTGACAGCCTTTGGAGGGAGGTTAATTTCACAAAATGGAACTTTTTGACCGTCTCGATATCGAAACCTGTCGGTTTGTAATTTTTTTCCTCTGGGGATATCACAAACTCAAAAAATCTTTGCCAAATGACCAGATGAGTGGATACATAAAGGTAAAGAATTAGAGATGAAACAACCATTCCTACACGCGATTACGTGAGTGCATTGATGCCGTGATAAATGGCAAATATGCAGTCCTCATGTATTAATATTTTGAATAAAGTTCGTGTACATTGAGAAACAAAGTACTAGTTTTATAATGGTAGATGAACATTGCCCCATCTGTACAGTTAATTTTATAATGTAGAAACTAAAGGTTTGCATGACATGAAAATAATAATAAATCAAGCTAAACTGTACTTCTGAAATAATAGATCTGAAAGTATATTTATTAACAAAGAAAATATTTCTGGTAAAATCGTTTGTTATTTCTATATCATTAGGGAGGTTTATTATTCCTATTATTTATTCCCCTTTATAGCTTATTTTTCTACGCACTTAAAACAAAGTGTAAAATTATAATGGATATACAAAGACAATTCATGTTCATTCATGAAAAGGTATTTGAATGCCATTTCTATAGGTATATCCCATTACCTTTAATGTTTATTTACCTAATACACGAATTTCGCTGCAGATAATTCAATGTGGTGGAGCGTGTAATGGTGCACTTATATACAAGTACCAATTTACTGTAGCTAACACACGATCGACAGTTCACGTCTCACAATAGATGTAGCAGATAAGTTGCTCTGTCACGCAATAAACAGATTATAGCATTAACCTGTACTAACATATTATTCACGCTAAACTGCACTAAAAGCTAGCGTACAATGGAAAATAAATACATTTAATAAGCTTAAATGGGATCTGATACATACATTTAAATTATCACAGCTTCAGCATATATTACATATTTCGAGCATGGGCGAATGATTAAGGGTCTATGAAAAACAATCCAGTCTCTCAGCTACATCTGTTTATGACAGTACACTATGCTTAATAACTAATTACTGAAATTACTTTACACCTTATTAATACTTTTATGGCATCAACTAGAGCGTTATTGTTGAGCAGCTCTCACGAGTTGGGTTGCTGCCTTGCGGTTTATTTTTTAAAACAAAAAAATTCCAATAAAATTCAATAGGAATTTAAATAACATTTTATAGTACGAGTAAACAATTTCGGGGGGGGGGGGACTAAGAAATCGTATGCACTTGTTATGTCTTTGCCCTAAAGTGGGGGGAAAAAAAAAAAAAAAAAAAAACCCAGTAACAATGCAGGTATTTAAATTGTAAAGACTTAAGGGGCGATCTGCAGAATTCTCTGCCCAACAATGAAGGGAGGAATTTTTAATTTGGAATTTGTTTTATTTTTAAACATTATGTCCCTTAAACCATTTTGTTTATTCCAGCAAGGAACGATTTGAACTTTTGGAGGAGATGGAAGCTGAACGGAACAAATCTAGGGAGTAGAGTGGATGCTCCAACAATTCACAATTCAAATTTCTAATATTTCCATTGCTATAATACATTTGTAGCTGCTCTATTGCAATGAAAACTTCTTTTTTTTCCCCCTCTCTTCTTTTGTTGCGAAAGTTTTCCGTATACCACGGTTGTGGTTTTACCCTTCTGAAGATAATCGAAACTTTTACTGCTTATTTTCCATTATATTACAACTTCTGAGCTATAGTTTAGAGCTCAGAAGTTTAGAGAGTTTTGCCGTAACAACCCCCTTTTTAATTAAATTAAAAGTATATTAATGCTCGTGTACAAAAAAAAAAAAAAAAAACCTTACGCAAATTATGTGAAACTAGAGCTCAGCAATGAATGTATCTCGGCTTCTATCTTCGTTCGTTTGAGAAAAAGGTGCAGATATTGTGAATTTTTCATTTACAATTAAAATAGCTCAAAGTTAATATACAAACTAATTGACAATTTACATACTAATTCATTCCTTGCACCTGCATCTTCACAAAAAGTAACATTACCACCACAAGAGACAGTTTCATTAAAATATTCAAGTCAATTACTATATTAATATTTCCTTTTTTGTCTTCCATATTTTCCATATGATAGCAAATATATTTTTCTTAAATGAAAGTGAAGTAGTGGTTTATCATTCACTGAATCATTCTCTTCAGAAATAGGCCTAATAATTTCATCATAACCACTATCAGGCTTTGATACTTATTTCTTTTGTTTTAAGGTTTTTATAAACTTTGGTGGACCTAAGCATGATAGTATGATACTAAATGTATTTAGGAAGAAAACTAGGTAGGATACAAGCAGTCATTGCTGTTATTGACATTTGAAACAGTAATTTACCTACAAAATACATTAAACCACAGTCTTCTATAACAAAAGGTTTCAGGGATATTTTCATGTTTATGCAATAGTGCGGGATATCAAAAAAGTAGTTTGACACTAAAACGCATTACGTAAAAGCATTTAACAATAGGAATTTTTTATTAATTTCCTTTTGAGTTAAATAATCTTTTATAAATAAATATATCATTAGCCTTCCCCCCATTTTATGGAGTACATGCATCGCCTCTGCTTTAGAAAGCTTTATTAAATAAATGTTTAAAAAATGAACCTGATATGTAATACGAAGCTCAAGACAGATGTACTAAATGAAAAAAAAAATAATAATAATTGTATAGCCATCTATGTTGGACACTTTGCAGTTCGTCCTTGTATATACACATTATACATTTACTTTATAATACCGACAAGAAAGAGGCATTAACATCATTTTTCATATTAAAACATATACCTCATATTGTAATCACGCTTTCACGAGTTGGTTAAAAGCAAAAAAAATTACTTATTTTACGCCATACGTGCTTTAATTCGGATTTAGATACAAATAGACATCTGACAGGCACGTACCAAAAATAGTCATTTCTGTAAAGCATGCCATCATAGTAGTCTGAGAGAGCTGCATTAAACCTACAAGCATTTTGAATAGAGGAATAAATGAACAATAGAATACTAAATAACGTGGAGCTCTTTTAGCTCTTAATGGCGTTTGCCTGTACAGTACCGAAGTACGATGATGGACCTTTCTATAAAGCTCTTTGTACAAAGGGTTAATAGTGATAATAGCCTATGCATATCTCCTTTAATTATCACCATGGAACCCAGAGCAGGTGTTGGATATCTGGCATTAGACAGCTATCAGCCCAGTTCTCCAATACCTACAACAATAACTTTCACTGTATACACCTGCCATGGTCCTTACAACGTGGTTTTCACAGTGTAATTTAATCTATTTACGCTCGGTTTAAGAGGAATTATCTGTTTACCGGGCTAAAATATAACATTTCTATAGCAGTATTTTGTTGGTTGTACTATTTCATAACCAGAGCAGCACCTTGCTGTCCTCGTTCGGTGCAACGAAATTAGTTTCCGTAGTTTTAATGCGGTTCGCTAATTAATTCAAACAGTCGTATTACAAACACCCTTTGTTAGTATTTAGTTTATATTTATTATTTACTTTTTCTCCAGATTTTGTTAATGTAACCCAAGATTGAAGAAGACGCAAACTTTGGCTTTTGTATGCCACGTTTATAAATCATAATACCTTTCAACAGCGTGTGACCGAAATCTAAGTACTTGCTATGTCATTTCTGGTTCAAAGTGTATTTGTGGACTTGCCTTAATGGCCTTACCTCAACACCCTGTTCTTCGAATGTCACGTGGATGCTGACGGTCGTATTTGACAACGTTGTCTTTTTTTTCCCCCTGTGACTATGACTATGAGCTGAATGTAACTCAGCTACGAGTACAACAATTATTACCGGCTGAATCATATAACTCCTGTACATTGTATTGTGGTACAAGAGGAGGGTAAACTGATCAAGTAGAAAAAAGCGTTATCATTACATTATTTTGCATTTTCTAGTGAATTTTACACCAACTATGTAGTAATTAGCTTCTTAAGAATTTAAATTCGTGTGCATAATTGCTGCAGAAAACGAATCTTAAGGATTCTAGCACGTATACTCTTTTTCCTTGAATGCTTCTCAATTATTCGATAGCATATCAAAAAAGAAGAAGAAGAAGAAGAAAGAAAGACAGAAAGAAAGAAAAAGAAAAGAAAAAAAGAACCTCAAAGCCTGTTCACTACCATACTTAAAAGAAATTTCCTTAAAGAAATTCGTAGTCAAGGCATCGTCTTTTCATGCATTATTCTATGTGGGAGAAGTATGATACGCCAAGAGAATATAGAATCTTACATACTCAGTGTACCTTGAAAATTTAGTTACTGAAGCGACTTTTAAGTTGAAAAGGCCGCATTTAAAAATATATATATTTAACTCCCAGTATCAATGCATTGTCTTGAAATAAAAGTCACAATCCTTCAACTGCAATGAAGTGTGCGATGCAAATGGACATCCCTGCCTGAAGTGGAGCGCAGCAAGCCATCCAGACGACCTTGAGTATAATCCAATATAGTCAATACAATTATTTTTTCCCTGTAATTAAAATGAATGATTTAGCGCTCGATTTCGGGCCTTGTAGTTGAAATTGGCTGTTAATTATTTGCCTGCGGCCTTTTTATGACATCGCTTCAATAGCCAAAAATTTAAGCTAGGTTTCGACATGTAACATTTGATATTTCACTTGCTCTGCTTATGAAACAGACGACAATTCTTGATGCTTTACCGAGTACTGTGCATGCTATTGTTTGTACTCCAGAGATGGCTGAAAAGTCGTATTTCCTCTTGCTGTATGTTTCACACACTCCCACTAGGCTACGTTTATTTACGGGGGAAATAACAACTTTGTTATTAGTTGCAGTTTTTTCACTCACTTTTTTCTCCAAATTTGAACATACTTTCTCAAAACATGAAACAGTTAAGCATGTATCCTTATACTTTTTACAGTTCAGTCGTATTTTCCGTATACTTATAATACTGTCAATATTTTATGATAAACGTTCGCATGTAATGTAATATACAGCTCTGGCTCAAAAAAGAAATAACGCTGACATGAATTTTAGAGAGGTTAAAAACAACATTGAAACCTCTGTATTTCTTAATGGACTAATAGGGTTGTTGCTCTAGCATCGTTTTGTTCATGAGTATTAGTCTCATTAGCAACGAAAAATAAATATAAAGAACGGTGAAGGTTAAATCCAGTTTAAAACAAGACAGCAACATCATTAATTTTGCAAAGCGCAACCACTTGCAAAAGGACCCTAGTGATATTTACGGGCTATGACGTTACCCTTGTAATTTGGATAAAAAAAGAGTACTCACTTGCATGGTAAATTGTGAGCCCTAGCATGATAAAGATCACCTAAAATATGAATCTTTTTATTTTTAACTGGTAAAAATATGCTATGCAAGTTATTATTTGAACGATGCAAACTATTCCATGATAAACTGACAAGATAAAAGGAAGTGAATTGGTGAAAATGGGTATAGTTATGTAAGATGACACCGTTCCGCTACTCAACCGGAATGTGTATATGCTTACTAGTGTAAGCGGTTGACCTTTAGTGGACGCGCGATTCCTGATACGACTGGAGTGAAAGTTCAGCGTACTCGGTTGTGTTTATCAGTCCCACGTTTAAGTTGCATTTCTGTAGGATGTGCATGTAAAGACTTTCTATTGTGTATTGTTTATTGTGGAGTATGGTATAACAAAACAAGTTTACTTGTTCTGTACAAAAGAAATCGTATAATTTCAAGCTGAATTTGTAGGAGTAATGTTTCCATCGGGAAGTGTAATTTTAAGATTTGGTGAACAAATTCGAATCCACTGCGTTTATCGAAATAAAAAAAAAAAGGTTTTAATAGAAGAAAAACTTATTGAAATAGGCTATCAATTAGTAATTTCTTCTTGAAAGTCTGTAATACAAATAGCTTGGCAAGTTTGTGATCTGTGTGCAGTGCGTACAAAGCTGCTATATCTTCGTCTATATAAAATTGCTGCTGTATCAGAAATTAAATTTATGGAGGCAGTTTACAATATTTCTTTTAAAAAGGGTTCAGACATGTCTCACAGCTGATGTAAAACACATCCAGGTTCTATCATGGTGAGTACAATTTTAATTACAGCTAATAATGACAGAAATAAAAATTGTGTTGCCAATTATGTTGTCAATTGCGACAAGCAAAAAGAATTATGACTTATTTAGGATAAAACGACATTTCCCAGACAAGGAACCACAAACAAACTTGTGCCAAGTCGCATTTAAGGTAAGCAGAACCCTATGGATGATTTGCCGAAGGTTAATGTTTTTGTGTCGCGCTGAAAAGCTTAGATTTATTTCTTTGCTGAAGGCACTATGACTGGACGTATTACTATGGTTGAGACCACAAATGCAGGAAGATTGATATTTTGATCTTCCAGCAGAATGATCTTCCATAATGGCATTCGTGCATAGCTGAACACGCAGTTGCGTCAGCGTTGGATCGGACCTGTTGAAGCAAGGGACGTTGTTACATGCAATGGCCACCAAGGTCTACAACTTCCTGTGGGGAACCATTGTATGTGCCGGCTTTGCCTTGTGATGTGGAGGAACTCAAGCGGAGAATTCGGGAAGCGGCTACCGCGATCAGAGAGGATAATTATGTGCCAGAGTTGGATTACCATGTAGACATCTGCCGAGAACATGGTGCTTATATAGAATATGGTACAAGCGTGTTTAGCTACTCTTCAGAATGGTACACGTAAGAGATTGATATCACTTGTAAGGTATGTGTGATTGAAGTTTTAAAGTGTTACCAGACTTTGTGTAAATCCTGAATATAATTATGTTGACAAAATAAAAATTTGAAAGAAAATTATGTATTTAGGTGAAAACGAAAACAGAAAAACATACCTGCAAATGTTTCTTAATATCAAAGAGTGATTGAATCAGAAGGCTGAAGTTCGTCAGGCCACGTTACAATTTTATGGTGGTATATGTAAAACCAAAAAGAAGAATCCTTTCCAGACAAGCTTGAATGACGAAGTGCATGTAAATGTTATTCACTCTAATTCACTCAACGGAGAAGATTAATGCATTCCGTTACTTCATTTTGCCAGAACTCCGGTCAAAAATGTTCATACCACACCGGCAACAAGGACTATATTAAAAAAAAAAAAAAAAAAAAAAAAAATACCATCTGCACTAGTTTGGTGTGCCGGTAAATTAGTATTTATTTCATTGTGGAATTTGAAAGTTTATAGGGAGTTGTATTAGTCCCACGGCGCGCGTTTGGCGTATTGCGAGGCCAAACAAAACGAACACAGGGAAAATTTTTGATAGCTGGTAAAGAGATAAATTGATCGCACTGTAAGCGTTTTTAAGGCCCCGCTAAACATCGAATGAGCGCCGGGGACCTTGCCCCCCTTTATTTCATTTTATATCATTTTTTTTCCACACCTACATACATTCACACACACACAAGTACAAATATGAATTATACGGGCTTGATTTGCATTGGGGGGGGGGGGTTAAGTGTATCACGCGGCGGACAATTGAGTCTTGCGGAACTAATACTACTATTCAATGTGTGACAAATATCTGTCAAACAGTAAGATATTAAAATATGTGACTTATATCCGGTAATGCGTTTAACAACGCAAAAATATATAATATATATTCAATTGATATCTACCTAATGATAAAGGTTCAAAGTTAAAGTTGTATCTATAGTTCAATTGACTACAGCACTAGGTCACTACGAATGCATACAGGAGTTCGGTTTACGGTGAAAGCGTTTTTGTGATGGGATTAATCGGATTTTCCCCAATTTTACTGCACCAACATTCGCTAGCTCATTACCCCCTTTCGCCGCAAAATGTTAATTTAAAATTAATGGCTTGCTGCCATTCCGGCAAAGACCATGACATCTGTCGGTTCTAATGCATACTCCTGTGCAACTCTGAACTTGTTGTTCTGACTCCCTCTTTAGGACTTGGGGGTAATTTGGTCTATGCGCCCAGGGAGTGGTAGGTATCTCGAACGCTTAAACATCAAAGACCCAAGCTGAGCGAAAGCTATTCGCACCCACAATACTGCCTAGATGGGTAGATTAAGTTGCACGGATCAGCCTAACGAAAGTTAATGTGTTGGCTAGTATGTGTTAATCTGTATTGACGATTTGAAATATTTACTTATTTGAACTAGACTGTATATTTTCGAAGATTCAGGTTGCTTTGCGCAAGCGGTTTTTCTGAAAGATTGAATGGGGGTCTTTCAGGACGTTTTCGTTACTGTGTAGACTAGCATTGGTCTCAGGTAATTTGATTGTCAGCCCTATTCCAGGCTTTTGTAGAATCTGAAATCCAACACAAGGACCAAGGTGCAAATGATATCAGTTTAAAATGGAATATTTCATTGTTTTCGTTATATGGAATGAGAAAATTTAACAGCAAATGTTTTTAATATCATTTTAAACTCATTTTGAAACTCCCTAATTTGTATTTTTGTTTACTCCAGACAATTTATAACGCTTTTCTCCCTTTTTTCTGTCAACTGCAGCGAAACGGCGCGGTATCCTTATTCAAGTGTGTTGCAAAATGATAAGAGTAAATGAAACAAAAAGAAAAACTAAAATAAAATATATTTTAACCTAAGTATATCAAATTATATAATCTTTATCATATACATAGTTACAAATAAATGCAGAAACTGCCGAATAAAAAAAAAAACACTCCGTTGCAAAATGACAAGACTACTTGTCATTAATATCCCATAAATTAACCTTTTTTTCAGAACAACTTAAATCGCACGATCCGTCATACCCTCTCCAAGCTCCTGCAACACAGACAGTTCAAGTTAATTGCATGCTGATACAATAAACATTTAATTCTTGGAACGTGATAAAATGGTCTGCATAAGATACCCCATACATTATTCACAGGGTTTAGGTCCAGGGATTTGGTGAGCCATTCCATGACACTTAACATTTTTTCGGTGAAACCACTCCCTTATGGATCTGGCAGTGGTTAAGTTGCATTGACCTTCTGAAATATCCAATTCTTTGTTCCAATCCTCTCTGAACAGGTAAAGGTGCTCTTCAATCAGTGCCTTGAGAGTATATGACTTTCATATGGCTGCAGAGAACAGATGTGCTTTTCTTTCAAACCCGAATCCACCCCAAACCATCAGAGACTTTCCTCCTTGCTGCCTCTTTGCAAACACTTCTTCTTTTCTGAGGTGATGTCAGTCGTGTGCCCAGCTTCAGGACTGTCCAAGTAGAATTTCTTTTCATTGCTAAATGTTATACGCTTCCATTCTTTCTTCCAGGTGACGTGTTCCTTAGCAGAGTCAACCGTCTCTGTTTATGGTGAACCATAAGACGGAATTGCTTGTATTTCAATATGTTTGTCGTACTAACCTTCATAACATCGATTACAGCACCATTACATATTTTACAATATGATGAAAACCATTATCACACGTCAGCAATCTGTATCGTACTGCATCTTTGCACAGTGCTGAGTCCGAGGTAACGTTAAAATGTTTTAATTGAAATTTCAATTTTCCTGAACTGCAGCTGTAAATTGCAAAATGGCATTACAACCCTCAGCTATCAAATGTTGCACATTTGATTTTTTATTTCCAATTGGTTGGTTTAATTGTTCCGGGGTTACTACCAGAACTCACTGCAAATTTTTGTGCGTCAAAAACTCTGTTTGGTGCCCTACCGTCACATGTTCTTGTGTCAATGTCATACACACTATTTCTATGCAGCAACACATTTCTGCGTAATCCCCCATCGCTTCTATAACATATTTCAGAAGGATAGAATCAGAAAAAATCTCTCTCTTCATTAACAGCAGATAGCATAACGCTTACATTCTCTTCATTTTTATCGTAAAACACTCTTCCAAATCTTGACTGCTCTTAATTTCATCATTTATTGAAAGTAATACCTTATTAGGCACAATAAAGTTAAAATGGAGATATGGAGAACAAAGAGGGAAAGAGATGTGAGCCAGGTTTTAACTCATCCTTTGATCCGATATTTGCGCAAACAGATGAAGATCTACCTCTCCACAGAGACAAAAATCAATTAGAGAATGCTAACGGGACTTCATTCACTCTGCATTGGATGTTAATGGCTGCGCGTTTTGCCGGTAGCGGAAAACAGGAGTACAGTAAAACGATTTATAATTCTTTTTAACCCTTCTAGTTACTAAATTTTGTTGGTGCATTAGCTCTTGGGAGCAGGTAATGAGAAAATTATATGATAATACACTAAAAGTGTAAAGAGTAGCTACCATTACAGGTATTATTTGTACGCACTCTGTTTGCAATTAGCGAGTAAAATAACTACCCTTAGATATAACCGTGCAGTAGAACTCGTTAAATATTTCTGGATGTTTCTCCTAATTAACCACAACAGTGGAATCCCAAAACTAATTGCGCTCTGCAGTTCCGTTCTTTTAGGATGCATTTGAATTTCGTGCAAGCTTCAAACTTTTATAAAATATTTGTAAATGCCATTTATATTCACTGTAGTAAATATTAACATTATATTAGTAATATTTATAATGTTCCTTTAGTTTGTTATGTTAATATATTTATAGCTGAATTATTTTATTAATACACATGGTACAGTATGACTGGAAACAATGTCTTCTTTTTCTTCTTCTTCTTCAGCCAATGCCCGTCCTTGGCTGGTCTGCCATTCGACGCCTTGCCTCCCAGTACAGCCGTGACCTTCCTTCCACTGAGTCTTCAACAATAATTGTCTGCAGGGCAGTGCAGAGGGGCAGGTGGTCGGCAGTGCCTTCCTCTAGCAGGCAGAGGGGACAGTTAGGCTATCGACCACACCGATTCTATGCAGATGTTTTTGCAAGTAGTCGTGTCCTGTAGCCATCCTAAAGGTGACTACTGCCAGCTCCCGGGGCAGGTTATTGGGGATGGGGTTTGAAGGAAGTATTTCCCATCTTTTACCAATTGCCGCTGTCTTCCGAGAGTCTACAATTGCTCCTTTAATTCGGGATGTTATGGCACTGCTGATGTTAGAGTACGTAGTTGGTACAACTGGCTGCTCCATTGAGCACCCTTCCTTAGCTAAAGCATCAGCTTTCTCGTTCCCGTCAAGGTCGCAGTGACCCGGGACCCAGTGTAGACAAACTTCAGTCAATTTTTGCAATTTATATAGTCTATCTTGGCATTCTGTAACCAAGTCGTCCTCGTGTTGGTTTCCTTGTGAGCAGAGAGCCTGAATGGCTGAGGTGGAGTCGGATAAAAAGACCACTTTACACTGTGCGTTCATTAGTATCAGGGCATTAGCTGCCTCACTGATAGCAGCAAACAATGTGTACCAAACTTTGGTATGTTTTGCACTGCAGACAGTTTCGTTGGTCTTTCACAATGAGACTACATAAAACTTACTCCTAACCATAACTCAAATCTGTCACACAATCTAAACGTACTCTTAAGCTCACGAAAATTAGGTGTATGATATGAAGAGGTGATAACAAGAAAATGTGTTCGGGAGGAATGCAGTGCAAACTTATAAAGATACCCTAATATGGAACTAATTTGCTTCTATAGGAGTCATTTTGATCCAGAACGGGAAAAAATATTCAGTCATCTAGTGATATATTCAGAAAGTATTTTAACTGTTTTTACCTGTTGTGCATAGTTCAACATCTTCCTTATAAGTTTACCTATCCTTCCATTTTATTTTGTGTCAGCCGTCATTTAGTAAAAAATTGTTTTACGTCAGAAAAAGTTGTCAATATATGGCTTTCTTTTACTTATAAATAAAGAAGGTTACATTTACGGGGGGAAAAAAAAATGGGGTTCTAAATGTGCTGCAAAGTAGTCCCAGAGTTTTTTAAATACATATTCGAAATAATTTTTATTGTTTTTGTTTTTAGAGATGGTTTGGGATTGTAAAAGAAACCTAGAGTTACGTCGGTATGCTTATTTTACACAAAAGCAATTTGATGATTGGAAACTTCTGTCTCGTACCCGGTTTTAGGATATAAAAATCATAATTATGGTTCCTTCGGAAGGGAAGTAAAGTCGCTTGTTCCATGTCGTAGATTTAGGATCCATAAAAGAACCTGAAGCCTGAAAGAAGAGGCCCGTGAGCAAAATTTATCGGCCCTGAATTGAATGGCTAAAGATATTAAAGAACGTCCTCAAATAAAAAAAAACAATCGATTACAATCGGCATATTCTTAGATAGAAAGGCTTCTGAGCATTTCGATATTCCTGGACGCAATAGTTTACATAAATTACAGGGAAAGCACACTAAAATGCCTGATGAGCGGTCTGTTTCTCGTTCTACTTTGGATGCCAATACGGATACTGCTTCTCAGGACGAAGCTGGTCACATAAGGAGAAAGTAAAGAACATCTGAAGGGAAAGAACCATCATAATGAAAAACTCTTTTGATAAAGAAAATTGGGAAACTTACAGCATTTGAATAGAAGTGTGGTGTACCAGCTCTTGCTTACCTCCAAAAAACTGATCATTAAGCAAATTGGGGCTTTGTGTTAATGATGAGAGTGAATTATATCCAGATATCATTAAAAGTTTCAACAAGAGAAGTGCATCCATTAGTGGAATGCTTAGAAGTGGCCATCAAAGAAAAATAAACCTTTCTCTTAATCGATTGATATTGTTGGAGGCATAGTTTCACCAAAAATGTTAAATGAAAAAGGATTCTTTCGTGCTCCTGGACCGAAAAACCCTATTAGATCATTTTTTCCCCTGCATGTAATGTAAAGTTTATTTAATTAAAAAGTGAACTATTTATTTAAAAAATATTTTTGAGTAATTGTTCCTATAATGATTTTTTTTTCGTTTAATTGTGCAAATGTAAAGCCTTTAGTAAACCAAGTACAGTGTGTAACATAGCTCCTAAGAATTATTACATTAAATTTATCTTTACTGCAAAAGTGTAGCAAAGTGTTCCACTCCTATGGGATACTTTAAATGCGTTTTTAAAAATATGTAAACTAATGAAATATTAATTTCTTAAGTTCAATAAGTTGATGCCTTATTCCTTATAACTTCTAAGCATCAACTTCTCAATATCAAAGCTTTTAATTAATTAGGATGTGAAATTCTATTATATATTTATAGAATACTATAAATACTGGAGCAAAGTACGATTTTATTGTAGTTTTGAATACAAAGGTTTAAAGTAATAATAAAAACAAAAATAATATAAAAGAAAGAAGTATCACGCGCCTATAAATAACACTCTTATGAAAGCAATATCACTTTATTAACTGTCATAACTCATTTGTAACCGAAACAGAAGAAATTGTTCCACGGTATAGGCGTTTGCTAGCACCCAGGAGATGTATAAACTGGAATGCGACGCGACAATTATAAAGTCCCTCTTGCAGCAGTATAAAACTTTTTCAAATATTGGACCGCTGCGATACGGAAAATTGGGAATTGCATGCAAAGTTTAAAACATATTTTATGAAATAAGTTACATACTTTTTATGACGAATCCGCGGTAGACAAAACTGAATGATATTTCCGCTCTTATTGCTAACAGATGCAGTTAAGTCAATAGTTGTACACAAATTGAAAACAAACGCAGATGCACGCTGTTTTGTTTGAAATGGACAGAATCGTCCGTAAGTTCCTAAATATCTATATTAAAGAAAATTTAGTAATAAACTCCCTGGAGTTGGGAAAAAAAAAAAAAAAAAAACGTACCGAAAGTATGTACATCTGAATATAATGGTGATGTAAAACGTCTTAGTTGACCAGAAGAAGTCTCTAAAGTAAAGTGTCACTTCAAAAGTTAGGAAAATAATTATGCACATGAATTGTTGACTTCCGTCACTTCACAACGGAAGGTCGTGGTATGCACGAGCTTAAAGATCAATGCAGGTCACCGCTTTCTACGAAATATGGAAAGAAAATGGTGGCAATACAATCCCCACGCTGTTAATGAACATGTAAAGTTGTAGTTGTTCTCAACATGCCTAGAGAATAAGAAGCTGTCAAGTAAAGGTGTAAACAGGGATCACCCAAAAGTGAAGTTTTCTAAAAGTGAGTTGTGTGCATGACAAGTGCTAACACGTGAGGAATGTAATGGAGGTCTGAGAGGAGCCCGTGGCAATGAAGCTTTGCCACAATGAACGGTGGTCCATGGGGTGCCATACTTTCGACAAGGACACAACACAGTGAGAGATGCAACACGTTTAGATCGTCCAAGCGCATTAATTTTGGTTTAATTACTACTGGAGTTGGGTTATTACGGGCTTGACCGTGAAAATAACAAGCCACACTACGTATTGTGGGGAGCTTCTTCTCAAACATCAACAAAAACGGCTTAGCTACGGATGTTCATTATCTTCTAGAAATGTGACAATAGGTAATAAATGTGGCAGGGGACTACTTTGAATATATGTAAAAGTTTCCAGGTTTTATAATAAATGGTTTAATACTTATGAA
Source organism: Metallyticus violacea (assembly GCA_030762175.1). Lineage (NCBI taxonomy): Eukaryota > Metazoa > Arthropoda > Insecta > Mantodea > Metallyticidae > Metallyticus > Metallyticus violacea. The sequence goes on along the minus strand of CM060840.1, from coordinate 50,172,676 downwards.
TACGTTGCAATTAATTTCTTTCCATCCCTAACATACAATGATCAAAGTTCATCTAACACATCAATACCATCTTTCAGTTCAACCAATTTCAATACCTTAATTAATCGTCAAAACATTTTATAGTCTCATTCTGTACACAAATAGCGCATGCGATACGCATTTGCGTAATCTGACTGGCATAGCAGAAGGCGAGTGAATAGTTACTGAACGAAACCCTCTAGCGAGCAACTGCATCTTTGCAGGTAAGTAACTGGCTTTTAAATGAATTTTGATGCAGTTTTGTTTGTTCGAATCCAAGGGCATTCCTTCTAAGTGAAAAGATAGTAGTTTATGCATACTAACATAGTGAAGGTAAATTTCATAGATGTGCGAATTTCATCTTTAACAATACTGTGTACCTGCTGATGTTGAATATTGAATCACTTGCAAGTGTTTTTAAAATCAATTATGTTTTCACACGTTTGACAATAAAGCACTTTTTGATTATTAGCTTTTTTTTTTTTTTGCATACCTTCACTTGCACTTGCTTTTATTTTAGGCATTTTTTTTTTAAAGTATGACATCTGCGATCCTAAAGCAAATAAACTTCACACTCCCAAATCTGGGTAAACCATCGTAAACTGAAAACAACAGGAAATTGGTGGAAAAAGTTAGATTGGAATTGCAAGAAAGGTTTATATTTTCCTCTTTGCAATTCTTACTAGAACAGAGTGGCTTACATTCCAAGGAAAGCAGAGGTTACGTTACAGCGTATCCGGAGATCTTGCTTCAGCCTGCGTGAAACACACCTAAGACCTCCTAGTGAAATAGGTAATTTAATTATGGTGCAATTTAATTCCATTCACGTAAACTAGCTTCAATCATATTTCTAAAGTAGTTATATGAAGGAGGGTAAATATGAATTTGAAACTAAGAGATTAAAAATATATGATGCTTTTAATAATATTAGCAAAATATGCATATACAATTAAGTTAATATATATACCAAATACTATGAGATGCAAATAACTGTCAACATATGAAAAATACAAAGGAAAAACATGCATTTGATGAAAATCCCGTTAGTTTTTACATATAATAATGTTCAGCAACTCTTATGCTACATTTTAGTTTTGTACAGAGTTAAGGAAATCGCCCCAGTAAATCAAAATACAGAAGAATAATTTAATTGTAAAGGCAACCAACTGAAACAGTAATTTCTTCAGTTTTTATTTAAAAGGCCAAGGCTACAGAATCTTCCGGTCCATCTCTAACTTGAGTGAAAATAATATACCTTCAATGAAACATCTCTGCCTTTATAACAAAGTTATCATCCTGTAACTGCATGAAGAACAATAATATGAATTTGAACGAAACATTACATTTGTGGTTTACGAAGCAAGACAATTTCTCTGAATTTGAAGAATTACAAATAAAGTATATTAAAAACATTGGTACTTATTACTTATTTCATTATTGGATATGGAATTCAGAAAGCCAGAAGGTGAAGTAGTGATAAAAATTCTTGACATTTATGAGAAATGAACAGAAATAGGCACAGAAATGACGAGAGGTGAAGATAATGAATAAGGGTATTGCTGCGATTGGAATTACCTTTTGGGGAAAGCCTATTTCATACACCTGGCGGATAAAAAGAACTTGTCATAAAAGGTGATCTACTTCCTAATACTATATGCAATGTACTTTGTAGGAAGAAAATACAGAAAAAGCCATCTACAAACAGTACATAACAACTTTATGCATTTGCCCTAGAAAAACTGAAGAATTACACACATCACCTGACTTTCGACGTTGCGTTCATTTTAATGGCAAAAGGGAATGGTATATGCAGGATGGGTAAAGCTTCCCCCCTCCCTCCTGCTCCATTCCAAGACGCAGCCAGCAGGAGATTGACTTACCGGAGCGTGCTACCACAATTATTTGCGAAGGCTTCAAAGGCGGGGACTGGCGTCTTCTGAAAACGGGTGGGAAAAGGAATGTGTACTCTAAAGGAAATGCAGTTTTTCATAAGAAACAGACAAACATACCTCAGCTTTCTGACGTTCAAGCAGGGCCATGAAATGCTCAAACGTTTTAAAAACTACGAAATCTACTTATTTCCCCCTTGTTTTTCAGTAAATAAAGCACAGAGGTTTATATGTGTTTTATTAATATATTCCAATGAATATTTGACTAATAACCAGTGCACTTTGATAAACAATTTATCAAAAAACACTGACTAAATATACCTACTGCAGCATTACAGCTCAGCCTCTTAGATGCTGAATTTTACGCTCTCGCCGCGTGTTTCAGATGTTTTCCCTGTGTCTCGAAACTATATATCATTGTTAAAGCTGTTTGCTTGCCGTGAAGTCAGTGTTTCTCTTCTTGAAAACTCAATGAATTTACGAATTTATATCCAGTACATTTCTAGAATGGAGGCCAGTGTTTCTCTTCTTGAAAACTCGCTGAATTTATAACCGGTACATCATTAGTATATCATCTAAGCAGTTAAAAGGAGCTGACAACTCTTTAAACGCTTCATTATTACGGTTCAGAATTTTAGAATCATCGTACTGCAACATACTGTTGATAGTTTCCCTAAACCCAAACAGCCATGTACTGTTTAGTTTTGGCCCAATAATTGGGATAATATCATGCTTTTTGCATAATGATGGTGGGGATTCTCTAAAACGGACCTGAAAGCCAATCCTTCATATTACGATATCTGGTAAACAACTAGAAAAAAAAATCCTACCTCTTCTTTCACAATACCTCAGAGGGCATCGCCAGGTGTGGTGAGAGCAGATATCTTCCAGGCGTCTGCACTCTTTAGCAGCGGTAATTTTGCGGTTTCAATATACCATCAGAATCGAATCGAAGAGAGTAAGATCGACTCCTCATTTAATTATTTTCACATATTCCTTTCCTTCATTCAACCCGATCAAATACAGTGTCAAGGAACTTTTCGACCACTCTACACTATGGAATACAATATCCTAAAATTTAGCCAGGTTATTTTATTCACAATACCTAATGCATTATGAACAGTTAAAAAAACCAAACCTTGTCCCCCCCCCCAAAAAAAACTTTATTTAACCTAAAAAGCAGGCTTTATTCGAAGCCGCCATAGGTCGGACACCTGCCACAAGGATCATTTGTGCTCCCTTCTTTACAAGCCCTGTTATTCATAAAATCCGTTACTCCATCACCATTCAAGAATGAAACACAATTTCCTCTAAACCTACATGAAATATTCCATGAATGACCAAATCCTTTATATGTGAATATGTTGTAAACAGGTATTCCTCCTAGATGACTGGGTATCAGTATCAATAATGTCAATATTGTGCCTATAACAAACAAAATACTGGAGTAAACGTTTGAATGGAGCTAGAGTTGACAATGTCCGCTATTGGCAGAGTTCTGTCGACCTGATTCAATTCCATGACACAACATCAGCCCCCAACCTCCGACGTGAGGAAGAAAACGGAGGAGCAAAGTGACGTAGAGAATACGTGGAAACCTACACAATGCTGCAGAAAAGGAAGAACAGCCTGCGTCTGACACAGCAAAGTTTTCGCGAGGTGACAGATTCCATATAGGTATAGATTTTTACAGACAGATATTCCGGTTATGGCACAAAAGTAACAATTTAGTTTTGCGTTAAAAACACTTCAGTACAAGTGCACCCAAAGCTTCATTGCTCCTTCACTTTGTAATATTTTCGCTCTATTATTAATTTTCTTCAATGTATGTAAGTCATGAATTCAGTTCAAAGCATTTCTTCATTCTATATGTGATGCTCTTCCTTTTTTATTTTATTATTCTGTTGACAAATAATTTGCATTATACGTTATATTTATCAAACCCCATAACTGCTATTCCCAGCTTTAATTTTTTTCGATATAAGAATTGAGACTTAGATTGACAGACCTTTTCAAGAGTGGCGTGAATTTGAATAATTCAATTATTCTATTTCTCAAATTATTTATGTACATTATTTTTTTCGTTATCGTTTAAAATTATATTAAGTATATGTGCATAAATTAACTGCCCCAGTGAAACAAAGATATGTCTTTATACAGGATATAACAAAAAGTTATGTCAATACTTTGGGGGAACATTCCTCCCATAAACAGGGTAAAAAATTATGAAATCCTTTATTTCCTTGTTAGAACTCTTTTTCTACACCTGTACCACATAGCAGAATATCCAAACGGAAATGTGGGAAACAGAAAATCATATGTAATGTTGAAAATGTCCCCCGTTTGCACGGATACATTCATTAACCTGCCGTCACATGAACTCCCTGATGCGTTGATGTATTCCTGGAGTATCTCGTATTGTCTGGCAGCCTTGCAGAATACAGCACGAAGACTCCCTACACCTTCTGCTAATCCATATATCAATATGAACTCCGCATTTGAATACCCCATTTACTGTATCTGGAACGAGGTCCGTATACACACAGAACTGACACTATGTGCTCGGTGCTACGTCAAGCAGTGAAATGAGTAGCAATATCAAACGGACAACCTGGTACAGAACGACCATAACGGTGAACCTAGGAACTAAGAGAAGCTATTAACACCCCCAACCCTTTTAACCAGAGGTAAAAGCGAATGTTTACCTGCTGTACATTATGCAACTGTTCTGTTGTGCGGTTATTGCAGCAGGACAGCTATGCTGGCATTTTAGTTTGCACATCAAATCGTGTAAGCGTAGTTGTAGAGAAGGAAATAAAGCATTTCCGGACCCATGTTCATTTAAACATATTTGCACCCTCTGTATGCAATGAATTTTGACATACCTTTTTGCTACAGCCTACAATTGCAAAAAACCTAATATTCAAATGACATTTTACAAAAATTTAAATATTTTAAAATTGTAAGCTTAATATTAACAAATACTATGGATTTTATATAACAATTCATGTTTCATTTTTGCCTCTCCTGTAAGTTCACGCTTTTTAGAATTATAGAGCATACTACGCAATAGAGAAAATTATATTCAAGTTTATAAATAAAATAACAATTAAATTATACGTACACAGTAAAGAAAGATTAAGTATTAGTTTTTAAGGTCCACAAACATTATAGGCAAAAAGTACAATAAAAATTTAGGACTATAACAAGCGAATCATTTTAATATTTAGATAATTGGGACATTCTATTTCAGAAATGTCAAGATACGAAAATTAAACTTAACTAATTTTGACAGTTGTGTGGAATGCTTTGCCTACATCAGAAACAAAGGGAACAAAAGATGATAAAACTTAATAAAGTAATATCACAACTTTTATTACTATTATTAGGATCATTATATGAAGGTGAAAGTTAGACATTAATAGAACACGGAAAAAAAAATGTATTATATCGGCAGAGATTGAAATTTCTACGAGGAAAGGCATAATGTACATTATTTGATTATAAATGATTATTGAGAAGTAGCTCCGCAGTCATTTTGTAGCCGATATGTCACTAGGGAAGCGAACTTGGGCAGCACTGATCGCGCGCCAAACGTAATGTTATTGTGTTCACTTAACCAAGAAGGCAAGCACACATTGCAAAATCCAAACCTTAGCAACAGTGGGCGGATCACGTGTTAAAAACCCGGTTTCAAAGGAAGGCATGTGAGAAGTGTAGGAATGCCAATGTGCGGTGCACACCACCCGAGTGCGGAGGAACTTGTCGATGACCCGTTAGAAGAAACAAATTAAGAAGACTTTCAGAATGGCAGGTATCACTGACATTATGACAAAATATAGAAGTAACTGTAGAATACATTAATGCGGATGCCAAAAGTCATACAAAAGTAATATTACCTACAATATATAACCTAGAAGGTTAAAGAAAGTGTAAATGAAAATATACTGGAGTAGACTTCGATGACAATATCCTTCTGTTAAAAGATTCAACTCTAAAGAGAATTATAACATTCAAGACGTGAAATAAATGATCACTGAATATTATGCTGCAGGTCTTTTATTAATATTTCCGTACATTTTTCAATTATTTTAGTATATATTTCTAAAGAGATTTTTAAATATATTAAATAACTGCCGATGCAAGCAAAAATAATTTTTATTTTTTATTTATTTTTTCAAACGCACCTACTAGCTGCGACATTATAGACGCGACAGTGTGTGTTGTAGGCACACCGCGTAAATCTCTCTCTTGACTTGCGAAACAATCTGATCCCGTCACACCCAGACCACTGAACAAACAAGGGGGGAACCCTGACCAAGCTGGTGTTGTCTAGAAGAATGGCCTCTGACATAAATCTTCCCAACGGCAATTTGAGTAACTCAAGTGCTTTCAGCAGAGACTTATTTGCGATTAATCAGTTTCGAGTTAACGTCACAATAAAAAACATGGTGTGGAGCAACAGTTAAAGGAATGCTGGCACAGTGAGAAAGTGGCATTAAACTCTCTGTGTTACATCTCTAGATTGCAGGCGAGCATGATTTCGATTGATTTTTGGTTATCAACGTTTTTACAATGGTCTTTCCATAATCAAATGGAAAAAATGGCAGTTTTTAGTCGCTCTATTCCCCAGTATCACATACAATCCCTGATTATTTCACTACTCAGCAGTTAATACAGCGAAGTGCACTTTAACACAAACAGGTTTAATGGATGTTATGTCCACCAATATAAGCGTTAATAGGTTCTGTAACTGCATTTGTTTTCATTCAGTTCCCATAATTAATTTTACCATAAGGAGTCGACGCAGAAATTATATATAAATTAACAGTAATTATGATAGCAGAAAAATTAACAGTAATTATGATAGCAGTCCTTCTTGCCATAGAAGGACTCCACGAGTCCGAAATATAGCGATCTCAAGTGTGACCTTTTTCTTTGTTTTATCTTTTTCTGCTATCATAATTACTGTTAATTTGTTACATTGTTGATAGTGTTGCTTTATTTTTATTTTTATTATATATATAAATTAACAGTAATAATAAAAGTAGATAAGGATAAAACACTGAGAAAAAGTCACACTTGAAATTGCTATATTTCGAACTACTGCGAGTTCTTCAAGTTCTTCAATGGCAAGAAGCTACTTGTCTAGCTTCTTGCCATTGGAGAACTCCAGTAGTTCGAAATATAGCAATTTCAAGTGTGACTTTTTCTCAGTGTTTTATCCTTATCTACTTTTATTATTACTGTTAATTTGTTACATTGTTAATAGTGTTACTTTATTTTTATTTATATTACATATATATATTTATTATGGCAGATCCATCGTGTTATAAGGCCGTATCATTAGAAAGTTTGATTCATTGTAGTGTGAGTTTGTTGTCTTATCTTTATTGTGGAGAAAATCGTCTTTCAATTAAAAACACCCGTTGCTAAGGTGCGTAGAAATTTCTGTAAACAAACTATCTTACGCTTTAACCTGATTGGTGGTATGGAGTTCCCCCCACCGATGTAGCAATTAAAGTGAACAACGCACAAGGACAGGACAGTTCGCTCAACAAACCATGGTCAAGAACATGTTTGTCGTTAAAACTGCCGAACGATTTTTATAAGAGAATTTTCCCCCCGTTATTTAATATTCCTTCAGCGAGAAGCCTTGGTTGGGGTAGTAGTATTCTTTGATTCTTATTCCAAACACTTCCCTTTATTTAAATCATGTTCTAACTTGATAGCCCACTTTGTCAGGACATATTAATTTTGAAAATATATGCTCATACTTTAACGTTACAAATGTATAATATGTTTAAAAATATTCAGTATTTGAGCAAATATAATTTTTAGTTTTTACTATGATGGAAAGGCAACCATAAAACTGCCGTTTTCTTTTATTTCTGTACTTAAAAACTAGAAGAAGATTTAAATATCTCAGCAATCAAGCCTAAATATTTCGTTTCGAAATCTAAAATAAAATTCACTGTCTTATGACAGACCGATGAAGTAAAATAACATCACCAGCTTCATCTGTCACTTGCGGAATTACATTCCAGTTCCGGAAAACGGATTAACTTCCAGGTAAGATTTATAGTCGCGTTCAAGAAATTCCTCCAATTTGGGTTTAAAAAAGTATTCTATGGGTCGTAAATTTATAACGTGGAAACCTCCGGTGGCAGCCTGTATGTTTGTTGGGTTAATGCTGATCTATCTATCTATATTTGAGTTTTCTTTTTCTCCCCTCCCCACTGCACCTTATTGATCTACCTTCACTATCATCAAACCGCATTGCGGAAATAAGAACTTACTCTTCAGCACCATTAGGTTTATCGGCAGACTGCAGGATTTTCTGGACAAAGAAAGGTTGAATTAATTATTTTGTTTCCAAAAGTTCAATTTTCTTTTCATACAAGGAGGAAATTTCCCCCTTATCCAGCATGTTAGCTGAAGTAAGGTTGAGATTATAACAGAATAATCATTATTAGAAGAAACACATGATAGTATATGCTTGCAAATGATAGAATGAATTTAGTGACATTTTTTACTCAGGACAAAGGCTGAAAAGGACACGCCGCTATGCCCCGTTATTGCGGCCTCCAGTAAAACATTTAGAAGATGACGCATTGAAATTCCAATTTGGCTAATTTCACTAAGAACAATAAAAACAGAGTTGTAAGCAGTTTGTTACTGGTTTGCATACCAACCCGAAAGAGATGATATCTATGTAATAAATAAATGCATCAAAGGAAAATTTTACCTTTAATCTTAGGACATTTAAAAGAGTTCAGCGCGGTTTTAACTCCAAAAAAGATATTTTGCTTTATTACCCTATCCAGTGATACAATCAACTTTTCTGCCCTTCATGACAAGGACCAATTAAAATTGATAGGTGCATATTCTTTCTCTTTCTAGATCATTTAATCATAATTTTTACAGTATCTCAGCATTGTCAAGTCTATATGCACCACATTATGGGAGATCTACCGGCACCCGTCGGGATTCGATCTCACATCGTGCTTAAAAAAGGTACATTTCGACACTCGGCAACAAGGTGGTAATAGTATGCACATTTAAAGCCGCTCTGCATTATCCCAATAGAAGCATGCACCTACAATATCATCAATTTATTATCATTGAGTATCATTAAGGCCAGAAATAAAGGATTTTGTGTAGTGGTTTGTGAGCCTTCATCACAGGAAATGAAACCAACTCTAACAATCTCTCTTAAAGATCCGGAGAAAGTATGTCAATAGTAACGACTATGAACAAGTTACTGCATAAACTTGGTTAAAGGTAAAGCTAACGATAAGCGAGCAGTAATCCTAGCTGCCAATCCTGAAAACCAACAGATACTTAACTCAGAATCAAATTATTTTATGCATCAACTACATTGAAAAATACTGGGCACCTTGATAACAACTATGTATAACCGATTAGTTCTTAACAGCATCTTACGCAACAAGCGCGTTTCCTCTCTACTGTAGTAGCGGTAGTATGCGATTCCTCCGTTAGCGAGGGAAGCTAATGGGCAAACCTGAAAATTTTACGCTTTAAACATATATCTTCATGGGCCAGCAAAGATTTACATGCACTTATATTTGTCTTCCTTCAAGATAGGTTAGCCTTTCTCCCGCTTATTTGTCCGTTCTCTTGGGCCAGCAGGAAGTCGGCCCATGGCTGGCATTCGGTATTCACTCATTTCTTAGGAACCAACTGTTGTTATTGACACCACGCAAAACTGATTTGGAGTTCTTTTCTCACATTGTTTGAAATTGAATGGTTTCTTCAGTTTGTCAGTGAAAAGTTAGCTTTTACTGTGTTAACATTTAAGTTACAAAAAAAAAAAAAAAAAAAAAAAAAAAAAAAAAAAAAAAAAAAAAAACTTTATTTGTTTTGTGGCAATGAATACGTTTTATTGAAGACTCCTTTTTCACGTCTTATGGTTTGAAAAAACATTTTGGCTGAGAACATGTGAAGTGAGAAAAGTATTCTGTATATAGGAATTGTATTAGAAAGGAAATAGAAAGGGTAAATTTCGTTTCTATACAAGCCGACGAAAGGACAGATATTACATGTATATCACAATCTGCTGTGATATTACGAAACATTAGTGAGGATAAATCGACTGGAGGATTCATAAAATTGATTGCGGTTTCTGAATTGACTGGAGAAGGCTTAAGACGTACTTTAAGAGCTGTATTAGAAGAACTCCATATACATACACCAGAAATTTAAAGCACAAACATACGATGGCGCTGCAGTTATAAGAGAATGTCCAGGAATATACTATCTTGATAAAATAGACCTCCCTCACGCCATTGGGGTATGCCCCTGGCCCACCCTTGGTCACGAGCCGCCACTGATGGGCACATATTGTTTTTAAGCATAAAAAAATGATTCCGTTCGCATTCCCTCCTTTCACTAACTCGAATGCTCCAACATTTCTAATACTAAAAGGTTAGGCACCTTGGATCAGAATGCTAAAAGACGGAAATGTTTCGGAAACTCGCCCCAATTGTTTTATTTAAAATCCTACTTCTTTACTTCTGATGCTTTATATGTTCTACATATAATAATTAATTCTAATTCAATTTTATGGGTATGTTCATTTTATTTAGATTGGTGAATCACAAAAATCTGAAGCCACAACCTAAAGATGGAACGCGGTTCTAAGTTTCGGGCTCCGACCTGGATAGTTACATCACAAGTGCAGTAAGCCCAAGATCCTATTTTCACATCTAGCCCTTCTTTCGAGTTTTCCCATCTGATTCAAGTTTCCAGTCATTGCTTAAGAAGGTTTAAGTGAAAGAAAAGTTTCTATTCAATCCCTAGAGTGTGGTTAACTGGAAAACTTACATATACTGTAATCCATAAGGCTTAACCTCTATAATTGAGATAACTTGCCACATCAAATAAGTCCGGAAATAATAATAAGCTGTATATCGTACAAAACAAAAGATTGTAGAAAAATTATTCTATGTAATCGAGTGGGGGGGGGGGGGGTGGTTCACGCGTAACGTTTGGGGCTCTCGTTCGGAAGGACTCGGGTTCAAATTTCTTGGAGCTAGTCATCCTGACTTTCATTTTATGTGGTTTTCCCTCGTCGCTTAGGGAAATGCTGGGATGAATTTTTCATTTTCTCAAAATTTCCGCTCTTCCATTTCATTTCATTGGTTCTGTTACAGGGTAAAAAGTACCAGGCGTGGTGGGCTAGTGCAGTGTTACAGTGGCTTGCGTTTTGGAAAGATTATAGGTACGAAAGGAACCCTCCTGAGGGGTTCGAACTTCTTAGAGGTGTTCTATCTGAATATAATGTTAGGGGTTCCTTCTGTTCGTGCCTCACGGTCTGTGGATCCCTCGCCTGGTGTCTGCCTTGCCTCATTCCTTCCTTCCGAAGGATTCCCATTGACAGCATAGCACAAACGGCCAGCCCTTTAGCAAGGCTGAAGCACAGTTCCGTTCTAATAATCCAATACAACTATGTACAAAATGAGTTCGATAAAACAGAATTAAGAATTATTATTATACAAATGACTTCCTTATAACACTTAAACATTTAGGTTTATGATTGATCTTCACAGGTGCAGTACGTCATATGATTAATTCTTTCAGTTAATTTATTTCGACATTTTTGGGGAGTTTTATTAATTTATTACCCACAACTACCCTCTAAACGATATTAATATCTGGTGCGGAAATGCAGAGAGCGAAAAATTCTTTCGTCTCTCTCTTTCACGTAATAATAAAATATTAAGCGTCTAACCAACCACGTCAGGAATCTATAGAATGAAATCGACCACCACTTCCAAGGGGCATCTTATTGCCTTTTATTTTTCTTCTCTCTTTTAACATTCCAAGCGAGAAAATTTTCCACCATAAAGCCTTAGTCTGTTCCCAGCAAAGTATGGTCTGGAGCGGTGCAAAGTCATTTAGAAAAGTGCAAAAGAAATGCAGCAATAGGAATAAATTAATTACAGTGCACTCATGAAGAAGGTAGGTAAAACCAGCTAGACATAAAACAGGTCTACGATTACTGTGGGTAGCACATGACATAGTTAACTAAAAATTACTCTTAAAAGTAAGGAAGCACAGCGGAGGAAGATTAAATACAAAATGGCAGAGTTAGAACGAAGCACACAGTTAAAATACTTAGAGCATGCAGTAAATTAGAAAAACGTATTGAACCAATTTCACTACGGCAATAGAAATATTTAAAAAAAGGCACATGGGAGGCCTTTCCAAAATTTACTAACAAAATAAATAGTGGATAATTAATTAAAATCTGTGTAAGAAAAGCTAATTTCTGAAACAAGGGTGTGATTTAAAGAGAAATTCAGTCCATTTATAATTGCAGAATGACTGAAAGCGTTTTTAATTAAGTTTATCATTTTAAAAAGTATACAATGTTGCACAAATTAATGGCACTCTTGTAATACACTTATTATTTAGTTCTAATATAACAAATGAAAAGTAGTCGCATTATTTTGTAATCAGTTAAATAAAGTATGTAAACCACACCATCAGTAGGAGAATAATAGTAATATTATCTAGGAAAAATCATTAAATTTAAATTATGTATATATTGAGAAGTATGAAAGGGAGAAATATATAAATACCAACAACCAAGTTTAATAATGTTCAAAATATAAGTGTTACCATTAATTGAGTTATGAAAACCTAAAACCAGAAAAAAAAGTAGAATGAAGTTTTATAGTAATATAGCTGTATAGACCTTATATAAGGAAAGTAAATATGAAATTTAGGGTGATACGAGGGTCACTCAGAAATTTTCCAGACCTGACTGTACTGTTTACAATAGGGAGAAAAGAATTTCACCAGCGTATCTTGCACGGTTCTTTATTAGTGAAAGTTTCAGTTTGACTGTAACCTTCATCCCTTGCCTGCAGCAACTGCGACATTGAGGGGTACAAGTTTATTACGCACAACGGAGCTGCAGAGAGAACATTTCCAGCAACGATTCTGTATGAATTTAAAGGTGGTTTAAGCCAGAGCCAATGCTTTGAAATACCGTACAAGCTTTTGAGTACCTCACTCATTTCTGAGCTACCATTTTCAATTAGTTTGGGGAATAGAGAAAGAGTCCGACATCGCTTGAAGAGGAAGAAAGAAGCGGGCAGCCATCCACAGCAGTAACCGAGTTACATACAAGGATATTGAAGCAACCTTGAAGATTGGATTGGGGGGTGTTACAAAAATATTGCATGATTTCCTGAAGATCGGCAAGGTTTCATTCCACTGGATGCCCCACAACCGCACACAGGGCCAAAAGGATACCCGAATGGAATGGTGTCAAGAAATGCTCCAGAGTTTCGATAATGGTAGCTCTTGCAGTGTTTCTGAGATCATAACAGGTAATGAGATAGGGATTTATCAATACGACCCAGAAAAAAGGTCTTTAGTGTGGGTCTTCTCTGATCACAATCTACCTGTGAAGGTCAAAAGGGCAAAAAATGTTGACAACAAAATGGTGGTGACTTTTTTGACCCAACTGATCATGTGGATCATCCTCTAGAGAATCAAAGAACGGTCATTGCACAATGGTACACTACAGTTGCTCTATGAAAAAGAGTGGGAAAAGCGACCAAGAACTGGATTGAGAGGCATCTTGTTGCATCATGACAATGCATCTGCCACACTACCCATGTGATGTCGCATTTTCTCCTGTTCAACATCCTCCCTACCTGGCACCCTGTTACTTCTTCCTGTTCTCTACGCTTAAGAACCGACTGCGGAGGAAACGGTTTTCACCTGAAGATACTGTTGTAGGATACGAAGAGGAGCTTGACGCAGCAGATGAGAACGGCTGGCGCCAATGCTTTCACTCGTGGTTCAGAAGGATGGGAATATGTATAGAGTCTGAGGGAGAGTTCTTTGAGAAGATGAGATGGTAAGTTTTGAATTAAACTCGTGTCTAAAACCTTTCTGAGTTTTCGTATCGAGTGTATAAATAAGTGTAAGAAAACTAGCATACTGTACTAAACTTGAAGACCTAACACCAGGTAGAGGAACATCGAAAGAGCAAAGAGACTTAAGGCGACTAAAAAAATGAAAATTTTTGCTGTGAAGATCAAACACGATAGATACCTAAGCCTGATTAACTATGTATAAGGTGAAAATATTAACATCTAAACAATATAAATATACGTTATGAGCGAGTTCCGTTTAAAAAAAAATCCTTGTTAACAGCAGTACTAAGTTTGGAGTCCACCATTAACCTTTACAGGCATTCTGTTCTCTTAAATGCCACTTTGCTCTGCAGCTAGTGCCCCGTACTTGCAACCCGTGAAATGACAAGTAACAACTCAAGCGCAAGAGTCGAGCTTTCCCCTGATTAAAACATAAACCACGAGTTTGCTAGCTTTATAGCCTATTGTTATGAAGCTCATATTCCACTTTCCATAATTATCTTCCTCGCCAGAGTTTATGACAAACCCTGACTGTATTCAGAGTAGGATTTTAAGGGGAAAGTTGAATTTCAATTGTTAAGTGAATGTAAACGTAGTTTATGATGGTAAATTTTTGTTTAAAATTATATAATGATATTCTCAGAAGCTGATATAAAAAGGGGAAAATAATACGAGTGAAAAAATGTATAAATACTGCATTTTCTGTATTTAAAATATTTTATTTTAGCAAAAAAAAAAAAAAAAAAAAATACTACCTTCTAAAATATACTATATCTCTGTCCATTTGCACCGAATAGGATCTACCCGCCCCTGTGTGATCAAGAGGAGGGAATGCACAAGAACCCCTTGATGCGATATAAAAACACTACAATGGGGGATTACGACTCCAGCGATAATTGTCAAACATGTGTCATTTGTTTAAGTAAATAAATGAAGATATAGCAAAATAAAAACAAGGAAAAAGAAAGTATAACTTAACCAGAGAATATACATTCAACATATATTAATTTCCCTTGCTCCAAAATAAATGGTAATGTTTCGTAAAAATATTTGGTATAACAAACAAGATAAAATTTGATTTCCTTTTACATTGGATAAGCAGATTATAATTTTCTCGCGCGCGCAAGGGTCTGTTTCAGTCCGTCCAGTTGGGATGTCGGCCAAGAACATGACTGGGAATCACGGGGTTTCGCGGAAAGCACCATTAGTCTCGGCCAAAAGGCTGTTGAAACCGCACTTGTACAGTAGTGTGTTAAGAAAGCTATGGCTAATTATAATTCTAAGTATTCCATGCTGTGAGTGTTTGTTTACTATTCGTATATGGGTAAAGAATTTTCTCTTGCTGTCAGAAATTGGAAGAATCTCTAATGATAAAGATACAAATCATAAAACAGACTGTTACGGCCAACCGTTCAATGCGAGCGATCAATTGAGGAATTGTTTGACGATAGAAATATCAGTAAGAGTATTTAGTCTGTTCGCTGCCCCTGTGACTATTATCTCTGGGGTTCAAGAAAAGATAAAGTGTATAGGAGTAAACCACACACCTTAGAGAAACTGAACACGAGCATCTGTCAAGAAATTAATAACATTTCCTCACGGTCATTAAGAAGACTGTTGGATAATTTCGTCAGACCATGCTTGGAAAATGATACGGGTGAGTACACGTATTTTTAAGATTTTTTTTGTAATATAATTTAACCATTGCCTACAGTACTGAAATTTAAGTTTGGTAAAACGCGTACTCTATTGCCATACGGCCGTGAGTACAGGCTGCGCGGCCCATTCACTACCGCCGCGCACGGTAAACTCATAATTTGCTCATCCGGTATACAAAAAGAGTCATTTGTGTCTACCCTGGTAAAATCTTCTTCCACCCAGCCTGCCACTATTGCAACCATTTTTAAAGTTCATAGTAAAGTTAAGAAGTTTTGTGAATAAAAAATTTACCAATATACAAAAATGTTGTATATTTGCTACAGGAAATGATAACACAGCTGATTAGAACATTAGCCAGGAATAACAGAAATTGTTTAAGCAATATAAAACTAAGGTCTTATAGATCATACTTTAAGAATTCGTAGTAATTAGCATGACCTATTAGTTTCTCATAAAATTATTTCATCGTTTTTCAGATCCTTATTACAATAATTGTATATACATATGGTAAAACGGCACAATTGTTAGCCCATGTTTCACGTGAAGTTATATGGATCCTGTGATATTATTTATTATAACGTTTGACATTACTGAATGTGTTCATCACGAAAAATGGTAAATTAAAATAGCTGGAAACGCTGACTCCCGAGACAGCGCTCTTCTACTATCATGCGCAATTTTCCATGTTAGAAGAAATGGAAAGATGCGTTTTCTTTCTCTTTTCTGTTTCCGAGTTCTTATACGTCGTACCCATCTGGTGCGAGGCATAAACGATGAAAGAGGTAATCGACTGAAGCTTTCTAGATAAGCCTATTCTATTTTCTTCCCTCAGTGAAGAAAAAATCAGCTCGCTCTTTACAGATTCACATCCGCTATTATAGGGAAAGACAGTATTGTCAAAATTTCGTGATAACGCCAAGCACGTTTGTCACTCAGAACAGTAAATTCGATCTTGTTATTACAACAATCACAGTGAAATAATCCAATAAGGTAAATCAGCTTACAATGAAAATGCCATGCTGAGGTATTGTTTGAACCCCACGTTAATTGGTAGCAGCATTAATAAGAGAATAATTTATTAAAAGTTTTTTTTAATATCGTTTCGTTTACAATTTATTTCCTTATATTATTATAATAAATGTTCATTCAGGGTAGCCTTTAGAACAGTTTCATTTGCACAGACTTTCATTAAAATGTACGAAAAGTTCGCATCCGGTTTATTAGATTAAAATGATTTGTTTCTCTCCAGAATATTTGAAACATACTTTGGAAATTTGCAAAGAATATCACAGGAGAGTAAAGAGAGAGAGAGAATTAAAATATGTATAGGACTTTTATTATATAGGATGGAACCCTTACCGCAACATAACCTTCAAATCAAACATCTTGAGCAATAACACACCTGTCACTTTTCAAAAGAGGCCTGCAAACTTTATTTTCCGCATACCGCGCGATGCCTACGTCTTCACCTCTTCGGCCGAAGCGAGCCTCTACCTCAGGCGCAAGATTTGGACTTTCGGAAAAAGATAGTAATCAGCTGGAGCAACATCTGGGAAAAATGGAGGATGAGGAAGACGCTCATCTGGAAGACGCGAAGAATAGCAGCATACCTCTCCTCAATGAAAGGAACGATTTGAAAACTATTTGATCAACTACTACTCCAGCGCAGCCGCAGTCTGTCATATTCATTTGAAAACAGATACTGTACTTCATGAAGACAAGGCAGAGAGATTGCTTTAATATCAAGACGAAGCCAGAAAAAGTTCGACTTCTTTTTGACCCTACTAGTTCACTGAGGTTGAGTTATCGGTTATCTAGGCGCTTCTCTTCAATGTACAAGTCCCATGCTGGCATCATTGACAAATGTCGTCCTAATATCACCCAAATTCCAAAGAAGTGCACACGAATGTTTATACTTTGTAAACTTTATTATTTTAGTTCTTTAAATCTTACATTTTTTTAAACATGCATAATTTTAGGATATCATAAACTTAATACTACATGAAGGGTCTATAAAAGTAACTGTTGCAATTTTTGGGAAATAATAAAACACCCGTCACGAGGCCTTCATTCAAGTCGCAAAATTCGTGCAAACAACAGACAATCTTCATCAACGTGATACAATATATAAACCATGTAATCCAATTTTATTAGTTTTTGGAAATACCTTAAACCCTCTACCACTGTTTTCTTCGTATATGTAGCTGTTCGCTCACATGAACTATATTGCAAAATATCTTTCTCATATGGAATAATAATAATAATAATAATAATAATAATAAATTATCAAAGCTATTGAAATTAATCTTGAGAGTTCTTGGCGTACAATGTTACTAATGAGTGTTTTATTTATTTATTTTTCCCCTACAGATTTTACGCAGTTACGCCTACTTGACTCGACTTTCCCTAAGGTTAAAGCTTTATCTCGACGTCCCTTTGATGTTTGGCTTCTCGTATAATTAAACGCTTTAACGCCATTAACGTTCAAGAAAAAGGACCGTGGCGTAATTGCGCGATAAACTGTGGTTCATTTATCAACACTTGGGGGAAATCGGTTTCATGCATCACTGACCAATAAATCATTCAAGAATACTCAATTTAGAATGTAAGAGAGCGTTTAAATTCCATTATGTGTATTCTTTACTGAAGAGCATTGCAGTGGCTTTATGAAGTTCCACGTAAAGAAATTTGTTTTACTTCTGTTAACTTCGACTAATTTATGGGACTTTAACAATTTATGTTTCAATGACTGAGCATTGTACCCTAATCAAAGTTAAGTTGAGTATAAGATCTGCATGAGAGCAATTCAAAAAGTAAGAGTCCCTATTGTGTTAGTCTATAACCAAACTGCGTTATGTATCCCGCTGATGTGTAGTCTCCCTGCCAGATGGCGCACAACAACATTGGTCTTTGCTCCGGAACATACAAGCAAAACGGTCACAAAACAAAGAGTACTGAATAAGTGGTCAAGAGGCAAAATGTGCGAGTTTTTCGATTTTAATATGCAATAAATACAGAAACTGTAAGCATTCATTAAAAATTTGGATTTGTGTAGGAAAAGATGTGTTATCCAACCAATAGGCGCGAACATGGGTCGGGAATATGAAGAAAATCAAACGAATACAAATGGTCTATTAGAAACTGGCATTTATAACATGTTCCCTACACAACAATGCCTTGCATCTGTTTCTAAACATCTGTAGAGTAGACTATTTTGTCTGTCATTGATGACTCAACAAGTAGAAGGCCAGTTTCTATCGTATAAACATGGAAAAAAATAGTTTTACGTACAAAAAGCTTAATAAAATGGTTAATTACGGGGAGAAGCATAAAGGATCAGTGTAAAAATAAAAGTGCTATCTTGACATACACAAAATTATGAAACTTACTTTCTGACTTACCCTCGTTTATTGGTATCGAAACTGTAAGAGGATATGTGTAACTAATCATCATATGCAGCAGAAAATTGGCAATTGAAGAGAGTGATCAAACAATTAGCAATTGAAGAGAGTAATCAAACAATTCAGCAATAAACTGGAGACGAGAGAATGGGACAGCACTTTAGAAAGATCAGGTAATGAGCTTTCTTCTTGTAATAATATGAACTTCAGTTTGTAATTCCGTTTTGTCTTACACTTATAAGTTAGCTATAAACCTATAATTTTTCAAAAATAGTGTATAATTATATAACAGTAGGCGAAAGATTTTAGGAACAAAATGCGAAGATAAATGAAAAGTTATTTCTTTAAAGGACATATTTTAAAATTTAAATTAGAACCTATGCTCCCCTCTCATACCATTATTAGTGTCTTAGTTTTTACCACTCTACACCTTCAGATTTTCTATATCCTAAGATGCACGGAAAATTCACAGTTGTTCATATATTAACAATTAGCATACCTGTTATTCTTTAAGCCTTAGTTCCTCTAAATGTATGTACAAAACTGCCTGGATATGATAACGATGATACACATTTACTTATTTTATAAAGTATACATTTCTCAACTCAGCAAAGCAAGTGTAGACACGCTACGATTTGGTGGAAACTTGAGGAAAAAGTTTAATTAAAATCTAGGCTGGAGAGAGACAGATTTAAGTTAGATAGAGCTAAGAAAGGAGATTCAATTTCACCGGAGCTTTTTACTGTCCTCTCCAAAGCTCGTTCTATTTTTATCCATGCAGATATACGGGTGCTATAACAATGTGATTTTTAATTTTCCTTCGGCACAGAGCTTTTCCCATTCAACGTTTCCACTCTACACAGCAAGGACTGGAATGATTCTTTATAAACTTTTGTTTATTTCGTGCGCTCTTTCCTCTCCTTCAGTACTCTATTGAGAGCCTCAAGTACTTTACGTGTTCCACGCAAGCTGGCTGTCGCTAATAGCCGAACCTCGCGGGGATTGCATGCAGTTCACACGTACTTAAAACTATTTTCATAATTTAAGTTTGCAATTTAAGGCGATGTTTTCTACTGTTCATACATAAAGATAAAGGAGTTGCACTTTTTATGCTTAAAGTAGCGACTATGTTGAGATTATTTTACAGGCTTTTTAAGACGTTAGAGATGATCAATTTGGATAACTTTCGTGCATGAAACCAGTTCCGTTTGGTAATTTACTAGCATTCATTAGTTTACAAGCATGGAAGCGCCGAATCTTCGATTGGGGCACCCATTTGAAGACCTTCGGCGCGTTGCTAATGGTGAGAGACTTTTGATTCGGGATTGTCGTAATCAATCCACGTTTCATCCCGCCACAATGGAATTCAAAAACTCCTCTCCATCATTAGGGAACGTGTGAGAAAGGATGAGGCTGATGCCATGCGTCGTGCTTTGTGGTACTCAGCTTTTTCGGAGGCCAGGTGCACCAAGTTTTCGATATTCTCGGTGTTTTATAACAACCGTATACAGAGCTGACCTGGCAATGTACGGAAATTCCACAGACAACTCACTGATGGTAAACCCTCGTATTTCTTCAACCACTTGATCAACTCACTGAACAAGTCTTTACTATCGACATACCTGCGTCCTTGTCCACCATCATGAACATCAGTTCGTCCTTCTTCAAATTCGTACACCATTTACGCACAACACCCTCTTTCACACAGTTTGCACCATAAACACAGCTCATTTTGCGATGAATTTCTGCTGCACTCTTCCCTTCTGCCTATAGAAAACGAATGACACATCGCAACTTGCACTTGGCGGCAGAATCAATCATGCCGGTCATGTTGAAGTGCCTTTAGTTCAGCTCCAACTGATGTATTGAGCTTGGCCTTGGCGGACGTTATGTTGTGGTAGTAGCACAGTGCGCAGGTCCGCCTCCTTATGCTTGTCTGGTCACATAGTAGAGCGATCGAAGGTTGAAAAAAATAGCCATCATGTGTTTAGGTTATGCATATCAAAATGATTAAGCACACAATGTAATATTTTACTGGGATACTTAAGGTTGCAACTTTAGGACTAATTCTTTAAGTCATTAGATTGAGTTTTGTTCAGTTTTACTCTCGGGTCAGCCTGAAAATACACGCTGTTCTTATAATTGTTTTTGATGAAAACAAGCGAGAAAATCCTTGTTCATGCACCTATTTGGTTAAAAAGGGAACCAGGAACTTTATGACTATCAGCAAGATCAAAGTGATCAGGTGGTACTTGAAACTAAAAATCACCAACATGAACTTCCGGTATTTTTCAATCCAGCATCATATGAACAGCTTTTTCTGTTCATCTATCAAAACTGCTGGCAAAGTATCTCAATCAGAAATTCTCTAATCCAGTTATTGCAGTAGACATTTTCTCAGAAATTAACTTCGAAATCTTCAACTAACTTGCGGCAATGGTTTCTAGGGTTCTGCAGTCAGGATTATGTTGGAGTTCGTTCTTTTAAACGAAACCTTCAAAAATTGGAATTGATAGCACATCCTTTTAGTTCCTTTCTTTGCAAACTGGAACTTAGTTCAAGTTCAATTTGGCTTGAATTAAAAAGGGAAGACTTATTGACGTTATTCAGTGAGCTCAAACTATTCGGTAAATATGCTACCACTCATGTCACAAAATCCATCGTAAAGACCATAATAGAAAAATCTGCACAACACGTTCCTCTCAACAGCCACAGTGGTTTAAAGTAGAAGACTAATTTCTTACGGTTACTTCCCAAAGTAACAGGTTAATCAGGAGTTTTAAAATAGATTGTATTACTGCAATATTAACAATAGTATTATTACTTAAAACAATGTTTTCATTCTACAGAATGATTATATAGAACTAATAAATGTATTTATTTATTCCAAAACGAATGATGCTAAGCCACGACTTGTTATACCTCAAATGTAGAGTATCTTTGAGAGATTATCAACTTGAAAATGTCCTTTCTCCTGCACAAGGCATAACACAACTCTGCGTTCAATGTGCAAAACCCTGGCATATTGTCCTTCACGTGTTTCACAGATAAAGAAAGCAATGGGGTAACGCGAACTCAAAGAACTGACGCTATTGAGCCGCCCATAATCCACACGTCATTCATGAAGCATCTACGTACCCAATTAAATTTGGGGTTTGGTACGCAATATCCTCACAGAGAATAGTGGGACCAACTCTCTTTTGAACTGGACGGTGTAGAATGGGTCATGGATTTTTCAACAGATTGCGCTAATTGAAACTTTCCTTACGGTCAGGATAATCTCCAAGAGATTTCCTCATTTGACAACACTTCTATCTATGGGGCTACTTAAGACAGTTTACGCCACACGCCCCCAGACATTGGGCGATCTGAAGCACAACATTACACAGGAGAATAATGGTATTGACAACACAGTCAATCAACGAGCAGCCAGCTGCATGGAACGAAATGCTCAGTTATGCTTTATCAGGAGAACACTTTCAATAGTTTCTATAGAGGGTATAATCTCTCAAATATACTGTACATTTGAGCATCATTCATTTAGAAACAAATAAATGTGTTAATTTTATAGAAATCATTCTATATAACTGCCTTAATTTTTATTTGTCCAAATTCAAGCACCAGAAATGACGAACCAAGATGCCAGGTCCCGATAAGAAACAAAAAATGTGATAAAAATTGAGTCACGTTTAATTTTTAAGTACATATCACAAACTAGAGATGCACTCGAAGTTTAAAGTGGCCTGGTGGGAGACGAAGTGAAACATAAAATGCAATTGGCATTGGTTATAAATATTCCTGTCAATATTCATATTGGCATTTTTATTAAATAAAATGTATAATAAATTGCTCTTCAGGCGACACATTACGGAATGAAAGACCTGTATTACACATTGTGCAACTTCTCTCGGGCAATAGCTCATCATTAATTTATCAAATTCGTGCTCATAACATATATTTACTCATACTATTTCTCACTTACAGCTATCCTCACGGGCGGCCGAAGTCGTTAAGGAGCGGACTCGTAAGCGGGAGGTCTGGGGTTGGATTCCCACCAATACTGTCCCCCCTGACTAAGGCTTTCTCCAGGTTTTACTCAGTCCTCATAAATAGCAAATGCCAGGGAGGTACCCTAAACTTAGGCCTGGAACGTTTCTCTTCTTTAAAAAATCCTTTTCCAGTTTATCATTTCATCTCATGTATCATCATTGTCTACCGCTTGTGATGCCTCAGTAGTAAAAACGGGTATTAAACACTATTGAAAATCTCTTACAGCTTACAATTGCATTTTAAATAAAAATATGAATTATCAAAATTATGTCTGCAATGTTTCCACATTTTTTTCTAATCCAGACCATTTTATTTTAACTGAATAACAATAATAATAATAATAATAATAATAATAATAATAATAATATATTATGAGCATTTTAAATTCATCTATTTTTTTTCTCTAGTCTCTTAGGCTCAATTTTCAAACCCCTCTTTCTCATTTTAAGCATTTGTAAGCTTCCAACTCCTACTCAATTTGGTATCCAGTAATATTGGTGCCTCCTTCAGCCATTTTGCCAACGTAGGAAAATACGTTGATTGTAGCTCATGAGGATGATGTATTAATTTTTAAGAGATCACAGACACTCTCAATCGAAATAGGCTTGGAAACAACTTTCGAGTAGCCCTTTTGATTTTAGCACACGAGTTGAAGCAAACGCTCGCGGTGCAGCTGAGCACTGACGGATGAAACCAAATTCGACCATCAGGTTTCTTACACACGAATACACAAAGCTCATTTTGTTTCTTTCTGGAGACAAACACGCGAAACGTAAATCGATATCGTGAACTTCATCGCTGGAAAACTCGGGGGCACTGCCGCATTCAGAACGTTACTAAAACGTCGCTTTAGAAAGCGTCTCGCAGCACAGTAATCATAGGCGAACAGTAGGGTGAAAATGAAAGCCAGCGAACATGCCGTTCTGGCTTGGTATGCGCGTAATTTCGGAGCTACTGTGCACAAATACACGCATTCCTTGCTCATGGGCATATAGACCCTTTGCACGTGTATTTCCGCGATCTCCTCTTTACGGATGGGGTAATTCGGCTATCCACAGAACAGCCTAAGCCCCGGCGAATCGGATTTAAAGAGAAGAATGGAATGGGAATGAAAAAGAAGAAGAAAAAAACTACATTTAACAAAGATGTTATGATTCCTTTGTATACAATTTTGTTCAAGAGCTGATATTTCAGCAACTTTTTATGATGCATATACTATTTCCGAAATGAATGAGAACAATTCAATCTAATTTTGGAATTTAATTTGTGTAGATTTATTTTGATGTCTTAATGAGAACATGCATTAGCCAAGGCAACTGAAACCTAAAAAGAACTATTTAGCTAGATATTCCTAAATATCTTCCTTAAGTAGGGCGTACATACTTCAAAATAATAAAATTGCTATATTACATAAATTAATGCTCAATATTAGGCCGCCAGGAAAAAAGTCATGCACAGAAAACTGGACAAGAGGAAGAAAATTAGTTGCGAACTATACAAATGCTATGAATGTTTCTCTAACTATGGTTAGTGAACCCTCTAGGGATTCTATAATCTTGAAAGAAATGAGCCAAAATGGTTCCTTAATGGCGGTTTTGAGCCCTGTTGTTGAAATGATATCTCAACTTATACCTGGAATATTGAGCTATGGCTGCTGTGGATTAGACACAGTTTAAAGTTCTTTCAAATGAAGCAAGTTTTTAGATATTTAGTAGCACGGATAGTTTTCTTTAGTCTTAAGTCTAAGCAGAAAATTTTGATTATGAACATAGAGGTGCGTGTCAGGCGATGGAAGGGAGGAACAGACGGGTAGGATAAACACAGCATGAAATTCTGTTGTCATTTTTCAGTGTCTGGTTTAGATTAAAAGCTGTGCAATAAAAAAAAAATGTGACTTTAAATATAAAACTGAAACATTTAATCATTTGAACTGTCATGTCCTGTAATTGCTTCCCTTGCACACTAACCGAGGAAATGTTCAATATGAAGACAACCAGGTAATGCAGAAAGACTGGGGCATATAGAGGAAGTTCACAAATTCACTAAGGTCTAAGCAGGAATTGTGACAAATCAAATAACAGATGTCATTTTGATCCGAGGAACAAAGAATTCAAACAGGTATATTCAAATGTTTTGCAGTTTCTGATCCTTCTTGTTGTCGAAACATTTAGCCCTGAGTTCTTTTACGTACTTGATAATGCCAAAGCTTATGACGCAGGACATATGCTTAAGTTAAAAAGACACAATGTTAACAGTCCTAGAGTAATCTGTTCAATATCAGATCTAAAAGTGATCAACTATCTGTGGGACACCCTTCAAATCAGTTTTAGAGTTAGTGAAATCATCCAAACTATGGATCAGTTCTTCATGCATCTTCACCATTACTGGCAAAACATCCAACAAGGTGAAATCCTTCATCATATTTCTTCACTGCCAAGGTGTCGAAAAATATATATAAGAGAGGTTGATGGCACAAGCACAGGAAAAGTTTATGCATTTTATGATCTTTAAAAATACAAAATTGTAATACAGCAAGAGTATTTGAATTACAGGCCAGCAGAGCGCGGCTGTGCACTAGAGAAGTCAGTCAAGGTCGCAATAATGCATATGCACATAACAGCTTGCAGTTAAGCTTGAGACAGGCTTTGTCAGTAAGTGGTTTTGTTCGTGTGTTACACCATGCCTTCATTCTATTTACAATACATATGTGATAACGGATTCTTGCAGAGCAGTGATAAGGCGATTCGCAAGAAAATATACTGGCAATCGTGTTCCAGGTACAGAAACTGTTTGATAAATTGCTAAAAAGTTACAAAAATAAGAAACGCAATCCGAACCGCCGTGTTCTTACGGAATAGTTTGAGGATGGCAATGTACTGCCCCTGAGGAGCATCATTTTCAACACCTCTTATAACACAGGTTAGTGCTTACTATCACTTTTAAACACAGTATCATTTTACGCTTTTAGTAAAATATAAATACTAAAGTAAAAATAATACATCTTAATTTTTCTGGATGCTGCGCTGCCCTTACCCTCATATTTTTGTTAAAAATTATTAAAATTTACTTCAGTGAACTAAAGGGTATTATCAATATAAGCACTTAAAATATTGTTTACACAATTTGTATGAGAAAGTTCATTTATAATTATTAGAGCAGTTGAGAAAAGACAATCTTGATGTATGTATTTTCTTGTACGTTTTTAATATCCAATGTCATATGCCTGGGGCAGTTACCTGGCATTCAGATTTTCGTTGGATGACAGCTCCAGAAAAAACACCTACATATTTCACCAGTTTCCCTGCGGGTAATGAGCCAAAACTAGTCAAATGACAAGCAGATATTAAATGGCTGGAACACAGCAGTGGACAGAGAAGAGAGAGGAAAGAGAAAGAGCGAGTGAGGTACAAATGGGGAGGGGGAGGAAATAGACCGATTTGCCAGTAACCAAAGCGCATGCAGATTTACTCTGTATCTTTCACAGGTGCACAACAATTCTGTCGTTATGAATATGTATTAGCAAAGGCGATTGCCTCGGTATCCAACATTTAAAAACAAAACGTTCCGAGAATAAATTAGAGTCAATATGCTGACGCGTTTTCAGAAAAGCAGAACGGATACGGCACAGATATTCATACAAGAATATTCAAACTCTTTGCAGTAGCAAGCAGTGGAAGACCCGCTCATATTGACGACCGCAAATTGAGGTAAGCATATTACTCAGTGGGGTGCCATATGATGCGCGTTCATGTGAGAGATATTTACCTTACAATTACGCACAAACAGCAGTTTGATAATATAAACATCTATATCCGTCTCTGTTGCGCAAGTTGTGCTCTTCCTATTTCGATATTCTGATATCAGGGTCCTATTCCATTAAAGTATGGTCTAATACAAAATCTGTATTAGCAAAAGCCCTTATAAACTATGGTCTTTTAACGTTCTAATCCACGAAAGAAATTCATAACTTGTAAAGCATTAGTAAAAAGTTACAAGTGACGCCATATAAGCACAAGATGAAGGGAACACCTGTTTGCCATACGTTGCCATACCATAAATTAGGCTATATTCACTCCTTAGGGGTTTTTAATGTACACAGCGGATTATTGTCAATCTTCCTAAGGGGGTCTTGTATTTTTTCTCAGATATAATGAAAATTTAAACACTTTATTATACATTTGTCGATATTGAAGCGTAATAATTCACTTTGAGACAACAGTACCAAGCCGCTACATTTAGGAGAATCAATTTCAGTGTCGAGAGATGGTAGTAGTACTTTAAGTCCAGTTGATCATTTATTTGTTTGTACTGCTTGACCGTAACTTTCTCATTATAAGTACAAAACTAGGGAAATTGAGTCAAAATGCGATTATTTTAAAAGAGAATACAATATGAAAAAAAATTATAATCGTGACACGTAGCAAGAACCTTAAACATACAGCAACTAAGATGCTGCTCTGAAATACATTTGAATATCAGTCATAACCCGTACTTTAATTGCACTTAACCTAACTTTACCATTGTACACAACAATAATTTATTCTATTTACACATTCCTGCTTTCGCTTTCGCTAATACTTAACACATTTGCGCCAACTGACTCCCAAAATTATTAAAAAGGTAATAAAATTTTGTGCTAGTATTTGAAGTTACCAATATTCCAACACTTGTAGAGGAATTTATACAAAATTACCAGTGCCCGACTAATACTAACACTTATGTAGAACAGAACAACAAAAATAACTTGCCCATTTGTAAGTATTGAGTTGTAAAGTACAAGTGTAGCAGAAACCTTTAACAGAGTTTTACTAATAATTAATACGATAAGTTACAAGTTCATACACTTGTAATGTATTACACCATATTTTTGTGGAACAAGGTCCAGGCGTACTCTTGTGGACATGCTTTAAGTTTATATAGTTCCAGGAATAAGCAACCCGGCTTTTCTTTCCTATTCCTGGAGGTATGCTATAAGACGATGGAAAATGATTAGTGTCCACTCGATCCCATCATAAAGAATGTTGTTGCCAAGTCTAATAGCACACGGACCTCTTTCTGTTGTTATTTAGCAGCGCTAAAGCCTAAAAGTGTGAGTAGATATATAGTTCTTATTTCTACCGTATAGATGGCGAAGAAACTGGAACAGGATCTTAAGTTTAATATTTATGATCTACAAAGTAAAATTTCCCCACTTTAAGTGTGTATATATATAAACTTAAACTTTATATATATAAAGTTTCCTTCGCATTTAAAAAAAAAAACACATTTTTCAGTTTATTTCGGAGCCAGAACGTTTACAAACACTTTATCAGTAATTAAAACGTACAAAAACATACTACACTAATAGCATGACAGAAAATAATTTTTTTTAATATTATCAATCCTTTTCTAAGTTTAGTAGCAAAACTAATTAAGCTACTCTCAAAAAATAAAGTTATAAGCAGACTATTTTATTTGATCGGAGTAATAAAATTCCACATGCAGATAACTTTATTTGCAACGGCTTTCAATGAAAAATATCATTTAATGACGAAATCCACTTCTATTTGCGAGCGTCGGAAAAGAGGAATACGAATTTCTTTTAGCAAGCTGACGAGAATAAAACAGTGTCCTAAATATTCAACTGCTCCAATAAGGTCTTTTCTTCACAATGCGAAGCGCCTCGTGCACGTATTAAAAATCTACAGTAATTATATTTAGATTTTAACTAGAAACGTTCTATTGAAATGCATACAACAGATACGAAACGCAAAGAAAGGGTTAAAAAGGATTGGGTGGCGGTGGCGGTGGTAGTAGTAGTAGTAGTAGTAGTAGTAGTAGTAGTAGTAGTAGTAGTAGTAGTAGTAGTAAGTTACAAATGAACACTTAAAAAAATCAAATTTCAAGACCCAAAACATTAAATTAAAGGAGAGGAAGGGAATTTCTAAAACAGTAACCTATTGGACACTCAAACAGACGACGCTGTATTTTTACTGTACAATGTTTCATGGCTAATTCTTATGCGAAACGATTTGCCAACGCCATGAACGTCTATTCACAACCGTTATGTGACATTAGAACACCATTATAATTTTCTACATATTTTCTCCCATACTTGACTTCTAAACCAAAAATCGCGGGTTCAAACCCGGCCAGGATCGATTCGGGCGTAAAAATCCTAAGTATGGCTTCCTTCGGAAGGGAGGTAAAGCCGTGGGTCCCGTGTCGTACATTTACGGCACGAAAAAGAACCTCAAGCCTGAAAGAAGAGCCTCTGAGCAAAATTTGTCGGCCGTTTCACGATCTGAATTGAATGGGAGGCAGATGACCTGAGCTGTTAAAGAGCGTCCGTAAATAAATCCAATAAAAAAAAAAACATAATTCCTCTCTTAGTCAATAAACGATTTTCTATTTACTTTGTCAAAATATATACAATAACAAGAGCGAATTAACCATCTCCCTGCTAACAACCCCATAACGGATGACGTCAATACATGGTTGCATAATGGATGGGATAGGATTTCAACGGGGGTTGTGGGAACGAAGCAATGTCGAAGTGAACGTTTTCTGTTTATCAAAGAACAGTAAGGCTGTTTCAAAATATATTATGTACAGAGCTCAGCATTAATGGAACGAACATTAAGAACGTGTTCAATTATGTAAACAAAACCCTTGTGATTCTACTGAACACCGAAATTACTTGGTGTAAAATTGAGGTTCTTCAATACAGCACAATACCATGCTCCGGGATACGGATTCTAATCCATGTCAAACAAGTGAAGGTGGTCACAGACTGTGGGTTAGGAAACACTACAAGTATCCCATTCTCTAGTTAGCGTGGTCTCTCTAAGAGAAGTTTTATCTTCCATCATTGAGTTGCTTAAACCATTTCAATACCCTACTTCAGCTTCTAAAAGACATGCAGAAGAATATACAGGCATTGGCAAAGCAAGCAAAAGAATCGGGTTCGGCCGTTACCTACAGTGCTGTTTTTATCGAGTAATCCAATTACTTGATGATCGATGGAGTACCATTCACGACTAACCGAGCTACATAAGGGTTTTAATAGCAAATATTTGAGTGATTAGTAAATTATAACGCACTTAAAAAGGTATGTGCTCACTTATTCACACAAAGAGATACTGACCAGCGTGTTTTTACTCGTGCATAAAAGTGTTAAATGTTTCACTTTCATATTCAATTATAACGTAATCAAAATATAAGAAATTTCAGTCCTATTAATCAATTAAAAACTGTAAGCAGATTCCGTTCTCAGACACTTAAACTTATTTTGCAAGAAAAAGAATGATACATGATTCTGTCTAGGAAAAATAAATATAGCATACAATTGAATGTCTTCATCAAATGTGTGGTATAATAAAAGCAAAAAATAAAATGCAGATTTTTAAAAAATGTATGAAAATAATTCGTTTATCATTACCCAGGGCTTCCAGAATATGTCCTTACCACTCGCACGGGATTTTGCATATGGAAACCTGGATATGGCACAAAGGGTTTGCCTGTACTATGACTTCACTTAATAAAACTACGTGGAAATACTGGAAAAGTGCTCCCTCGGTTAAACAGGCTTTGTACCACGGAAACACTTTCCAATCGACAGGATTTAGTATGTTTCTCATTTCAATTTGCATGCTTTCCTTGATTCTTCCAATGCATGTTTGGTACACTTTGTCCTTCAAGCTACCCACAGACTGTGGGGTGCGTGAGAGCATACACCAGCATTAATCACTCCATCTTCAAATATTTTCCTAATTTTACCCACTGCTGTTTGAGCATTGACGGAATCTTGTTGAAACCAACCATATTACTTCTCTTTTTCCGTCAGCACATTAAAATATGAGGTGAGAATGTTATTTCGATACCTATCTCGATTTACTGTCTACACGTGAAAAATCGAATCGATTACACATCTTCCGGTAACCGTACACCAAAACAGTATGATTAAAAAAAGGCTTCTTGTAAACGATTTGGATTTTCAGAACATTAATAGCGAGTTGTGTATTTTGGTGGAACCGCTTACAATAACGCCCAAGTGATTACTTTATCGTAGGCAATGGATACACGTACAGTTGTAAGCCTGGAGTTTTAACAATTTGTTGCCGACACTGAAACCTATAACTAGTGCTAACGTTGGGGTGATTTTGTTGGTGATGGTTGAAGATATGCGCCAATTTCGTCTAATATGTCTTCTGTTAAAACTGTACGTCTTCGAGCGTGTTTCCCGTTTTGCACTGAACCAATAGTATCAAATTAATTCACAAAATTGAGAATTGTAATTCTTGAAGGAGGAAATTGCCGAGGGATATTTTCTCGCGAACACGACAAACTGATTCGTATTTATTATATGTGTATATAAAACCTACAACAAATTTACTGGAAGCTCGGTACATATACGGTAGCGAAAGATCGGGGTTAAAGAAACAAAATAAAAATAAGATTACACAATGGCGTTAATACTTATAAGATTAACAATTAGAACAAATACTGAGGAAAAAGCAAATAAAAACATAAAAATGGCAAACACTGACATAGAACACTAACGAGAGTTATGAATGACAGATTAAAGGGCGCAGAGTTAAAGAACATTTCTAGCAAAAGATTAGCACACAACTTTGGGGTCGCAGCAAACCAATAGCCCAAGATGAACGAAAAGGAGACTTTGTGGTAAAACTAATTAGGAAAAACAATATTACGTTAATATATAATTTTTTATTCAATTTGTAGCTATAAATTAAAACGAATAAATGGGAAACTCGAGAGAGAGTGACGAAGAAAAATCAGAAAAACAATCAACAGAACTGGAAAAACCACTTGGAGTAGTCGAACGAGACAAAAAGAAAGAAGAATAAAAACCAACTAGAAAGGAGAATCGCGGATAAAAACCTATTTTGTCACTTTAGAACATAAGATATCTTGAGACATGATCCACACCTGAAGATGTTACATTTACTAAGTTCCCTAGAGCGCAACATTGAATCTCTCATCTCGTCATCTCCCAGAAACGTTGTTCTCCCTTATTACCATATTCCAATTAAAGGGGCAGGGCGGAAAGGGGCCAGGTTCTCTACAGACGCGGCCAACGGCAATTGCAAGGGAGTTTAATCGCACTATTAGCTATAGCGTGCGGTTAAAAGGCATGGCTTGTAAAAAATCAGGACCCATTAGACTTTCTTCCGATACTTACCTTCAGCTTTAAAAGTAGTCATAGCTTGTGAAAGTTTGCTGTTAAATTCCCAAGTGCGTTAGGCTCGTATGTCTCACCTTAGTGACATTCGACAGTTTGGAAGACAAACGTGCAGGGCGAGAACAAATGGACAGAACGTGCAAAGAACATTCAAAATCGCACACCCGCACGCTGGAGCTGCTGCAATGGTTAAAATCGATGATTTACAGTACCACTTGCTTCCGCACCTACCTTATTCACCGAATTCAGCTCTCGTACTTTCATTTATTTCCCAAGTTAAAACTTTTCATGGTAGGATGAAGACTTTCAACTGAAAAGGAAGTGAAAGCTGCTGTCGAATGCTTATTTTTGCAGACCTCTAGGAAAGCAGCTTTCGTGATGAATCAGAGCATTGTAAAATCGTTGGGACTAAATATTGCTCTGTTGGCAGACTATGCTGAAAAATAAAAACCGTTTTGAAAACAGAAATTCTAAAGTTACACTTAATCGCGATTACAGCTGTGACATGAGTTTTAAAACCATAACATATTTGATAATTTGCAGATCTTCGTATTTAGCAACAGAAATAGCAAAAATCATGTGTACAAACTCTGGAGATCTATCATGAATACTGCTGTAATTTTTACTTGCAGTTTGAACTTTTCTTTGGTCGTCAATCTATCTTCTCTTGACAAACGGAATTGCTTTTGAACAGTGAGAGTAGTTTAAAAGTCCAGCAACTTAGATCCGAACCAGCTTAGGTCCTACTCTTCTCCAATTACTGAGATTCCCAACGCGGTACGCTAGTACCATTATGTTTTTCCAGTCAGCTACGAACGGGATTTACATAGTCGAGCAGTTGGAGAGTGAGATGTCATTAACTATGCAGTAGCACTGTGCAATAGTGAGATATTCACTGCCTAACCACATATTCATCTTCAAGGCACGTCAGGTACCGAAAGTCCTGAAGTAGCACGAGCCAGACATTTAGGCGTAAATTTCCTGGCAGCCCGATTTTAACACCAACAACATTTTAGTACAGAAATTTAACGAAATTAGTTCTGTTACTGATCAGGGAAAAAACCGCATGCTCGCTGAGCTTCCATTAAAGCCCCAGATCTTACGCTTTGTGAATTTTGTCGTTCGCAGACATTGAAACGAAGTTATATCCATTAAACTGACGCATGCCAGTGATATTTTCCTAAATAGTTATGGGTTGAATGACAGAGAAAATGGACAATATTCCCAGCACTTACTGTTCAGTATTTTATTTACAGATGCTCTTTAGGTTATCAGCATTCGATTCAATTCAGGGTATTAAACGACCAATAAATTTTACTCAGAGGCCCCTTCTATCATGATTGATATTCTTTTACGTGACGCATATACATGAGACGGGACCCACGGTTTCACTTCTCTTCCGAAGGAATCCATATACTTAGGCCTAAAAATCCCATCGACCATAGCCGGAATTGAAACTGCAATTTTGGGTTTACGAACCAGCACCTGCTGTAATATTTAAGTACCAAATTCTGTTATTTAATATCCTGTGTCATAAGTTTTAAAAATTAAGTGTTTGCGCACCACCGCAAGTCTGCGGAAGAAAATCCTGGATACAACACGCGTCGAACCGCCGATCGGCTGAATTTTAAATTACTCTTATTGCATTTCCATCCTAGATAAAAATGGAATAATATGGCACTTGTAACACTTTAAAATGCCTTTAGTCAACATGTTGCACAGAACTAAACAAGGTCCTCGTCAACATTATTATGTCTATGTGTTTATTTGCAGTTTGATTATTAACACGTTTCTTCCAGCCTAAAACCTTGAGTAAGTTATTAGAAAAGTTTTATATAAAAAGCTTCATTTGTAATTTTTCATCCAAATTATTTAGTATTTGCCGAATATATAAAAAGAAGCCATATTAACAGATTTAAGTTTTTCTTATATAAATATTTAAAGAAACTGTATTTTGGAATAAAATAATGGTATTACAATGAACAAGTATTATAATGAAATAAAGATTAGATTAAGTTGTTAGGTTAGGTTCGGTTGAACTGGGCGCTAATGCTTTGACGGAAGGAAAGTGGCGAGTACTACGCTCCCATCGGTTTAATTTATGCAACAGTAATTCCCAGGTATTAATTTAGTTAGCAGACTGAGAACGGAGCGGGAAAAGGTCCCTCTGTCAGGGATCGAACTTATTCTCGATGGCGGCCGTTTAACGATGTCTGAAATCGTTTCAGAAGTTAATAGATTTCTTCAATCTATCATTTCAGTTGACTTGGATTGTTCGATGAGGTTCCAAACGAATGTTTCCGTCGTTCTTTTCCGAAATGGAATTGGTGCCTTTAATTTTCCAGATTGTTCGTTCGGAAAATTAGCACAATTGTATGACATCTTGAGCGCCGCAAAGTTAACACAAAAGAATATATATGAATAAATACTCAAAACCTGTGCTAGAATTTTAAAATAATATTTATTTTTAAGGACTTTGGAGGTACATACGAGTGGTAAATCTAGAATTGCTATTAAAATTATAATTTCTATTACAATATATTAACTATATCAGGAAGTTATTATAAAAATATGCATTCTACTGAATTATAATTCCGCCAGTAACAAAATTACAAACTTGAAAACCAACAAATTCATCTAACAAGGACAAAACTCCTATTATAGGCATTTTTATTGATATAAACAGCTATTACTGTCCGCATTAGGAAGCATGGGGCTTATATTTTATTAAACAATGTTCTCATACACTACGAGTTACCTGGGAATTGGCCGATTCAGTTTATTATAAAAGAGACCTTACTTCTCGATATCATACGATAATGCCTGCAGGCAGGCTAATACAACATGCACGATACTGCCGCGAAGCGGTGGGGTGGAAAAACGAAAGACAATGTTATTAATCGTGTCACGGCTCGGCATGCCGTATGTATTGCCTATCCTGCAGTGTTATTTAATTTTGCCATATTCAAGCTCTTTTTATTTTACCATCTAACAAATATTAGTCGTCAGAAATAAGAGCAACTTTCTAGAAAAAAATCACCGCTTATGCAAATTTTCATACTACCGTTTTTTGCGACATTACTGCAGAAAGCTTTAAAAGTTGGGTAGAAATTTTATACGTGTTTTCACCTTCCTTTGCCAAGAAACTATAACAGCCTTGTGTTGTTTTCGTTGTTCCATGCATGAAAACTGTTTCCGTTAAACATTCAACAAAATACTGTCTCGTGACTGTGAATCGAGCACCAGATGATAATATTTATCAAAAAAGTTGCAAAAAGTAACTTAAACTAGCCTGATATATCGTGCAATATAAGATTTAGCAGTACCCGTGCTCATGACAAGTAAAGAATCTCCAAATCTGAATAGTTTGCAGGAGATTGTTATGTGGGCTGAACTAGAATATGATCTGAACTACAAGATGTCTTCCACAAAACAAATTCACAAATACTGGAAGAATTCAACCGGGTCCATCGAGATATTGCCGGTTCTTCAACGAGTACCAAGTTATGTGAAGCTTTTTCCTTCTAGAGAACTGCCAAAAACATGTGGACAAAAATGGAGTTTCAGTATCTTATCTCTAAACAGGGTAATTAAAAAAATCGTATATTCATACAAATTAGCAACAATGTTTCACAAATTGTTGATAAAACTAATATTTATTTTAGTTGCATTCATCCTTAGCCCGCTTACATCCCATTAATTATACATAAAGCTGATTGCACTACACTTTTACCCCCTAACCGCCTAAACTCAAGATCGCGGGGTTCGATCCCGAACAGGACCGATGGAATTTTTTCGGGCATAAAAATCCTAAGTATGGCTTCCTTCGTGAGGGAAGTAAAGCCGTGGATCCCGTGTAGTAGATTAACGGCACGTAAAAGAGCCGTAAGCCTGAAAAAAGAGGCCTCTGAGAAAAATTTGTCGGCCGTTTCATGCCCTGATTTGAATGGGACGCCAATGACCTGAAACGTTAAAGAGCGTCCGTAAATAAACCAAATAAATAAATAAAAAATAACCACGATTTTTAAATGTCAAATGGAAGATTGCGTTATAATACTGAAATTTTAAGGCGATTCAGCTGTTATAACGCTTTATTTTCCTTTCTACTGTTACCTGGCAACCTGAATTGCTTTGTTTGAATTTGGACGGAATAAAAAATATTAGTACGTCAGTTAATTTTAGAATGAAACAATTTTGACAGTATAAAAAGTATTAATATTACAGTAATACGGCCTATTTCGGAACTTCTGAAATAATCCGCTAGTATTTTGTTTTTTTTTTGTAAGGTACAAACCATTTTGAAATAATGTATTACCAAAATACAACTATTATTAAATTATTCTTTTTTTTTTGTTGTTGTTTTATTCCGTCCAAAGCCAAATAATATCAATAACACACGTTGCGAAGCCAACGTCAAATAACAAAACTGAAAGTTAAATTAGTCCTTAAATTTTAAGTATTATTATGTAATGTTCCATTTGACATTTAAAAATGACGGCGGATAGGGGAGGAGGTTAAGGGGTGAATTTAAAGTGCAATAAGTATAATATAATCTCTCTTATATTTATAATTCAGTTAACAAACCGGAAGATTTGGGGATCAAGGCAATGAACCAGGGCCTGTAATTCTGGGACCAGATAAACCAGTTTGATAAGCAGTCTTCGGTTTTTTTCTCCGATCTGTCACAAAACCTGTTTCATTAAACTGCCGTACAAACTTCAACATGTTGGAACCGCACTAAATGTCTGTCTTGTTCTGCCACACGGCTTTCTGTACCTGTTTTATGCTTTGAAGATGAATATATGACGACGGAGTGAATATTTCACCATTGCACAACTCTACTGAACTATTCAATGAAATCTCATGCTTGAGTGCGCAATACAACTGCCAGACTCTCTCGAAATCCCGCTCGCAACTGATTGGAAGAGAGAATGGCGCCGCACGTACCGCCTGGGGAATCTTTGCGTTTGGAGGTTAGTAGACCAACCTAATTTACAGTAATGCTCCGTACCCACTCACATTAGGGCAAAGGGTATAGAATTCCGGGCTGCATTTATATTTTACTCTGTGTTTTCTCAGATCACGACACTGGCCAGAGAAAGTTTCATAGTGCAATACGATATTAAAGACCAAAATGTAAGAGAGGATGCCTTATTGTGCAGACGTTGAATAAATACTAAACAATAAAAAATAAGGAAGAAACAAAATTAAACATTAGAAAAATGTGCCTGGGCTGTTTTACTATCGCTAACAAAACTTCCCATTACGGAGGCTGAAGAGGACAGAGAATGTAAACAAACGAATTAGATTTCCACCGTTTATGCCTGGAGAGATGAAGAAACAAAAGAACGTGTACATACATAAAGAACTGTAGCAGCCTGAAATTAAAAGATTGCTTGGAAGAGCGAACTAGGCTCACAGGCCATAAAAATACAGAATCCGAAGGAAATTGCGAAATAAAAATCGCGACACACAGCAAAAATCATCCAAGTAAATGTAACCGGAACAATGCAGCAGTTTTTCACTTCCTTTATAACAGAGCAGGAGCTAATTGTACCATTATCCCTGTAATAACATAGCCGTGTTTTCGGTAGTTAAGACTCGAACCCTCCGTTTTTAATTCTGGCCGCTAATATCGACAAGTTATTGTGCAAAGCGGAGTGTATTCGCTCTTCGTGTTTCAGGTTCATTTTCTCTTTTAATGCGTCCATTAAGATTTCAACTCTAGCACCCTCATCTACTTCCAAGTCAGACGTCCCATTTTAATGGCTTTCATTTCAGCAATCAGTTCTTGTGTTTACCTCTTAACGAGGCATAGAGATAGAAATATTTTAGCAAAACGGAAGGAACCGTTTCTCAGTCTTTTACGGGCATTACGTCAAAAGAAGCCTTGTCAATACCAACATGAAAAATAAATTTACAAACTTTTGGATAGTTCATCTCGAAATATTATCTCAAACTTAACACACAATTATATGTCAATTGGAGATATATGAGTGCAAATTATTAGATGCTCATACAAATACAAAGCATACTAACTAATTAAAGTTTGAACAAAGATGTGCAAAGGTTACTACCCAGTCTCACTGTCCGGCTCTACATTCACAGTGACATGTGAGCTGGCTGCACATAGCTGGTAATGGTACGAATAATTAGTAGTGGTAGTGGCAGTAGTAGTAGTAGTAGTAGTAGTAGTAGTAGTAGTAGTAGTAGTAGTAGTAGTAGTAGTAGTAGTAGTATTGTTATTATTATTAGTAGTAGTAGAATTATTATTATTATTATTATTATTATTAGTAGTAGTAGTAGTAGTAGTAGTAGTAGTAGTAGTAAGTAGTAGTAGTAGTAGATGTAGTAGTAGTAGTAGATGTAGTAATAGTAGTAGATGTAGTAATAGTAGTAGATGTAGTAATAGTAGTAGATGTAGTAATAGTAGTATTAGTAATAGAAGTATTATATTATTATTACTAGTAGTAGTAATAGTAGTAGTATATTTATTTACAAAATATATTTATTTCAAATCTACCTCATCCATGTCGCAAGTACTTTCCCAATACACTAGGAAATGTGTTAAATTACACAAACCAATATTTAACTATTAAGAGACAAATAATATATATATATAATGATGAAATAAATAAATGAAGTAGTATATACCATAGAATGTTTTCAAAATACGTAAACTAGTACAAAATTACGTATGTACAAGCAATTCCAAAAATAGTGATTTATGTTCCCTCCCCCTATGGTTAGCTGCCTCTTCCGATCTGAGCTGTCTCACTATATTTAACAATTTACTTATTCCCTCTTCCTCCTTCCTCTCTGCCAGAAAAATCCAGCACTGCTACTTCCCTTTCCCCCTATTAAAAATGGGTTCGTTAGGTATGTCTTTCTCCATTCTCCCGTGTCCTTGCAGTATGCAGAATACATTTTTCTGGACAGCTATGCAAGAACTGCAAGTTATATTTGTTCATAAGTAGAAACCACTTTGTGGTGTGTTACCCTCACACAATATCGACAAATAGAATTCCGTTTTTTATATTAAAAAACTTCTTATACCTACCAATATCGCTATATTGGAAATTCAACCCTTGGTGCATACAGATAAGCTTTAAGGATATTCATGACGTGTTCCTCTCTAACTTTCCCAATTCTCAGAAGATATGATTATTTAAAGAGATGGTAATGCCGCATTTTCACAGCCGTTCTGCTTATCCCCTTGCTTTTATGCTACAACGCGCAATAGGCTTAGATGGAATTTCTAGCCTTAATGTTTTAATGCACAACTTTTTGATAAACAAGTAAAAAGTATTTAATCTATCCGCCCACATCCTCAATTACTTCATTTGATAAGTACGGAATACTTGCGCATCTATCCTTATTTAAATGTTCTTTGTTAAGAAAATGCCAATGCTTCAAAGCTCCTGAAATCTCACCCCAGGAAACCGAATTCCATCCCTGTCACCTCAGTTGGTAGGTATATTATTATTTTCTTTTAGATGCAATGAAACTCCGCTGACAAACTTACTTCGGCTTCTTGCTACCTATTCTAAAGTCATCATTTTCTTTGTCCGTTCTATTATATTTGATTATAAAATCCTAGCATTAAAACACGCTTCTTCTGACGCTATAAATCGTGCACAATTAGCCTTATTCCGGCCGGCATTGGTGTCAGAAAAGGTTACCTAGCAACTAGTATTCCATGAAGTCATCATTGCATTAAAAACACAATTTCAAACATCGTAACTAAGAAAAAGCTAAAATCGTCGCCCTAACAAGCACACCAACATTTAAACATGAAAATAATTTTATTAAACAAATATTTTGAAACTACAACAATATAAGTTATTAATAATCATAAATTAATTTCCATTATCTTGGAAACATTGAAAATGCAATTAATTAACTAATCGCATTAAAATTTCTTTCATTTCAAAACGTTAATATTGTTTATCCTTTAGTAATCTCTATCATACAACATAAAAATTTCTTAACCTTACTACAATGATGTTACTTTCGAATATACACACACCAGAGCGTCGAAGGTATAGAAATCTTCGACTTCGACTTGAAAATATAAACTAATCTAAGAATCTAAATTTTAAATTATTTACCCATAAATAAAACATAAAAAGTGATGTTTTACACCAGCTTTGAAAAATATGCCAACAAGATTTTTTTTCATTAGTTGAACTAACGTGTTTCTCTTTCCTCAAGTACAAGTACTGTGAAATATTCATTTTCGCATACACTTTTCGATTTGTGAGGCATTAACAAACCCTCAGCTTCCTTTATAGTTTCTCCTATATTGATATCCTTATTTTCAAGATCAAACAATGACAAATTAGCATCCCTTTATTTGAATTCTTCAAAAATAACATCATAGAAACGAGCAGCAAGAAACCATGCAATGTAATACGTCATATCTATTACGTATTAATATCATATTTTGCAAAGTTTAAATACTTTAAAAATATTTCAATGCTAAAATTTGCATAAAACGTTGTATGCAACACGTGTATAATTTTTATTCTTAACACTTGTGAAAATTAGCAAGTGAGCTGAAGTGAACGCGCTAAACATTCACTCGTATATCAGTTACCAAGATTATACACTAATAAAGCATGCTATTATCTTATTTTTTATAATTCTCTGCACAAACTCATGCCGCAATCATTTTAAATTAAGTTCTAAATTAAGATCTAAATATGATTAGATCTATGCAAGAAGTTTTGAGCAACAAAAACCTGATAACATACGCTTACTTCCCGTCAGTAATAGATTTTTATATTATTTTGGGATAATTCTATAGACAAGATACAAAAATGAGCAATTGTCTTTGTCATAGTACAGGGTTATCAGTTTAACCGGGCTCATCTGCCTACACGCCATTCCCCTCGCGGTCGGCAGACCTACCTCGCACACATTCTTATAACTATAGACAAATCGAATGAACGGACAAGGCAAGAACATTGTAGAGTATTGATTGCCTCTTTCCTTATTTTAGTGTGATTCTATACTTCAGGATTCGACTATTATATGAACTGTGCAATTTCAGCAAAGCTTTACCGATAAGCTTTATACACATAGTGATTTGTGTTTTATAAAGTTGCTACAAATGAAAACTGTACTGCAATAAAGTGCACAGTGACCCACGCACTCACAAATAAACACTGCAGACGCTTCTCCAATGCCTTGTACTCGGCAGGCTGATTTTGCATTACTAATCTATTTCCACTCGTTAGTGGACGTGCAGGCTCCGTGTGACCCTGGAACGATGAATACAATAATGAACGCATTTAATCTGATGACATAGTCTGTCACATCTGTGTGTTGTATAAAAATCACTGAGTAATCTAGGTGTACACACTTAAATTTATATAGATGTAATGTTAATATTTTTACAGTGTTCATATAAAGAAACTGAAAATTTTCTATCCGAAAAGCAACATACTAATCTCAGGAAATCAAATAAATGAACAAAAGACATTTCCCAAAGCCTAAAGAAGTTAGTTCTACTTGATGTCAAATTTAAGAATCTCAAATACTGGCGTTTCAATTTTCTTTATGCATAAGTCACATTTTACTTATTAAAATGTACTTTTTAAATGTTAATTTCGTATTTTATTTAAACACTTAGTATTTATTGCGGCGCACTAGTCTAAATTCTTTGAATCAACACAAACTCCTAATATTATATTTCATACAGCTCCATGTCCTTTAGAAAAGTGCTCGAGTTGTTAAGAAAAACAGAGAAAATGAATATATTTCCTATGCTTTAACTTTCTCTTTGCAGTCTTTCAAATTTTTAAAGAGCTCCCATTGACGTTATTCTGCACGCAATTATGCGCTCTCAACTTCGACGAACAGCAAAGCAAAGAAACCAAAAATGTTTTGGCCGGTGCCCCACCACGCAGGGTTAACTTACTTGAATTTGCAGTAGTTAGCAAACATCTAAACCAATAATATGGAACAAATTCAGTACTCTGAGTTCATCTGATCTCCATTAAGCGCAAAGCGGATAAATGTTCATCTACGTAACGGCGAGTTTGTATAAAGCCAAATTAGCTCTTGCACAAACGTTTCGAACGCAATGATCAGAAAAGCGTCCATGTTTTGAGGATGTAGAAGTTTAAAGCAATTGTGAGGTAATGTTTCGTTTTAAAACATCTATGACACAGGTAAGCACTATGATTAACCAATAGTTGGAAATGTAAATTAATGTTCAATTATGTAAAT
This sequence comes from Metallyticus violacea, assembly GCA_030762175.1. NCBI lineage: Eukaryota > Metazoa > Arthropoda > Insecta > Mantodea > Metallyticidae > Metallyticus > Metallyticus violacea. The sequence continues at coordinate 50,130,321 of CM060840.1, read as the reverse complement.
GCTCACCTAAATGATTTACAAACACACAAGTATAAATTCCATTAACATATGATCAGTACTTCCTGATATTTGTTCTAAACATAGGTAACAAACATCAATGGGACTGATTAATAGACGAGTTTTAGATTGGTAATTTGTAGCAGAAATTGTATATGAAAATTTACCATATCTTAGGATAAAAACCAGATAAGCAGGAAAAAAATTGAGAGCACGGTCGAGACTCGAACCACAGAACTTCGGCTTAGTGTACACATTATCTCCGGCTGTGATATCCACTTTTCCTACAATACTTTTCATTCTAAATATTACCTTATTATGTAAATAAAAAATTAAACGTTTTAACCTCATTATTGAAGACGCAAGTTGTAAAATAATTTTTTTAGGGACAGAATTTTCTATGTTACGAATGTTCACCCAAGTGAATGTATTTATTAACATTCTTTAAGCATGTCTTACTGGAAAATTAAAACTACGCTCTTATACAATGTGTTCAAATTTACATGACGCCATAATTGTGTTTGCTGAGCCTAACCGAAGCCAGTAAATTGTTTCTTTCGCTTGATAATGAAACAAATTATTTCTACGTTTGAGTTTTCTTATGTTTAATAAAAAAAAAATTAGCATGGTTTGGGCCTTTATTATTAACCAATTTCAATTCGAAATTAGGCATATATATTGGTAATGTAAATTACTGATATGATATATTACTTCAGTCAGTAACTGCAACGCAACTTACTTCAGCATTAGCCGCTATGCTGTATCTCTGCACGGAGTGTTGCTTGGTGAACTGTACAAACATGCACAAAAAGGCAGTGTGTAAATTCGATGCTCTACTGTGTAATAGCTTGCAGGTATAGCAGCTTTCCGTTCAAAGTGAAGGTTCTATGTTTGATTTAATATGTAAATTCTTTAAAATAAAATACTCTGTGGGCGCGGCCTTAGTGTACTCTATTTTGAGGAAAAGAACTGCATTGGTACTAATGGCCACTTGGCGGCTAAATATATACCTGTTTTGCTACGACCGTATGAGCATTGTGCATTGCTTGTGAGTGCGATTTTATCTTTATATCAGCTCATCCAATTATCCGGTGACCGGCACTCGTATCGGTCGATAAACCACTCCTCACGGCCAGCCGGGACGGCGGGGCGAGATCAAGTCGGTGGTTCTAATGCACTCCCAGAAATTTCTCTTCCAATAATCTCCTAATAGAATAAGTGCACCAGGTACAGATGTAATAACCATAAATAAACACCTGTTGTGGAACTGAATAGAATAATTAAGTCAGTTTTCTGTTATTTAATATTCTTCGCACACTTTAACTGGAACAATAGACAGCGTAGCAGTTCCGTAAACTCTGCACCGACTAGCGTAGCCAGGCTATCCTTCGGCGATGGCTTATCGGCTGATGTGGTCTTACGTCGCTGCGTCGGTAATCAGATAACTGGGTGTGTCTTTTACTTTCGTCTTCGTTTCCAATGAATCAATGTTCACCTCCATCATTAGAGGGTTTCCCCCCCTCCAAAAATTATAAGGCAGTGGTAATATTTAATTACAGAAATATTTTAAGGTTGATAAAATGCTTGTAAGTATTATTAAAATATAAACACTCGTTCAGAAACATAGGAAAACGACAATAATATGCAGCAGTACCAAAAGAAAACAAAGATGAACTTGAGATGCCGATACCCTATCTTAAGGCACTAGGTATATTGACCACTCAGCTTTTGCTTGTTGACATTGCTTCAAATTTGTAGCACACAGCTCATTACACTTTTTATCAAAAGTTACAACTCTTCATGTCTTAAAATTTACTGTTGACAAATTTAAGAAACGTTACACTTTAAATTAAAAGTTGTTTAACTTTGAAATTAGATAAGTTGTTAAAAACCTGTGTGTACAAATAATTATAAAGTTAAACACAAAAATAGCATTTTTTCCTCACGACTACTATTCCATACTTTTGCGAAAATCTGTAAATTTACCACTGTTAAGATAATGGAGCCCTTCGGACAATGTCATAAATAATTATGTAAAAATTGAAATCTATTTTTTCCTGCAGCTACTGATAATAAAGTCCCTCTGACAAAGCTGGAGATAAAATAAAATGATAAGAGTAGAGACTCACGTGGCAATTAATGTGCAGAGCTTTCAACAATCCAATGAGGGAATTTTGCCTTAATTAAAATAAGAGGTGCAATCTCTAAATGAGCAATCAGAAAGCAAAATAAAAATTACGAAGGAAGTATATGCTGAAGATTCGAGGTAGGTGAGTTCCAAAATAATGCACACAAAGTAAGAGTTTAAAACCAATATCGCTAAGAGAATGGAGGGAAATTCTCAGAAGCGGGACATTGAAAACCTGTTAGAATGGAATAAATCATATATGAGATAAAACTGTCTTCTTGCGTTGAAGCTTATAGATTATTTAAACTTGGGGGGAGGGGGGTTACAAAAGATATGGAAGGTGGACATCTTCATTTAATTGTTCTAAACGAATAGAGAGGCGAATTTATAACGTGTCGAGAAATGTATGTCAGCCTAAACACTATGCTGGGTTTATATAATATGATGAGGTGTATGACCAAATGCTAAAAATTAGCCAAGACTATATATTATGGGGGGGGGAGTGCATCGGCTTACAAGATGCTTCAACTGTTCCAACTATGGGTTATCAATAGGCATCGGAATTTCTAAGCACTAAAACAAGAACGGAGCAGAATGAAGTTATATTGGTACTGGACTGTAGACAACAGATAGGGGAAGTACAATAAGTCACGAGCTACAAACCATCCTCTCTCCTTATGCATCAACACCTGTTTACCTACTGTGCGGTGGTACACAGCAGTTTGTGTTTCGATAGTAATTTGAAAGATCTAACTCGGTGTTAAGTGTCCAAGAATTCGACTCTAACTATCAAGTAGAAAGAATTCGATTCTCGTTTTGGAAATATCCATGGTTCAAATTCTCTTTCTTTTTCTTTTATTTTCAAATGTTTCTCATAAGTGCAAACGCGATAGCTATGACTGGTCATGTGTCATTATTGATGCATGACCATCTCAAGGTCTAAAAGTTAGATGCAGGAGTTAAAATAGAAATTTGTTTTGGGGAGATAGAACAAAAAAAAAAATATTCACGATTTATTGATATTCAACGCTGAATATCTTTCCAGCAAAAGGGAGAGGACGAAAATAAAGAGGTAGTGTGGCTTAATGACGTAATTTGATCATCCACACAGTTCCATGTCTGAGAGCTCACATTCCCCTCACTACTGCTACATCTGGAAACGCCCTCTTTACTCCGAGACGACTGTGCGTGTACAGTTGATTTTCGCTCGGCAAAACAGGTCAGAAAATTAAATTACAGCACATCAATTATAAAAGAAGCTCTACACTCCATACATCCTAAAAGTATTAGCAGATCAGTTTTATGGACCACTTTAATACAATTCCGAACTTCCTCACTTCGAAGATAGTGAAAAATAATTACTAAATACGATATAGAAATGCCACATATTTCAAAGTATAAAATAAGTAGCCCAATTGGTTCTATGTATGATGCAGATATACTATGTATTTCACATTATGAAATAAAGTTGAAATAAATACCTACAACATATACTTAGAATAAAAATTTTAGCAAAAGAACGTTGCGCTTATGGCCGCAGTGAAAATCAGCACGCTTGTCTTCATAATATTTCGTCTTTGTACAGTATCAAATCCGAGAAATGGTTAAGGGTTTTGTCCAAAACGTATCTGTAACAGTCTTAATATTCCATTTCTACCTTTCTTGAACTGCAGGTATAACGACAATATAACACTCAGCTGTCAGATGTTGCACCTTTGATTTTCTACTCGCATTTGGCTGCATTTCTACTAGAACACCTCTGATTTCTGCCCATAATGAGCTCTGTTGAAGATTGTATTTTATTTTAATGCGTCATAATACACTAATAATAATCGCATAGGCAAAGCTGGCTAAAGCCCTTTATGAAAATGGTCGAAGTAATATCAACATATAACCTCAGTATAGTCGGCTAGGGTCTCCCCCCCCCAATACGAGCCCCAACCGTTAACGTCTGAACCAAGTCACTCAGTCAAATCTGATTTAATTAATGTAAAAAGCATTAGAAATTCAAAATTTCAGAACTATTGTGTCATATAAGTTGTTTCATTATCCTTAATCAATTATTCAAGCCTTATTTCAATATTTCATATCATCTATATAACATAAGTAACATGGAAACTTGTGCAACAAGCTCTAAAACATATTCTGTAATGTTTAGTAATTATATTAATTTTTAAATATCTTACAAGCTCTTTATTCCTTTTTTTAATTTTTAGATTAGGCATTTTCTTCTAAAATATATTTCTATTCAGATTATCACAAACTTCTCATAATCTATAAATTTACATTATTTGTAAATTATATTTTCGTGTTTTTACATAATTTACTAAAATATATTGCATGAGCTGACCCCCCTTCTGTAACACCTGTTGCTCAATAAAAAAAAAAATGTGCCGTTAAGATAGGAAAATGTTACAGATACATCAATGACGTTTATACATTTCGCTGGTTAATCAGACCAACAGCACACACATGCGCGAAGAACTGTTAACTCAGCAATTCTATCATTACGCAGTAGAATCTGCTTGTCGACTGCCGGGAGTGAGTCAGTCAAAGCAACAGGTTAAATGTACTCTCTATGAACTGTGACGAGATTACATGTTAATAACCCTAGAGTGACCTTTCCTTTACCATACAGAATATTAATTTATGATGGGTATATAAAAAGACATAAATTTGACAAATTAGAAAAAAAAAAAGTTAATTGGGATATTTTCATTTAAAGAAACCAAAAGCAGATAAATGTTAACAGAATAAACCTTAGCAAACCTTAGGAAATTGGCTTCCATTACAGAATTCTTCTCGAAAATGTTTTAACTCCATCAGCGCAACAAATAGTTTTATCTTGTTGGTAGTGTGCACAACGAACCTACTGCTTAATATCTGTAAAATTTCTGCAGTGACTGAAATAAAACTCGCAGACTATGCAAAAAGAGTGACACCCTGTAATTGTTTTATTATCATGTGCAGAAGGACATCTTGATTCTGGTTTAACTTTTTTCAAATATAATGCTAATTTCAATCGCTCGGGTTTCCTGTGCACTTGCAGATTAGAGATGTTGTAGTGACTATTTCACTTGTGACGTCATTTTTAAATCGACCAATGAAACGAAATAAATTTTTGAATTTTGACCAATCACAGTCGGATACTGCAATGAAATTTCGAAAAAAATTATCAAATCCGTTTTATCACGCGACGTGCATTTGTCTTGTAATCAGTGTAGCCAACTACAGGATTCCTTAGCACGCATCACGCATCACTTTTCTGCGATTTCTGAAATCATTTTACAAATTAACAATATTTTCCTAAGTAAACATAAAGCACGTTGTTCATAGTGGTAAATTGTTTTCATCGTGTTGTTTTTCTCGGCTGGTATTAATAAATTTAACGGTAGCGACTGTAATAGCCGACTTTTGTATATTTCATTTTCACTGTTTCTGACAGGTAGGTATTCATAAGTATAATATTTTATATAGTTGTTAATACTGTGTGCGCGAATTTCAAATATATACCTATTACTTTTATTCTTATTCTATTCATGAAATAGTCCCAAACCCGTATTTAGCCCTTCTCTATTGGCATTACTGACAATCGACATTCGTCTGTTGCTAGATGGCACGAAAAGATTAAGTATTCATAATACAAACGTACAATTATTACAATATTGTAAGCCAAGTTTACGGGTATTATATTTAAGCTGGTGAAATAGTCCGAATAAATATCACTCGAGGATCTGAGCTTTCCAGACTCATTACGTTCCTGAATTTACAGACAAATCTCAGATCCTCTTGTGATAATACATGTAATAATTTTGATTTCTAATTGAACTTTCTCTTTAAGACCAATGATGAGGGTTTAATGTGCAGTTAATGCAAAACGGATCATTGGAACCATTTTATGGACGCGCGCTTACTGCAATGAGATTATGGATCCATCAACTGCTGAATAAATGCGTAGATATTTTATTTGAGACGGTAGGAGTCACACTTAGCTATGAAACTATCCGAGCAATCCATGGGGCATTGTATGAGGAAGAAAATGAGACTGGGATTCGTAGTTTCGATTTGTGGCTTCTGGAAATCCGTGCGACTTTTATTAATGAGGATAACTCGGAAACAAAATGCATGCTAACAATTTACCTATACAAAATATCAGGAAGACAAATGCAAAATGCAATTTACAAATTGCGCTGAGTTTCTCGAAGAGTTTCAGAAGAATGCAGGCATATCTCTAAGCAAAAGGCAGACATTTTGAACATGCTCTATAATGGTGAGTACAGTATTATAATTAATAACTAATAACGGAGTGGATAACACTCCGATCACACGGCTTTATTTTCCTCGGCCAGTGACATGGCCCTTTCGCAGTAATTTGCCAGCACAAAACCAAAATGTAATTAAACAGCAAAATGAAAATCCTATACATGTCAAGTGGTTTATATTATTTAACAGTACATTAACCAGTTTCTTTATAATACTCAACAGTGCGGTAACTTTCAATATTCTAGATCAGCCATTTTGCAAGCATAAAAAAGATGGTGATGGTTCTATAATTTCTTATGCTTTCTTGTATGCGTTTTTGCGAATATCCGTTATTCGCGATCAATATTTGAAGCCATGTTTCTTCTCCTTACCCCTCCCTTTTTCTCTTCTTTAGCTATTAAGCAGTCCTAGCCTGATCTTGATAATGTTCACTTTTCGCTGTAATACATTGGGAACAAAACTAAGGGTGGATAACAGTGTTAAATTCCTCAAGACGTTTTCTCTCTTCTCTTAACTTGAAACGCAGCCAAAAATCTACAAGGGGAGGGAGGTTCGGTATTTATAATTAGAATGTTGTTGTGAGTTTCTATATTCTACGTACCCAGTAACCTAGGTATTTTGGATAAGCAACGGTTGCATTTAATTATTAGGTTGCTTCTGGTGCATTTTATAACACATTATCAAGCGATGTACAAATTGGAAAGTCAATATATTTTTGGCAAGTTTTGGAACCTTGTCTCTTTTGAAACGCAAAGTTTACATAATATTAGGGTTTGTAAGTTGTTTGCCCAAAACTTGCTAATTAAAAGAGGCTACTTTTTTATGATTTATTATGCGAGCCTTTATCCTTTAAGGTTTGCTTTTGAAAAGTTTAATCATATTGTAAATGTTCGATGTATTATTGCTTCTGTGGGTTTTCTTTAATATGCTGCCTTTGCACTTCTATTACTTTTAATTTCAAATGTATTTGCATTTGTTATGTACACGACTTTAGCAAATTATATTTAAATAGTTATTGCTGAATCCTGCGAGTCATTCTTCTCCCGTATTGCTCAGCCACCTTTTATGGACACATCTTGGAAGTTTTCCTCCGGCACATTCCTATGGAAAAACTAGCAGATGATGGGAGGATGTCGTTTATTGATGCACGGTGCACTTGAATGAGAGATTAGTTCACTTGGAAGATTTCTGACCTTTGTGTAACAGTATTAACTCTCCAGTGAATTGCTCCAAAAAAGTCATACTCCAAAATCCAATAAAGTGAGTAAGTTGTTAAAGATTAGAAAATATACCTAATGTAAACTAATTATGAACCGCGTTTGTAACATTTTTTATCCTGGAAGCCAACACTTTACTATCAAAAGCTATGTTCATGTATTCATGGATACAAAATATATATATTTTAACAAATAATATAAATTATATTCTCTGAATTAAATTCATTTTGTACTGCAAGTAAAATATTTGTATTAGTTTTAAATTTTCTTACATTTTCTAAAAGAGTCAAGCAGTTTACTCCCCAGTTACGTGCTCACATCTTATCTAAGTACGCTCTGCTCTGAAACATTGATCACGATAAGCTGGGGCGGTTCCAGGTCCCATATGGGAGCATAGCAATGAAACACGATAGTAAACTGGAACCAGCGGCTGTTGTGCATTTCATGCTTCGTTGATATGAAAGATAACCATAGTAAACAATGTTCCATATGACATCAAGTAAGTAATGACGGGGCGGCTAAGGTGCTCAAACGCACCTTAACTTTCCTTTACTCGTTTTCATTAAAACAGATTATGTGAATAACTCAAATATTGCAAGTTATAACAAGTTGCATACACAACCGTTAAACACGCTGTATGTAGACTTTTGTGTAGTTATGTTAGCAGGCAGTGTGAATTCCTAACAGGGCGAGGATAAACCCCTGTATTTATGATCCGACTTGCTTACTCATTAGGTATGCTGACTGCCTAAATCTTCATTAGAATTATCATGTATAAATTATACTCCTTAGGTAGGATTAAACGTAGCGACTTGGCAATTTCACTTACGTACCACATTTGTCAGCAAGGCCATGAACATTAATTAAACAAATGTACAAGTTAATTAAATTTACATCGTGCATAACTAAGAGTAAAGAAAAGTTAATTTATATTACAATGATTTCCGATTCTTCAAGCTTTGGGTAGTAATTTTATATTGGAACAAAAAAGCATTTTCGGAATAGCATCTGTGGACAATGACCTGTTTTTTTTTTTTAAATAAAATATGACGTAAATGTTCGCTTGCTTACTAAATAGAATATTTTATAAATTATAATTCTGCATGTATATACTTAAAACACCCCATTAGGTTTGCATTATGTCTAAAATGTCACATGTGCTAAAGTTTATATTTGGCAACACTAGAGAAACCTTTATGACAAACTAAGAAGTTAACTAGCAACCTTACTCAAAACTGCAAACTACATTGAAAATAAGCAGTTCACATGTTGATAGCCGAAAAATTTTACATGAGACATGTTTATACTTGGAGGGTTCCAAGGCTACTTATACTGAGATATTAGTGCGTTATACTCGTGTGAGAAAATGTACATAGGGCAAAAAATTGTAAAATGTGAATCTCCTAATTATTACTTAAGAAACTCAATATTCTTCTTCCTAAACTGGAACATATATATTTTGCCATGAGCTCTGTTAACTTCAAAATGAACATATCTATATATAATTGTAATATTAGGCTTGCTACTGATTTGAATAGACCACAAACTCCATGTTTCCATGTTTTTCCACACAGAGAGAGTGAATGTTTGTGTGTGTGTGTGTTTGTTTGCTTATAATATTCCAATATTACAAACTTAGTTTGATGTTTAAAATATTGCAAATTATATATGTTATAGTGCATTAAATATTTTTAATTTTTACATTTCTCACAATAGTTTCGGTATAATGGGGCTAAGACATGACGCACATATAACAGCAAAGAACATGAACATTATAAATGGCGAAAAGTCATAAGATAAACTGTAGCAGTTTCTGAAATTGTATACTTGTGTTTATTATGTGATGTCTTGTATTTATAGCATTCTGTAAGCCATTTGTTTCTGTAAATGTCGAAAAGGGTATACTACCTTTAATAAATAAATACATCATAATTTATATTAATTATAAGCCTTAGTTCAAACGACTGAATATTAGCAATGAGTGTTTTCATTCGTTACTTCTGTTATACTTCTTGCTTTTCATTGTATGTTATTATTTTTATTGCAGTGTTAATGTAATAATTGTATCAACTGCAAAGATTGCTTTCAACTGATTTGCTAAGAACATAAGGTAAGCCATTAATATACAGTAAACCAGAAAGAACTAAAAACAATATAAGATCGTTTTTTGCACTCATTGTACAAGCTAATATTTTTACAGACGCAAAATATTTGCAAGTGTATGTTATGCGTAATTAAACCTTCTCTCAAACGCAAACTACATGAAAGGAATTACATTTATTTCGCACCATCTGCTACCTTCACCCTATTTTTCATCAATGGCTAATGTCATATTATACGTCAGTTCTACTTGCTGCAGTACAGTTAAGGCCGCGCCTGTTGCCGTGCAAAAATAAACCTTCCAAAGGAGTTACTGCATTTATAATTAAGGAAAGGGCAACTTTTTGTTTCTGTATAATGGGGCAAAGACACAGGAAATATATTTAAATTGGAGCTTAATCTGTTACAGTAAAGAACTTCGGTGTACACGGACTAAAAAGTCTTCTAATAAATTACTACCAGACTTTAGAAAAAAAACATTCTGTTCTTTGTGACCATTATTAAATCTGAACTTGATTATATCAAGCAAATGTTATTTCAGCTACTGAACTTTATACAACCGTTAACAATTTCAAACGTTTCAGTCTCTGTATAACTTTCATGTATACCTCGCCGGTCCTCCTAAAAGGTTTAAAATATAAACTTATATCGTGTAAATCTCTACTTACCACTAATTAATCATGTATGTTGCACAGTAAAACCGTCGAATTGCTTTCCGAATTATTCCTGTTTCCTTCCTGACGTTCAGCACGAATATTAGGCACTGCTATGTCTGAACAGCGAGAACGCAATGAGACCACTACATACACCTATGGCGGTATTGCCAACCTAGTCAGCAGGTACTCTATGGGACGATCCATAAGTGGTATACGATTATAGGAAGACTGTTATTTCTTAAGTCTACTTTTTATTTCCACTGGCTTAACTGTTTGTTATACTTTTGGTTTATTTTATTATATATTTTGGATTAGTTTCTTATTTTATTCCGATAAATTTGTCGTAATTTGTGAAAATCGACAATATCGAAGTGCATAAATTCGAAAGAAATGATAGACCTTTGAAAAAAGTATGTACTTGATAGCACACAGTCTATAAATAAAAATATATGTCAAATATTTAATAAAAATTTTAAAAGTAAAATAAATAATTAATTCATATTTGAATAAAATTCTCACATAAAACAATTAAAAACGCGGCCGATTGCTCTCTCTCTCGGATAAAAATGTGTCAATATCACTTACTTTGTGCTCACCAAGAACGCACATAAGAAGATATATTTGAAACACACAGGCCTTGCTAGTTACATGAATGTATGGGTTGTAAGGGGCCGAACGATAGTGGTGCCTGTGTGGTATGCCAGACAGAATAAGAGCTCTACTTTAAGGAATTATTTTTTTCTATACTCGTTTACCTTGAAGCACAAATCTGAAAAGTGTATGTATTTGTTTTAATAATTTGCAAATTTTGCCATATTTTTTTCTTCTTTGTGTTTATGGGGAAATCGTTCAATTATGCATAAAATATTTTTTCTTATAATCGTAATTGACAATGGCCAAAAAAAAAAAAAAAAACCGACAAAAGTCTTCATTTCCTCTCATTTGGCCTTCCGCGGCGACCTCTGCTTCCTCTATCTCCGTTTTCATTGATAGAGGGCAGTACTACAGGAGGGCATGTGATCAGCCTGTCATGAGGCTTTTGTGATCGAAGAACGCCACCTTTTCATCAGGTAGCTTCCCAATTGTCCTCACGAGGCTGGGTGGACCTCGTTGCAGACCTCTGTAAGTTATAACAATTCCTAAGCCCTGCAAAAAGTATAAGTGGAATATATACAGATCTTACGTTGCTGAATGCAAATATGGCAGTCAAATTTCTTTATAAAGGAGACATATTTGAAGTAGTAAAAAGTGTTGCTTTTTCCTAAATGACTGACATATATTATTTAACACTTACATACAATTTTCAGTACATGAAAACACACACTGTTTTACTTATCAATCAATAAAAACATTTCCCTCTGTCTGTTGTAATGTTCCTTTAGTATCTTTTGTATAGGGCCTGCTCTTTTTCATTCCGTTTGCCACTATATCTCTTCTCCATTTGAGGTACATCTTGATGGAACCTTTCACAGATTCAGCATATTATCGGGGAAAAGTCCAAGTGAGAGTGTAAGATAAAGTTTTAGAGACTATTGCATCCCAATGCACTAAATGAGGACATTGCGTTTTCCACCATTTCCGCTTAGTTTTTAAGACCTTGTTTCCCAAGAAGTAACTTGAAATGCACTCCAAGCCCTGCTCTCAGCAGTATTCAACTTATTTTTGAGGTCAGGATCTTGAAATGGCCGTTTCCCCGAGGACCCACTAAGAACGTCAATTATTATAATAGTTCAAGATAGGCTAAAGTGACCTGTTTCGAACTACAGGAAAGCTTCCTAACGATACCAGGTCCTCCTTTAAGTCGATATTTTAAGACCTGCTTTCATTAGACACCCGAGAAACACGTTTCATTCAATTTCCTTTATACTTTTGTATTTTACTGCTTATATAAAGACATTAACTTTTCTTCATATGGTCTTTTAAAGTATAGCAGCTACATATTTCAAAATTTTCATTTCAACTGTTTGTATAATTGTGCTATCACTTTTATTTATGACCTAATTTTCAGGTCAGTAAGTCAGAATTGGTACTGTATTAGTTTATGAAATATTAAAAGTGTGTCTTTTTCAGTTTTATTTTTTAACTTTGTTGCATGGTACATGGTTTATTTTCAAATTTTTATCATAATTATAAGACACACCACATTACTTTTGACTTTTTAGTTGCTATTAGTAAATAAGCTGAAAATAGGCCAACTGAAGAGAACGCCTTTAATGTTCACTATGAGGTATATCTGATTCCGGATGTTTACAATCTGCGGACATTTATCTTTATCCGGCCAACAATGTGAAATACTAATAATTAAACGATGTATACATCCCTAATAGGACCGTAATCGAAATTTTAACATTAACAAATAAAGCGCTTTAAGCCTACTGTTAAATATATTTATTTACAAAATACATTTGTTTCAAATCTACCTCATCCATGTCACACGGATCCTGGAACCGTACAGGTTTCCCCGATACAACAGGAATTACATGAAATTACACAAACCAATATTGAACTATTAAGAAACAAAAAGTAAATATAACAACGAAATAAATAATGAACAGAAAAGAAAAAGTAATTAACTTATTCCCACATATATATGTACAATTACTTACAAAAATATCGTGTTGTCTGGCTCTTCCGATCTGAGCCATCTCACTTTATTTAAAAATTTACTTACTCCCTCTTCCTCCTTCCTATCTGCCAGCAAAGTGTGAGGTACAACGATGTAATATTGAGCAGAAGACGGGTATCTGGGATATAATGCTCGAAGTGCGACGATGGGCTAATAATGCCTCCCTCAAAAATGGTAGATAAAGTTTGTTTCATATAATTAGATCTAAGAATGTCATATTTCAAGAAACATTTGTTTTTCTATGTTGTAGTAGTATTATAATATATTAAATGTTTAAGAATATGAGGTCCATTTTTCCGTGTGATTACACAGGAATCGTTCATATAACTTATTTACATATTCTAAAAAATGTCATTATATATCTCATATATATGAAATAGCTCCTTAACATAATATACTTCTCTTCGCTTATTTGCTTTGATTTTTTGTACAATATACGGATTATTGTAATAATCCTTGTCTTTGAAAAAATGTAACAAATCATATTGACACTTATCAGGTCTTGGAGGCCATAAGCCACTCATTGCTATTCTATGGCCAAGACTAATTCTCCGTAATTAGTTTCTTTCTGTCAGTTCAGCAAAAAAATGGGACAGTATTAAATCCGTGTATCTTTCCGTGTTTATTCTACAGTCAAAGAAAACTAACTCAATAAGTCCTTGTTCATTTGTTGCACACTACATCCCTTATTTTCAAGTAATGGGAACGGTCCAAAATATTTGCTGCGGATATTATATTTATTCATTTACATTATTATTATTGTTGCTATTATTATTATTATTATTATTATTATTATTGTCATTTCTATGTCCGATAGTGTTGTGAATATCGTACTTGTTTTATAGTCGGTCCTGGTGGTGTAGTGGTTACCATACTTGCCTCCTAAACCCCAAGATCGCGGGTTCGAACCCGGCCAGGACCGATGGATTTTTCCGGGCGTAAAAATCCTAAGTATGGCTTCCTTCGGAAGGGAAGTAAAGTCGTGGGTCCCGTGTCGTACATTTACGGCACGAAAAAGAACCTCAAGCCTGAAGGAGAGGCCTCTGAGCAAAATTTGTCGGCCGTTTCACGCCCTGAGTTGAATGGGTGCTGATGACCTGAGCTGTTAAAGAGCGTCCATAAATAAATCAATAAAAAAAAGTACTTGTTTTATAGGGCTTCAATGTAAAATGTTTTATGGCAATAAGAAAGGAAAAAATTGACTCTCATTTCAAGAACCAATTACACCTACTTTTTTTTTGCAATAAAACTTTTATCTTCTCACATAAAACAAGCGGGTTGCTCTAAACGTTTCCATTGAATATTAGTTGGTACCTTTTGTACTTGAACGTCTTTAATAAGCATATAATAAATTTTATAACGTTTTCTTCGACCGTATATTTCATCATTAATCACAAATGATGGGCTTCTCTGATAAAATAACACTACATTGTTCTTAATTATCAATACACAAAACACATTTTCTTTTCAAAGCATTACACAACAACTTTAAATGGCGTGCAGGATGAGAAATGTTTCTTCGCTTGGGAGCCGTGTAGGGAAGAAGACGGTAGAAAAGCCCGCAAACTGTGAGATGCATTTTGCATGCGGTCCATGCCGCACTAAAATAACCTCTCGTTATTATTTATTGAAATTAGCACACACCAACAGAAGAGCCATACAAAGTCCGCCGCGGAGTTAATATAAGAAAAGATGTTTTCAGCCCCTTTTCCAAGTGCGCGAACTTTATTCTTGTTTATATTAATGTGGGCTGCTAGCAACAGTAATGGCATATTCTGTGAATACATTTCAGTATTAATCTCTTTAAGTACTTGTCAGCCCCAGCGGGACGAGTTGTGCTTGAGACTCACACTCTGGAGGTTCCGGGTTCCTGACTTAAGGTTTTTTCGAGCTTTCCCTGGTCACCTAGGCGAATGCTGGGATATTCTACGAAGTTTTCGCTCTCCTTTTCTTTTCCTTTCAATCCATAGCATCAGTTACAGAGTCGAAAGCGTCAGGTGAGGCGGGATGATGCCTTGAGGCGTGACGGTGGCTTCCGCTCTGGAAGAGTTCCTGTCCTAGGGTCCTAGCGTCTCACCCGGGGAAAAGGAGTTTTCCTCGAGGGCCCACCGGCCTCCGGGACTTATCTGCTATGGGAACGTTACGGACCTACGCCCGTGTATCGCTTCCTCGGATTCCTGGCCGCCCGGTATACCCTATTATTTTTTCCTTCCGAAGGTTTCCCCTCAGAGGGCAATAGGTCCATTAGCGCCACGGTGCGAACTCCTTCAGTAGAGCAGAAGAAGAAGAAGCATTTGCCAGAACCCATTTATCAAATACAAACATTTAGATATTCGCCTGTTCATTACAGTACGCGTCTAAACACTGTGGATCAGGAAATAGCTGGCAGGAATTCGAGTCACTTCTATGATTAGTTGTTTTTATTTTTCTTCCAGAGTTTTCTAGCCCTGAGACAAATGCTAGATCGGCATTAGTTCCTTTTATTCATCCCTTTGAAGATTATTAGAAAAATTAACGCTAACTAATTTATTTCTGCAAGTTGTACGAGGGTTGGGAACAAAAGCGTGACAACATATTTTAACTTAGCATACTAACAAATAAGCGCACTGCAGCACACTACGTGGAATTGGTTCAATCTTGGTTGGAGGTGCATTGACGATGGACAGTGAGGGAGTTATTTGCAGACATGGGATAATGTTGCAGGTGCTCAGAAATAGCACCGTTACGCCCTTGTAGAGTCATTGGAAGGATCATTGCACAGGACACAATATGAGACAGAACTGAAATTTCATTTCAGTGAACGACGACCGTGTTAATCATCTCCTCGACACAAAAATCTAACCAAAGAAAGTGATGCTGTTATTGGCAAGTGATGTCCACGGTTTAATAATTGTGCAGTACCTCTGAACCAGGCTATTAATGCTGCCCACTGTGCACAGTTGTTTCAACACCACCCTCCTACTTTGTGAGGAAAACTGCATTTTCAAAACTGTATATTGAAATGGAAAAAATAGATTTAAGGCCCTACCCATCACTGATAGCAGTTGTTTGACTATATAATTTTAATAAGTTCATTTTCACATGTTTGCATATTACGTGAAGCCTATAATGCTTAATATAAAGCCACAAACATTTAATAATATTGCCATTTAGCTATATTAATTTAAGAAATGCATTAACTTATTATGTTATTATATAAGATAAAGGCTATAATATTTGATCTGAAACTCTAAACATTCATTGATATGCTTTTAATTATATTAAGTTCATTTGTATACAATTTTATATTAGTTAGAGGATATAATGTTCAAGATAAAGCCACAAACATTTAATGGTAATAGTTTTTTGTTATGTTTATTTAAGAAATTAATTTGCGTATATTATTACGTAAGATAAAGGCCATAATATTCCATTTAAAGCTCCAAATATTCATTGAAAATATGTTTTGAACTATATTAATTTTAAAGTTCATTTTCACATGTTTTTATGTTAAGTAAGGACTTTAATTTTCAACTCAAATAATATATATTCGTTGGCAATAAGTTTTAAATCGTAAACATCTTGTAAGCTCATTTGTATAAATTTCATGTATCAGATAAGGACTATTGCAATGTATGTCTTAGTGTTTGTTTGTTGGCCCTATGACAATACCGAATAAAAAACAATCTAACGATTCAAATGTAGCGTACATTGACAAGAATATGAAAAGATTAAAAATACAGATAAGAAAATTGTAATATTAAGTGAATCAACAAATGACAAGCGCAACAACATTAATAATGTGTACCAAGAATGAAACACGAGACAGACAGCTTTATTGCAACTAAATGAAATGAACGAATTTCATTTGTTCAATATACATATGTTGAAAACATAATGCATTGCAATACATAGTATTATTACAATCCTATTAAAACAAGTGACGGTTTCATATCAAAATATGTTAGTTATGCATTGGATTCCGTCAAGAGAAGTTGTGTTTTAAATTTCATTAGCAAATGTGTGATTCGTACTCGTTGGGTGAAGAAGTATTTTGAACATTACGTAAAGATAAGTGGCGATTAACATATAGTGGAAGAAATTAAAAAAAAAATTGTGGTTAATGATAGCAGTTACGAATTTGAATTACTATTTATACAAGAAAATAGTATACAAGTTACAACAGGATATAAAGGACAGTTTTCGGGGGGGGGGGAATATAAATTATAACACATCTGTCTCATATTCAGTCTACATTTAATAATATTCTCAGAGCATATCGTAATCAGAAAAGTGTACTGTTGTGTGGTCATAATAAAACATTAATAAATTCCGTATATTTCTATCCATTGTGATTTTGTTATACTTAAAATCACATTTCTTTCACTCCAGGAGCATCAATCTGAAAAATCCAGCAATATATCAAACCCGGAACTAGTCGACCATATCATGGTGTTAGTTACGTCAATGTCTATGACGTCGGCGTCTTCAATATTTTCCGCTACAGTGTCCACTGCCTTTCATTACAATGCCCGGTGTCACACTGCTACTACTGTGAGGGCTTTACTTCTATAGTGGGGGTGATGGTCACCAGGAATGAAACCTTACACTTAGATCTCTCTCTCAAGCTAAGGAAACCATTCACAAAAAAAGAAAGGCGTTTCCTTACAAGAGAACTATCCTAAGCAAGGGTGCTGTTTCGCTTAAATCAACAAAAACAATACTGCTACAGGTATTCATCTTCCATAAACACGACTAACATGATAAGGCATACTATAACACTCTAGTTTTAGACTAAATGGCTTATATGTGTTGCCGCTGCATTTTTCCAACCTCCTTGAGAACTATCTATCTATAGGTTACAATTTTACAGAGAGCGTTGTATTTAAAAGTTCTGGAGGCTTGCACATTAATTGCATTTTAATATAATAATTGTATTATGTAATTTATATTACGTTAAATCTCTCACTATATTTTAATTGCATGTACTGTTAAAACAAAAAAATCCAGTGTATGCATTTAGAACATGCAGGATGACTTAGAGCAAGAAAAAATGCATATAAAGTAGGAGTCCTAAAATTAGTATCTTAGCTGGTAATTGCCTTCTGATTTGAAATTATATTACTTGTGATTTATTAATCCTATGCCATTGTTTGTGGATATATAAAGGAGATTTTTGGAAAAGGAAATAAGAATCTCAACTTCCATATACATGTTAAACGTTAACTTGTTAGGAGCTCTATAGTTCAATACCGAAAAAGAAAAGCATTATTTTCTGCTATGGTTAAGCTAATGGAAGCAACCGAGTAGGGACTAGAGGAAATGCACATATTAGACTTTGCCAACTCGATGAGACACCATGCTTATCCACATTTCTTATCACACGAATTACCTAAGTAGGAAGCGGTTATCTGGATGTGGCTCGTGCACGATGGTGCACCACACCATTTTCTATGTATGTCCGATACTATAATACCCAGATATTTCATGGACAATGCACTGGATTAAGAGATCCAATATATTTGCCTGCACAATTCGATGTACTGGATTATTATTATTATTTTTTTTTAAATTTTCCTTTAAAGTCATTTAAAGACCTTGGTGTATTCAAAACCCTCCGCCAATTGCCAGGGTGTTTCAAGATGCATGAAATGATGGCGCAGATTACCTTTTCAAGGTAAGACAAAATTCCGATTCTTCTTTTGATCATCCCCCCCTAGAGCGAAAATGTCGCACGTTCATTTTACTGTCAATATAAACCAAGAAACCCCATTTGCAAGGTAGAATTCCAAGTAGTTTAACCGTTATGGTGAATATGAAAGTTGTACAAGAATTGTCGCGGGAGTTACACACTGTCTGTCAAAACCTGAATTTTATTTACACACAAGTGTCGCTTCAAATGCTTTTGTTCACTGGCTAAAGCAACCATATTAAGTTTATTTTAAATAGAAAGGGTTACATCGACACGTTCTACCTGCAGCTTTCTTCCTTATTATCTTTTCTCCTCCGCAAAGGAGTGTCTGATCACAGATGCAGGAGTTCTGCCAACATTCCCATATATTTCTTTGCCGTTGACTGTAATGCTCCAAGAGAAGATAATGGTGTTCTTAACAGTTCTGCTGACCTTGACACGTCAACACGGTAACTTAGTGCTGCAGTATCTGCTTCTTATTGTATATCTGCAAACTTTCAGCGCTAGGAGAGTGAAATAAACTGTACCGTTTGCCACTCCCAAGCCCTGCTGGTGTCTTCTTGTTTAAGGGAGAGATAACCTTGCTTTGTTTATTTCATGGATAGCCTCTCGGTGCTGCTACTTGGTCTTCCCCCCTCCTATTTTCTCTTTCCTCTCCCTTCTGACAGACAAGAAGGCCTTTCCTATCACAGGAGTTCCCGGCTATCTGGTCTTCATTGTTTCTGCATCGATACTTCACATACGCGTAACAGAGCACAATTACCCGATCCTTGGGGCGGGTCAGTCTGATTAGTGGTAAAGGAAGTTCTTGTCAAGAAACTACAAAAAGTCATTATATACCTAAAAGTGAACTGACTAAGGTTGCTGGTTAATGGATAATCTATTAACAACAATTCAGACCTAGATAATGCCCGACAAGTGCTGCCATTTTGTAATGAACATAAAAAAGGTCGTCAGTTTGCAAACTGCATAACAGATAAACAAGTTTGGTTGTACAATTTGTGCATTGTGGTTCATTCACGAAATCAGACAAAGAAAATGCTATTTTTTTACTCTTGGCTACAAACGAACGGGTTCATAGGATGCTATCCTCTGGTGTGCTGGATATTCTTAGAAATGTTTAACATCCCATTCAGTTGAAATTAAATTATTTTCAGATTCCTGTACAGGTCAAAATAAATATAGTAATTATGACCATACTTATACCTTTATTTTTTAAGAAACCAAAAAAAAATGTTATAAGCTTGTCCATTATTATCGATTCGCGATCACAGCTATTTTATTCCTTTGTAAAGTAGAAAAAGGTACCAAAAAGAAGAAGAAGAAGAAATTTTGTACACTGAAGTACTGGAATAACATGGCACCGTCAAGTACTCAATAAATATTGGGAAGTAAAGCTCTGCAGAGATAGCTTTGCGACCTAAGCTGACTTTCAAAATAAAAGCCCAAAGAATGACCATCTATTGTTGTTAGTAGCGGGCACTTATATTAAAAGATTGAGGTACTCAAATCTGATTGTGCAAACATGAAGTAAACAAAGCAGGTAAATCCGTGGGACTCACATTCTGGAGGTCCTGCATTCAATTCCCATTTGGATGTTTTCGTGGTTTACCCTAGTCACTTACACGAATGCTAGGATGCATACTTGCAATTTGCTAGTTTTCAGCTTTCCCATTTTATATCATTTCACTCCGTTGGTTCTGTTACAGGATCAAAAGTGCCAAGGCGATCTGGGCTGGTGCGGTGTGATGGTGGCTTGCGCTTTAGAAATGTTTCTGTCCTGGCGTCTGGTATGTACGCGAGCCTTCTCAGGGCTTCGAACAACATAAGGAAGGGTTCCACTGCATTGGGGCGTTTTGTTTCAAAAACATGTAAAAACACTTCCATTGTAAATGGAGGCACAAAGGGTCACTGCATTCATATGTAACTTCCGCGCTGGTTTGTTGTCAATTATGGTACATATTTTTTCTCTAATAATTGAGGGTTCATCACTTCTATTTTACGCTCAAAAAGTATTAAAAATAAACTTGCGTTAATTTATAATCAGGAACGGCTTAAAAGTTCGAACATACATATACAAGTCTGTGGATCAACTATTCAGCAATAGGCGAAATACAAGCTAATAATAGAGGATCTGTTTGTTTGATTTGCTTTATTAATGGACGCTCTTTAACATCTCAGGTCATCAGCATCCCATTCAATTCAGGGTGTGAAACGGCCGACAATTTTTGCTCAGAGGCCTCTTCTTTCAGGCTTGAGGTTCTTTATCGTGCCGTAAATGTACGACATGGGACCCATGCCTTTACTTCCCTTTCAAAGGAAGCCAAACTTAGGATTTTTACGAAAATCCATCATTTTTTTTCGGGTTTGAACCCGCGATCTTGGGTTTAGAAGGCAAGTATGGTTGCCACTACACCACCAGGACCGACAAGCATAGAGGATGATGTAATGCAATTTCAAGATGTATTGTGTAAATAAAACCGTCCTACAATCTTGGAGTAGGATGAGTTTGCATAAGTATGTGTTAACGTGTGTCTGTACTTATTAATGTCGCAAGAACGTAGTACAAGTGGTTACTCATAATACATAATGAAGTACTGTGTAGTCAAAGTAGTGGAAAATATAATGATTTAAAATGATCTTGGCCCGCGTTTACAGTAAGCGCCATCTTCTCAAAAATTCAAGGACTAGTCACTGAGGCTTACTCTATTGTATCGACTTTCCGTCCGCACATACCCACTTAGTTTGGCAACGCAGCTAAGCGCAGGGATTGTTTCATATGTCATGAATCTCATTTCCTGATATTTTTATCCAAGCAGCCAGATTCAACCCTTGCTTAAACACAAAATAACATAATTGAACATATTTGTGATCCACAAGAGAGTATAAAAGTTTAGATGAAGAAGTTACAATTATTTAAATCAAGGAGTGATTATGTACTATTTTATTTTCATGGTAAACTGTTGTACCCACGTCTTTGAACGACAGTTTGTTTGCTCGATGATAGGGCACGCGGGACAATTGTTCCCCTATCCTCAACTTTTACAAATATGAATGACATTCTGTTGGCCATTAATATGGTACTGCAATAAACACTCTCTGTCAGACAGGAACCTAAGCATACTTAAAACTAATTTTAAAAAAAGCTCAAATGACAAATGATTTTAGGAAAGTGGAGGGAGTTTTTTCGATAGGAGGCAATCCACATAAAAAACTATTCATGTTAATATTACAAGAAGACAAACCTTTTGTGTGTGTGTGTGTGTGTGTGTGTGTGTGTGTGTGTGTGTGATTTAATATTCAAATAATTTCGTGGTTGTGGGCTATTAAAGTGGGATTAAATTGCGGTAATAGACGACGAAGGGGCCCATCGAAATGTGTGACATAGATATTGACGCGGTAGCATACCCTCTTTAATCTATTTTCACATGCGGAAAAACAGCTTTATGAATGACATTTTAAGCCAGACCATTATTTAATTATGCTATACAGAGTGTGCTAAACTGACTGTCAAAGATCGCTCCAGAGAGATTTTGAAAAGTGGATCGAGAATTCAATTTAGCGTAGGAAACTATTTTGGATTTATGTAATTGAGTTTCAACAAATACAGTTAACAGTCTTAAAGTAGTGCCGTAGTATTTTGATACTCCTTAATGATGGATGCTAGATAATAATTTCACTGGATCAGCTCACAGAGAGTAGCGAGTTGAGTTTCTTTAAAGAGCTAATGGAGGAAGAAAAACAGTCCGTTAGAAAACTTAACCAGCTAATAATTAAACTCCAAACCGAAAGCTACCGCTAGAGAACGTCGGTAGTCAAATGACCACAACACACCTATAGATTAAAACAAATTACTTCACACTTTTTTCAATTTTAATGTACTTTTTATACTATTACAGCATATGATGATAAATGCTATTTTGAAATACAATGAGGTTATTTGAGTTACGCCAGAGAGCGGCTGCTCATTGCGTAAGTCCAGCCACAGCAACCGGATAAGGGGAGCCAGGATTGCCGCGTGTAAAGTTAATTTTTACTGAAAGTATAATGTGATAATAAGCATTGTTATGTTAAAAATGATGCCCTCAGCGGCAATACATTGCCGGAATTTCCTGTTTTTCATCTAACTTTTCTTTCGTATGAACATGGCGGCTTGGACCACCTGTCTTGTCATTGAGAGATGCTGTTTCTCGTAAATTTCTAACAAGTTGACAGATACTCAACCTGGAACACATTGCCAGAATATTTTTCTTGCAAATCGTCTTACAACTTCTCTGCAAGAATTCATTTTGTATATATATGGTATATTAAAACCAGCTCTTCAAGATTATTTTTATGTAGTGTCATAACTAACGCAAAACAATTAGCACACACATTGAGTAACACTTGAATGCACAACCACTTGCTAACAAAGTCTTCCTCAAATTAATTACTAGCTGCTACCTGCATATGAATTATACGGTCTGAACGATGGTTTTTATCTCTACGCAGCAGCGCTCTGCCGGGCCATGATTCAAATACCATTGTATGACTTTCCTAAAACTAATAGCTTTCATTAAAAATCGTCAAAATTGCTTTTTATAGAAAATCTGTAATTGCTTATAATATAAATGTGAAAAATAACTTATTTTAGAATTCGTAACTGCCGAATGGTTTGTAGATCACAGTCATTTATTTGCAACATTATAAAGAATATATTTTATGCATATTTGAACTATTTTCTCATAAGGACAACGAAAAATAAAAATATCGACCATTATTAAGCCAACAAAAATATAGTTTCCAGAATTGTGTTCCAAGGAAAAGGAGCTGAAAAAAAATATCAAGAAATTAAGAATCCTCATACCTGCAAGCTGATATAGTTATCATTCTCAAGTCAAAGTAGCACAATTGACTTTTTATTCTACCCTGCACATTAGGGACGCAACTAGTAATAGCATAGAGTTCCAAGTATATTTTTTACAGGATTTATCCTTGAAGGAACATCAAACTAATATCCACATATTTTTGTAAGAGAGAGAGAGAGAGAGAGAGAGAGAGAGAGAGAGTAACCAATTCTATATTTCTGTTTTTATTGTTTTCGGTGGGGAAGATCAAAAAATTTGAATTGATTAATTTATGTCCCTGTTTAAACTTAATATTAAATACAACACATAGAGATTTATAGAATGTGTGCCATCAGCTATAACAACTTTTTTAAACGTCTAATATTAGTCTTTTTAAATTTTATTTCCTTCGAAATTATTGCTTTTCAAAAATATATTATATATTAATCGCATTAAAACAAGAAAACTAATGCAACATGTTTGACATCACCATTGCAGTATATAAGAGTAATATCTCTCTGGCAGCGTCTGTGGTTTCACTTCAGCTTAAGTAACGCTAGCAGAGGAGTTGGTATCGGATTATAAATGATTTTTATTGTGTGCTTCATTAAAGTACCATCGTCTCCAAACTAGTGCAGGTCAAGGGCAGTTGTGGGTATTAAGCTCATGACGTCATGAAACACTTTAGAGACGGGCTTGGCTTTGTGCAAGGCAGATAAAACAGGGGAAAAACTGATATCAAAGGCAAGAGTCAGGTGTCTACCTACCTCATTTGCCTCAGCGATTTCCATCACCCAACCCCGTTCAATATCTTTGGTTCACAACGTTCAAAAGTGTGCCCCAAATAAACACGCAAATGTTGAAACTATTCATACTCTTAGCACTTGGGCACCTACTGAATAAATGAAAAGAAATCGATGATTAGGCGCGTTTTACGCGCATTTCGAACTAATATACGAGTATTCATCCAAATACACTCGCTTTTTAGTGTTGGAATAATTATTGTGTTCGAAAATATCTCACAAGTTTACATGCCGACTATCATTGTATGTGCGAATAAAATGGCTCCGAGTATTTAAGGGGAGTATGAAAGGCCTATCCTTGTAGTATTAAATTTACCAACTTCAGTACCCATTTTCTAAAGGACTATTAAAGCTAATGAAATAAAACTTTTACAGCATTCAGATGCACATAATTAAAATTTGTTGATCTGTTTTCATTATTGACTTTTAGGCAAATTATAAATTATTTTCACTTGTTTGCTTTTTTGTATTTTTTTCAACGTTTTATTATTATTATTATTATTATTATTATTATTTTACATTGTCACGTTTTGTTCTAGCTTTACCGTAATAGATGCACATCATCACAATAACAATCATGAACAAGTAGTAAAAGTTTCAAAGTGATGTTTATACAGATCCTTAAAAAAATGGGAAATTTACGCAAAAAATGTACTTTTTCAATTATTGGGCCAAAAATATTTTTACAGAAAAAGTAATTTCAGGGAAACAATAACTAAAACTCTCCAACATTGTAAACAATAATGAATGTCATGGAAACTAAAGCTGCCAATTTACGAAATAAAACATTTTTTCTATCATTCTAGACAAATCACAGCCTACTACAGCAAATAGATCGTGAGATAAAGCATTTTAATTGAACAAGCGCTTATGAAATAATAATAATAATAATAATAATAATAATAATAATAATAATAATAACAACAACAATAACAATAATAATATAACCTAGGGTATGCAGTGACAATTAAAATTACATAAAACACTTATATCCAAGGAACATTAATGAAAATCATATCACTAAACAGAAAACTCCAAATATTAAAATGGCACAAACTACAAAAAATATTATTTTTGACCCCTCTTCCTTTTAATAATTTTCTTAAAACGAACCATCTTGCTTTGTTCAAACAGGTTAATGCACCAAAGAAAAGTTTCGTCATTAGCAAGTCAACTTTCTACTATAACTTTAAGCCCTACTCAACAATGAGATCCCCCTCCAAAAGCATTAAGTTAATTTTAAAGTTAAAAGTTAATGTTATACTGTTGGAAGTTTCCTTGAAGATTTTTTTTTCTTGTGCAGGTATTCTGTTTCAAATTTTACAGGCTTTGCCAATTACAGGTACGTATACCTGGTGTCAGAATTATAGATGTGTCCCGTGAAACAGAAAAAGATCGCAATGATGGACGCACTTTAACATATCAGGTCATCAGCGTCCCATTCAACTCAGGGCGTGAAACGGCCGACAAATTTTGCTCACAGGCCTCTCTTTCAGGCTTGAGGTTCTTTTTCGTGCCGTAAATGTACGACACGGGACCCACGGCTTTACTTCTCTTCCGAAGGAAGCCATACTTAGGATTTTTACGCCCGAAAATATCCATCGGTCCTGGCCGGGTTCGAACCCGCGATCTTGGGTAGATCGCAATGAGGACAATGAAAAATATTATGAACACGTTTATTCGATCTGTCAGAAACGTTCTGAAAAAAAGAAGAAGAGGTGTTTAGATATGTGCCTTTCTCTTGTGGCTATTTGAAACATGGTGCAGGTGAGTATTAAGGAAAAGAATGTCGTAAATGGGTCGCAGTTACGTTACACCAATCACCTTATGGAATGGTATTAAAAGTTTACACTAGTATTTAATTTCTAAGACAATTCGTTCTGTATTTGCAGCTGAAGTTTTAACGTTTGATGAAAGTACCTAAAAACGAAACTCACATTTCTTTTAACTTTGAATGAAAATTGAAAGAAAAGAAAATGTTTACACTTGAGCATTTACTTATACGTACTTTAAGTAAAAACCAAATATTTACAATACATTTTAGTTGAATCATCAGTGAAATTAAAAACAATTCAATAAAAGTAAATAAACTATTTTAATTTAATAATTTAGAGGAATACAATAATGAATAATAATGCACATTCATTTAAACGAATTATTTCGCGATGCACGTACAAAGGTGCAGAATGATCAACCGCTGTACTTCGAATTTTAGTTTAAAACTCACTAGGTCTCAAGTCTATATAGCGTGCGAACCGCATACGAAATCGGCGTGGAATGTGTACAAGGTCAGGGAGTACATGTCTGCAAATCCTTCACTGTCGTGACATGGACATTATGATTTATACATACAAAAATATTAAAATATTGCAAATCAGTTGTGTTCTATAATGTCTTTCAATATACTTTGTAGTAACCATCATTTGGATTATAAACTTTTATTTTCTGTTAAAAGGTGTAAAATTGTATATCATTTTCATTTGTCCCTCTCTATATAGAATTATCTCTCTGGGTGCTATCTAATACCTCTTCCACCCGGTATATCGAACAATGATAAAAGACTAGAGTGTACATAACTTAATGTATCATCGATAAATTTCAGATATTAGCATCAATATTCTAAATGGAAATGCTTACCTTCATTAGCCAAAAATTCTAGAAAACCGGGATAGACAGATCCAGTATTTGCTTGCTTAAGCAGGGTGATACATACTCCCCTTTTTAAGGAAATAGCTGAGAGCCCTTAGATGCCGGCAACCGCTAACGCGTTAGTCGAGAGCGCTGTCATTCGGCATTGGTCTATCACACTGATATCTCCGTATACTGCTCAAATAGCCCATTTTATAAATTCATTTAATCATGTAGACATATTATTTAATAAAAACACAAAGCTAAGCATGATTGGCATGAAATAGAATATAAAATTTAAAATGTATTTTGAATCCATAAAATAATTAAATATATACTATATTCAAAATACAAAAGTACTAACTGAACATGTGCCCTTAAATAATGAAATTAATACATACTGCACATATTTAGTGTGAAATATTAAATTATGTTTACAAATACGTAATAAGTGATTCAATTCTACTCAAAAACATCTTATCATGACAAAGTAAAGAGCAACTATGAAAGTTTTCATTCATTTCAAAGAAGTTCAAAGTGGGTTTTTAGGTTGGTAGTATTTTCGCTCCACGTTGACTGCTGATGTAGACGTGCGCACAGTGGATTTCCTCTTGCACAGACAACAAGAACCTTTAAATTCCGCATACCATGCACGCATATATTTATCTGTCAGTGAATTGCTGCATACCGCTCGAGAGAGACGTTTGTCTCTGATTGTGCACTCAGTTGCATGGAACTCTTAACATATAAAATGTCTTCTCCGCTGCTTTTCACAAAACACCATCCAATGGTCAATGGATCAAACTATATTTATCAAAGGCAGTATAAATAAAGATTTTAATTTTTTTTTTTCCTGTAGCTGTGTCAGGTGCAGCAAGGAACTGATTTTTAAAAACTCCGGATATATTTTTGATTAACCTGCATATAATGTCCCATAGTGACTGAGGTAAGTCTTTGGTATAGTGATTGGACTAGTTAAATGATGGTTCGTTATCGCTGTGGAGAAAAAACGTGTATTAAAAACCTGATTTATTGAACTTATTTCAAGCAGGAATCAAACCTTAGCCACTGCAATGCGCGAATATTTATTGCATATGCTTCGCTGACATTGGACACGACACTCAGGAAATCACACGTAATATCTATTAGTACATTTGTTTATTAAATGTATGATTTGACAAGAAAAAAATATCAAATGACAGCTAATGTTCACGAGCACACTATTTTGTATAAAATATTTAAAAATACTAAAGCATAAAATGAATTTGTTTCTAATAAAAAAAGGAAAAAAGGGAAATGGGCGTTTACATTTTTTATCTTTTGTAAATTAAAAAATGCATTTCATTTTGGTATCAATTTCAGTAGCGTTTAGAATGGAGAGTTTCTTGAATTTTCCAGGCAGCCCAGGTACTACAAATATTTCCTGGAAGCAGCATTAGCACAAAATTACTCGATGCACGGCTATATTTTTCTCTATAATGTCTGATCTAATATTTATTTTGGAATTAAACTTGTGAGCTTCAAAAAGATGCAAGAAGACCACTATTTTAGAGTAGATAGTTTTATAACCACGCCTCTCAAACATAAAGTAATTTTATTTCCTTATATTTTCTACAAATAAGTTCATTTATGCTGCCAACTCTTCTGCATTCAGTTTGAAAAACAAATAAAATGTTTGTACCTCTATATATTTATAACATACTTTTTCCTTTACAAACACAGAATTCTTCATTGCAACTTCGCTAATACCATTACAATAATAACATAAGCGCTAACGCCAGCATCCTTTATGCTTTGGGAAGAATGAAATACAAGTAGTCTAGACATCTCTCAAGACTATGCACGTGACAACATCTAAAATGAGCTCTTCCAGGAACAGAGAGAGTAACAAGAACAGACGCCTTCACGAGCCATCAAGCGGCACACGAGAGAGAGGAAAAGAGTAACAAACTGAAACGATGAATGGGGGCACTGATGCGCTTAGTACTATGCACGGCTTCTCTCAACATGTGGTGTTACATAATCTAGTTTTTCTTTTGTTTAACAGCTCATCAATGGAAGTTTCGATGCTCAAATGTTTTAACGTAAACTAAACCTACGGGGAATCTGTTAACAATTTTCGTACAGAAGCTGATCTAAAGATTTTCAAGCTGCAATAAAGTTTATTGTGAATGATATTAAATCCTTTCAGTACATTATTTTAAAAAGTTGTCTATAAGAGTAAAGTTTGAAGGATAGTTTAAGTTATTTATGGCTGCCAACAAAGGTTAAAAGATGAAACAACAGCATAAAATAAAAAGGAAACTGGTTTTTATTTACGGACATTCTTTAACATCTCAGTTCATCAGTGTATCATTCAATTAAGGTCGCGAAATGGCCGGTAAATTTTGCTCAAAAACCTCTTCTTTCAGGCTTTAGGTTCTTTTATATGCCGTAAATCTATGATACGTAAATCTACGATACACGGCTTTGCTTCCCTTCCAAAGGAAACTATATTTAGTATTTTTACGCCCAGAAAAAAATATATATATATTGACCCTTACCTTGGCATTATAGAAAATACAGTCTGATCATATCTTGCGAATTACAGTATCAGCTGAAGTATATCTAACAATGTCCTTCATTCTAAAAAATATTCCGAAGGAAAATAAACTAACTGCAGTTTAATGAAGAATTTTTAAACTTTATAAATATTGACACTACAAACCTCAGTTTATTTCTAGATTATTCTAAATGACGTCTTTATATCAAAGCATGAAAACAGTAGAGATTGATAACGACAATTCTTGGAATGAAAAAGATGATGATGATGATGATGATGATGATGATGATAATAATAATAATAATAATAATAATAATAATAATAATAATAATAATAATAATAACGACGACAAAGGCTTTTTGGACATAGACTCGCCCATTACTAAAATGCATTCCGCTTTGCTCAGCCTTCTTACAGTCGTGGAGTTAAAAAACAAAAACATGGCCTTGACATTAGAGCGCGAGTTCATCACAAAAAAGTTGAATGCTATCCGTCAAGTGACTTGCACGGTTTAAGTGAAAGCCACGTGGCACGATGAAAGCACACTTCACTGCTCTTTGGCCTTGTCCCGCAAACTGTTCAAAAGCGTTTAAATACTCTGCTGCGGTTTACGAAACCTTAAAACTTGAAGCTAAAGGGATTCCACAGAAACAAAATAGTTGCTAACTAAAGAGATCAAAAGTGCATAAGTGCCTCTATTTAGTAGTGTTCGTGGCTATAAAGTCATCTTCTTCTTCTACATTTTTTTTAAAGTTTAATTTTCTTCCTTGCAATCACATGGGCTTTGTTATACAGCGTTCTCTGGACTATAAATAGAAATTTAAGTTCTGTACATGTTTACAACTTCTGAAAGTCTGGTAACGTTACGAGGTAAAGGAATATTTTATTTTTAATATTTTTTTGTTCCTACATTTTAAAAACTTTTTTTTTTTTTCAAAATATGAATTTTGTTTTGTAAATATTTAATAACACATGTTTTAATAAAAGCTAAACAGATAATTAAAGTGAACGAAAAGCTTAACAAATTCAATTTTCAAGCCTATTCCTCCTTGTGTTTATGTATACATTTGGAGTTCATTGAACTATCAGCATCTACAGACGACGAGCTATTGTTATCACAGAACATGTGTCAACTTACACAGCAGACCACGTGTCCAGCCAGCAAAGCAACATTCCCGTTGTGTACCACACTCGGAGACTGTTAACGTGTGATGAGCGAAACCTTGACACTAGCAGCAAACACACACGCACTCGCGCGCCGTGTACACTTTCGCTACCAGGGAGCACCGCAACGTACTGCAGTGAGACTACCCCTCGCGCCACCAACTAAATCACCACACCACCACTACTACCCTTGCTCCACCCGAGCCGGGCAACCGGAGACAGACGTACATAGGTAGCAGCAGCGTCGAGGTACGGGGATGGCAAACTACCACGCATCCATCGATCTGCAACCCTGCTCGCTGGATACGCGGCTCGGACCGACTCGGTCCCTCTCGGATTAATTTCACTAGCTCTCATCATTGCGTTTCTCTCCAGTCACTTGCCCTATCTTGTCTTCAACTAAGTTACAAGCTCCATTGTTTTCCCCATATCGCAAAATAATTTATTTAGTTACCGAGTGACGAGGTCTTTGGAATGACTTGCAACTGAGGAATGAATGACAGTCTGGGGGGAGAGACAAGCGTCTAAGCACGGGCAATGTGGTCTCTCAACTCCGCACTGCCCAATCCACACTCGCTTGTTTACCGCGCTCGAGAGCAAGTTAACAGACTTTCTAAAATACTTGAACTCTGTCAGTGTGTGACCAACGTGAACATAGACAGAAAACATGCAACAAAAATGGATGATATCAGTGAGATGAAGCTGTGGACTACCGGCATTTCATGGATGACATGTGAAATATGACAGAATAGTTTGCAGATCCAAGGCATTTTCAGTCACAATGACACAAAACTCTATGAGCCTTTCACGAAAATACTTTCCCATTAGAAGTCATGCTGTAAACCGAGAAGCATGGCCTGGACCTCACTACTTTCTAACGTTGAGAGCTGTTTGATCGTGCCAAACAAATGTGGATTTTCCTGCACGTCCAAGTGAATTTATTCATTGGGCCATATGGATGGGCAGCAATTAATGCACGTTATTGACCGCGTTCTTGCATATTATTCATGAAAAATATAATCATCATTTTTCTTTTAATGTCTTATACAACATTAATAAATAAACACTTCCTTCGGTGTAATCCCCGCTCTCTGTGTTACGGAAAGTATTCATTAATACAATGGGAGAAACAGCCCCAATTTCCTGCAGCAGTCCCAGAAATTCCGTGGCTTCTGATACTCTTTCCTTTCAACATATTAATGTAGACATTGAAAGACATTTGGTGGGAATTCAGACGACCATGGTGTCTAAGCTGACATTGTAATCATAGCGATGGCACAGTCCAGATAAAACAGTCAGCATGTTACTCCTCGTTCCCTAAATGATTCACAAACGTATGGAAGATTTCCACATATGCCACATCTTAACACAAAGGTGTCACACTATGGCGAGGACAAAATACATCGAATTGTCCATAACGGGGATGCACTGAACACGGGCTAGAGAGTACCGCCCCCATTCACATCCATCCCTAGTTATACTTCTCATAAACTGAGATAAGTCCATGGCTAATACCACTAAACTCTATCCATTAATTTGAAAATTTAAAGGAAAAACTAAGGGCTCGGAGCGAGTGAAACACCCGACAGAACAGCACTAATCCTTACGTATATACAGATGTTAACCAAATAATTCGTTGACGATCATTCAAATGAAACAGTCAGTCAGCCTTTGAGTGACTAAGTTCGTCTTTTAAGTGGGGGAGAAAAAATCCAAACGGGAAAAGAAACATTGGTTTTTCATATGGTTGAGTATAGTACGCCTCAAGTTCATATTTGGAATAAAATGTATGTTTTTAGTTGCCTGATTTCATGCATACAAACACGCATATATTGTGCGATAAAAGTTTCAAGGAAATGAACCCGAGAAGAACTGTGCATTATTTTTTTTTTTTTTGAGTAGTGTTCAACGCCCGTTTTTACTACTGAGGCACCATAGGCAAGGACACTGATGATAAAAATGACATAAATAAGGAACGAAACGTTCCAGGCCTAAGTTTAGGGTACCTCCCCGGCATTTGCCATTTATGAGGACTGAGGAAAATCTGGAAAAAAACCCCAGTCAGGGAGGACGGTCCTGTTGGAATTCGAACTCCAGACCTCCCGCGCCTTAGCTACCTCGGCCACCCGTGGTGGTAAGAACTGTGCATGGTAATTAAAGTCTCTTTCGCCTTTAAACCGATAGGTCACTACGATTTCTTCTTCTTTTTATATAATCGCTCTCTTCAGATTCAATTTTCATTTCTCAGTTTTCTGCAGAAGAAAATGTGCCTGTATATGTCACCTTTTCATTGCAGGAAAGCAACAATAGAGGAAAGAGGTCATTGCGCTTTGCAACATCTTTGTTTTCTTATAGTTGCCATCTCATTCCATACAGCTTCCCTTACGGCTCCACGTCAGGGAGTGCTAGTACTTCGGGTGCAAAGATGAAACTTGTAACTTCTAATTTGCATGGGCTATGCGAGGTGAAAACAATAACAGTTTTTATTTTATTACTCATAAAAAATACATAAAGTTTTGCACTCACCCTAGCTGCTGTTTCCGTGTTATAACTCACCTGCAACAGAAGAAACAAATCAATAAGTGAACCACAAATTCGTAAATTATGCATATTTCATTCGTTTCCAGTTTAATATTATTGTTTATTCACCACTGGATAAAAAAAGTGTGGACATGAGATACGGATTAAAAAACCCGTGACAATTGTTTTAAATCACTGCTTTACAGAGCGTTTAACATTGTTCACAAAATGTAAAATATTTCTTACAGGAACGGAGCCAATACAGTCTTTAAATATATACACAAGTATCGACCACTTTCTTAGTATTTTCTCCCTACAGTACATAGAGGGCATGCACATTGAGTGCTTAGCAAGTAAAGCAACGTCAGTTGCCACTCAGGTATCAAGCTGCTACTATCATCGAAGATTAACTAAATACAAGTATCTCAGCATTTGTTTTCTACTGCACAACCAGTAATTAACTTGGGAGCTGGAGAGTTGGCTAGTCAGAGGAATGTGTTGATAACGTCCAAATGTTAACTATTAATATTCTGCTTTTGTTAACGCAAAGAGATGGACTGACTCTTTAAGTATTTGAATAGGTGATACACATTCAGTGCATAATATTTTACTTGGCAGTTAAACCCTCTCCTTGCATATGTCGCTAGCCACCTCTCCAGCTCCCAGCAGTGTTTAAGTTGCCTCGTTAAGTACTCACACGATTTCAACAAATTCACTTTTATTTCACGATATAAATAGAAATAATCTAAATGAAAACCTCACACAATGTGGAAATGCTGAAACTTAGCATCCATCACGAAAAGAATTTCATTCCCAAACAGAGAATTTTTAATGGGTAAGTAATTATATATTAAAGTGTTCGATAGTGAAATTCGCCTCATGCGAAGAGGCAAGGCTGGTGGAAAAAATTGTGTGGCTCTCTCTGTTTCTCGCAAATCACATGTTAAACAAAGTTTCGTTTCAGGTGTCATAATTTTTAAGATATCGACACAGTGTACGTTTGGAGACTGTGCCATTTTCAGCTATATTATGCAGCTTAAGGAACAATTAAGCATTTAAAGATGGAACTTTTAGAATGTTTTATCTCTTACTGTAGTCTATCAGTGGGTACCAAATAGTACTCTACTTGCTATTGATTTGTTTAAATATGTTTTACAAAGTGTGTGAAAAGCGGTAGATAAATGCAACGTAGGAAAGCTAAATATTGCACCTTGTAAAAAATTTCTGATGTATACTTATATGTGCTTGTAAAGTGCGACATTTATCAGGGGAATTAGCAACAACAAAGGAAAAAAAGTGCTTCATTTGGAACAAATAAAATAAAATGGCATAATTGTTATGTATTTTATTATCAGTAAATTAGCAATTTATTAATTATGGTAAAACCACTTGTATGCTTTAAACCAATTTCATATCTCGTTATTTCCGTCTCTTTCCTAACATCCCCCTCTCCAAAAGCAGTAACAGTGACACCTTCTGTATGCATGCTACGCGTATAATAATTGTAAGCATTTCCCATGCTATATATAGCACTAGAGTTTGGAAATCAAGTGATGCTGATATTCGGATAAATGTTTGCATTTGGATGTTACGGAACGTTAATTACAGAGTAATGATTCACGCTTAATATACTTTACTGATGAAGCATAGTTAAATGTATGTGGTAATGTTTCAACGCAAATTAACAGGTATTGCAGTATTAGAAAAACTTGATTTTGTACAGAAACACCTTGAATGAAGAGAAAACCGGTGCACGGTGCATGTAGAATAACAGGGTGTATCTTTTTTGAGAATGCCATAAGTACAAAAAGGTACCGAAATGACACTCTGGCAATATATGATTTTTGTTTATGGTGAAGTTGAAAAATATAGTGTATAGAATATATCGCCACACATTAGAAATAAATAAATTAAATAAGGCGAGAAATTTATTCAATTTCGGAGGCGGGGCAATTTCGTCATGGATTGGTGAGCAGTCTTCAACTTTTTTTCTCCGGCCGGTCACAGAACCTAAATCATAAAACACCTGTACTAACTTTAATACTGATGTTCGTATTTGAACTGGTTTGGGAAAGGTACGCCTAAATATTTGTCTCGCTATGCCAAACAACTTTTTGTGCCTAATGAATATACAGCGAATATATCACCATTGCACAAACACTGCCGCACTATTTAATGAAATCTCAATCTCGACTGCACAACACAACCGTTCAACTCTGTTGAAATCCCGCTCGCAACTGACTGGAAGAGAGAACGGTGCCGCTTAGGGAATATCGTCGATTGTACAGGACGCTGGTCAGCCGATCTAAGTTGCAAGACTTTGGAACTGTGCTTATTACATTCAGCTTTGTCTATGAATACCTATGGATGGAAAAAAGACATCTCAACTTTCGTGCCTTAATTGACAGCAACAGGCTTTATTACTAACAAGTTATTTTATATAACTTTTTTTAAAATATCTCTTATCTCTAAACTGAATAAATAATTGGATAAAGTGCTCCGTACTCATAGCTCAAATTACATTTCCAAATGTCTGTAATGTTACACTTATAACTTTATCAACATATAACCTCGTTAATTAAATTCGGTTGTTATTTGGTAGAGTATCTGATGACGCAATCGAAACAGCGCTAAATACAAGCGCAGGTGATAAAGAGTGCTTAATTAAATGCATAGTCTAAGGAATTTATATCACCTACCCCAGGCAATATATTGCACGTAGTTGGCTAGCAGTGAAAATTTACTTTCATTTAAGTTAGAAACTTACTATGTTCTATCTGTAGAACATACACTCTGGTCGCCTGGTTGTCATGGTGTGTCACAGTGCTCGTAATCATTGTAGAACACCGTTACTTAATTCAGTGTAATAAAGTAATTCTGTATGCAAATCAATCAAACAATGTCCTTGTTTGCTGCAAGTTGCTATCCAAAGCACTCGATTCCTGCTAATGCTGTAACTTTTTTTTCCTCCTTGTTGTCCTCTTACCCTAGTTCAGAACACGCACTACATTCCCTTGGTTTCTTCAATTTCAACAAAAGTCTCCAATTAAATATTAACTAACAATTTGAGATAGGGAGTTCAATGAAACCTGCAAATTAAAGCATTTCTAATGTCATATATTGTTTTAATACATATTTATTGTTTACATAAATGCAGGATGATCAGTTGAAGGGAGAAGCTACTGCTAGACAAGAAGTTCCTGCGACAAACTTCTATTATGCCAGAGATTTCAATTCATTCGGTAGAAAAATATACTATTCTAATAATGACATTTTCTAAAAATTTCAGAGGATGGGAATGTTTTTATACATTCTATTATTAGCTTTATATGTTTCTAACAGTAATAATTATTTCGAGAGTAAGGGGGTCCATCCGAAGTCACTTTAAACTTTTACTGTATTTGTTATTTAACTCTTTCTCATTCCAAAGTAACAATCTTGTTGATGAAAATATTAATTATTTTTAGCACTACTACAGGAATGTTACAGAACTTGTCTCACTACCCGCCCGACATTGAAGAACGAACATAAACAACCCTGCGGCAATTGAAAGATTCGCAAGAAATTTGAAATATCCCAACACGTTGTTTCCACGACACAGTAGAAAGAATGGTGTATGTTGAACAAGAGAACAGAGGGCATATTTCTAATCTTTTGCAACAATTTATTTGTCCCACACAGTGAAGTATTTTTTTCAGAGTTCAGTTATTACATTTATTGCGTTTTAAAGTTAAGTGACATATACTCATATATGTATATATGATTGTTAACTGTTCCGAAACGCATTCATTAATATATTCGAGCTCAGAACAGAACAGAACAGAACACTCAAATGCACTATGAGAGATTTAATCACCTACTTGCAACATTCTCTAGCGAATGAGAGTTAATAAACAGATAAAATTGGAGTTACGGTAAGAAACATAATCGAAGGTAGGCATCTGACATTTCCTGGCATCCCGGTTCCAGCATGAAAAACAATATTAAAGTTCGTACAGCGTTTTAATGAAACAGGTTCTGTGTCTGAATGGGGGATGGGGGAAGGAAATCTGCTCATCAATCCATGACGGAATTGCGTCGTATATTTGGTCCCCAGAATTATTGACTCTGGTTTATGGCCTCCTCGTCCCCCAGATCTTACAGTTCGTGATTTTTATTATTGCGGACAGTGAAAAATAGAGTACATTTAACTGACTCTCACACACACTGGGGGAACTTTAAAAGGTTCGAAACGAAGTTAGGTCCATTAGTGATGTGAGACTTGTGCTTTATAGTGATAGTTTCGGATTGCACGTCAGGAAAATCGGGTACAGCACCTACTGTAAGAACAGGATGAGCATGTTGTACATAAGCGCTTGAGTGCCACTAGCAAGAAAATACCAGCGGCAACGCACCGTCTAACCGCCTATTTGCCGAACTATGTGCAGGACTTGTAAACCGCTCTCACTGTACTAAAGTTAAAAATGAAGGAAATTGCAAATAAATAATAACAATAATAAAAATTTGATAAGAAGGAATAAATAAAACTCTAAATATTTAAGCAAACAGCACATTCTTTCGAACCGTTTGTAACCTTTCAGCAGAAGGATTTCTCTTGAATGTCTTTACTCGTACGTAGAGTACACAGCAATTGATATTTAAATCTCTTTTGGTTTATTTCTAATCTGAGTTAGGTGGCTTGAATTCATTACTGTATACATTTTGGCATCTATGGAAATAAAAAATTCAAATGCGTCGCAAGGTTTCTTATGTTTCTTAACAGAATTGCAACGGGTCGACAAATTAGCTGAGATATCTTTATAATTAAAATTCGTTATGTGAGGGAGACCAACTTGGCAAGCCCGCAAAGAGCACCGATGCTGTAAGAAATTATCCTACTAAAGTTTCAGTGAGAATCTCGCCTCCTCCCAGCTTGGAATACGTTTGGTAACTCTCCTGGCGAGTATTTGCATTAAGTTGGTATCTAGAGTCTAAACCAGCTTCCCGTTACAGGGAGGAAGTAGAAACATTGCTCACAGGCGGCATGGCTACCAGTATCATTGGTTAGGCGCCCTAATCTATTATCAGCCTTCCCAGCTCCGCAGAGATGGGTGACCCGAGATTTGCAGGTAGCTCACCACGGCTCTACAGCATACTCAATACCCATGAGGGTCACAGATACTGCCAAATCATTATCTACTTTATTATACAGAGCGTTCCTTATATTGCCGGGCCGCGGATCGCATACTCCGCGTACTCTATTACACTGGGCGTTTTCCGTTTTAAAACTTCCACGTTACAGGAGTGATAGTAACGTGCACTATAATTACTACTAACCTTGTTATAAATACATTCATACATCCCTGGCATCTTTGGGTAAAATTTCCATTCACACGCACAAGTTCTTCTTGCGTAATGTTCACAATTTCTGTTCTTGTATTATCATTAAGTTTGTCTATGGTGTGGAGATTTAAATTAAATCATGCTTCAACTGAGAAAATTGTTAAATGTTGGTCGACAGTGCCGTCAACGACATTTTGTAAAATACAACATTTTGCTTGTTTTTTGTCGTCACGAGGTTCTTAAGTTTAGCGTTTAGCGATCCCGTTGTCGTAACTAGATATCTAACACTATCTCTACTTGGAACTGGAATACCAGGAAATTTCTCCTGAAATTGTCTGCACACCTGTCTAAATGATTCGGTTTTTGCGTATGTATCGTACATAAAAATTCTTTGTTCAAGCATGAATTTTTCGGTAGGCATTTCAATAAAAATAATCTAATGTAATTCACACACAACACAGATATCTTGAATAAATTTTCCCTTTTGAGATGCACAGTGAACATACTATAGTCTTTACAGCTGGAACAGAAGGCAGCAACTGACACAGTATAATACAGTTGATAAACGTAGCCTTGAGCGGGTCATTCACCGTTAGTGCGCTACTGGAATAAAACCGAGATTACTGCAGTACAACAGAACTACGCTATACGCGATCTATGGCCCGGCTATAAAAGGAATGCATGGCAGATTGTCATTCCAAATTATATATTAAATGCTAGTGCTGTAACAAACGACAGAAAACAAATACAAACAGATTTCAAAAATCTGCAGTTGGCACATACTTGGGCACAAAATACTTGTATACTCCGCACTCGTGCTCGTAGTTTTCCAGGCATTCACTGCATAATCGACAAATGAACAGCATACATGCGATCCGTATCTCTGTTTTAGCTTGCCTCCGTAATAAATCAAAACTGATAAATCGACGATAAAAAGGCATTTTTCAGTTACTTTTTTTTATTACGATTTTCGTCTATATGCATTTTCCCTTTTTAATACGTTTAGTAAAGAAATAATATATGTTCATAAACAGTCAATGGTTAATCATCATGTCCCTCCTGGTGGTGTAGTGGTAATACTTGCCTCCTAAACCCAAGTTCGCGGGTTAAACCCGGCCAGGACCGATGGATTTTTTCGGGCGTAAAAATCTTAAGCATGACTTCCTTCGGAAGGGAAGTAAAGCCGTGGGTACCGGGTCGTACATTTACGGCACGAAAAAAAAAACCTCAAGTCTGAAAGAAGAGGCCTCTGAGCAAAATTTGTCGGCCGTTTCACGCCCTGAATTGAATGGGACGCTGATGACCTGAGATGTTAAAGAGCGTCCGTAAATTAAAAAAAAAAAAAAAAAAAAAAAAAAAAAAAAAAGGAGAAAATTCTGATGTTATGTTTCGAACTACCATAAAATGCTCTTTAATATTTCTTAAATCATTTGAATATGATTAGAGAAATTTAAAGACTTTAACTTGCACTTTTTAAGGTATTCGAAATGTTTTTCTCTTCACAAAGAGCTATTTTATTACCAAATATAAGTCTTACGTAATATTAGGAACATGAAATATCATATCCTTAAGAAAAGTTGTCTCATGTGAACATTATTTCAGTAACATAGCTTATGCTATTTCCGGTCTGCTTTTGGCAAGCATTCTCCCTACAGCTTAGGAAAAGGGATCTTCCAGGCATCACTAGCTCTAAAACCCGAATTTTAAACTTTAAACATGACTTTATGATCTTAAAAAATTAACTAAAAATGACATAAAGGGGGGGGGGCGTACTTAACTTTGATCATCATACAGCCTTTTGTAAATATTCAGTAGAGAAAATTTGGCGATTATCAGCTTGAAGATTCTTGTGTATTTATAAACTTGTATTACCGCACTATCCGAGAAACTTCTGTTGCATTTTGTTTGTTCCTGTTTTTCAACACCTCGCTTGTGTTTTTCTCTCTTTAATGGTGAGCGATGGTGAATCTCTTTTTTGCTGAAATTTTACAGTAGAGAATACTGCCATCTGTTGAAATCACGGAGTCGTCGTACTCCGAAACAAACTTTTAATTTCGCGGAAGCACATACTTTTACTTTCGGTAGTTGTAACACTTGACTGTCACGTGGCCTGGGAAAAACTGAATCATAGATGCAGAATGGAATATAAAGGAATTTAACGTTTGCAGCTAACACCCTCAAACTTTAAAGTAGCAGGTATGTATAATACGCTCCGAAAATAGGGAAAAAAAAAAAAAAAAAAAAAAAAACAACAACAAACAAACTTCCCCCCCACCCATTAACAACAGAAACAAATACTTGCAGTCGAACCAGTCTAAGTTCGAAACAAAGAACATAGAGCAGGAATGTAATCTCACATTTCAAGAACTTGTTCATAGCCTAAATCTGAAAATTCTGAAAATTTACTACTGTTAATATTATAAGAATGGTGCAATAAAACAAACCAATATGACAAGAATTTTGATTTCTACATTAAAAATAGAAGTTACGTTAAAGCAGCAACAAAAGCCCTATTCTAAAGAAAATGCACAAACTTAGAAAAAAGTAGGTATAGAAACCGCTTTATTTCATTCAAGTTGGTATGAGCCACGTTTATTTTCAACACAGCTTTGCCCTTATACCATTAAAAAAATATAATGCGATCGAAATCCGCACCCTAGCGTTTCCTTTCAAAACAGAGAACGAAAGATAGTTCTATATCATCGCACAATAATTAATTAATGTGGAAAATTTTGTAGTAATTAACTGCAGAAACTCTGGGAAATGTAAAGCGATTGAAGGTAATTAAACGTTGAAATGTATTTTACGCTCTGATAGATGAACAACTAACTTGCAAATTCTGCCGTAATCTGCCTCAGAAAGTTGTATTTCTATCATTGAAACACGGTTAAGAAAGGAGCAGTAGACGCTTGCTATGTTATGCTTATTTCTTTAATTTCCGTCTATCACAATTTTAATGGAGCATATATGAAGTGGTTCCAGAGAAGTTTTCTTTGAACTCAATCCACTGTCACTCGTGTGAAGCCAGTAATCACGTTGGACCTGCAGAGCTGCCAAATGGTTAGAGTGGAGTCCCGGATGGCTAGCGGCCAAGCGTACTACGTTACGGAATCAAAATAAAATGAGAAACATAAATAAACACTCTATTGCTCGTTTTAACAGAAATAAAACATTGGTTCATTTGTCATCACACTTGGCCGTTTCATGAGAGCGATCAGTAAACATTACCTTAACAACAATAAAGAATTTAAGGGCATACATAAATAAATAATCAAAATAAAAATGCTGCAAAAATGTGGGACTCAGTTAATAGGATGTTTCAATTTAAAACAGCATTAATAAAATTTCTGTACTTACATGTTAGCAAGAAACACGCATTTTTCAGTGAACATAAGTAAAAACACCAATGGTAGAAAGTATGAACGTTAGTTAAATGAAGCTTTATGTTTCTTTATTGATCAACTTTTTTTGGTGCTATCGGGGTGGTGGTAGAAAACGAAGCGATTTATTGCAATGCATTAACCACAAATATCATTGCAGAAGCGATAGCTGTTTTACGAGTATATACAAGAAGCGTTCAAAAGCAATCTACATAAATGAAACCTGACGATGAAACACACTCATTGTGTTTAAAATTTAAACATTGAAAGTAAAAGTTGAAGTCTTGTCTCAAAACAACCCATTACGCCTCCTTCATGGCACCATCCTTGCAAAATCTATGTTCATGAAAGAATTTCTTCGGGTAACGAAAGGTAGATAGTTAAGCTTCAAGTATCCACAATCTTTGATAACAGCCTCTGCTTTTTGACATATGTGACAAGGTGAGTTAGCGTGAAGCAGCAACATGCCCGCTGGCAGTTTTTCATGCCCTTTCTTCTTAATAACCTCATAATAACTATTTCACCGTAGAATTTGTAAGCCATCAAGTTCAACAGCAGAACATCCTTTGTATCCTAAAAGATGGTTGTCATGACATTTCCGACTAATTAAAGCACACGGAACATCTTGGGAGTTGAGGAGTCTAAAAATCGTCTATTGTTTGGATTCTGGGCCATGGTGATGAACCCATGTTTCATATCTTGTAATAATCTTTGAGAAAAGTCTTCAACATATTTGTGGAGAACGTCTAAATCCCCGGCATGGTTTCTCCTTTAGTGTCAGCTATCGGGATACCTGTCAGCAACAGACTTCCGATATCATCAGATGAATATGAATGGCTGTGAAATTGTGGCAATTGAAATACCTAAGGGCATTAAACAGAGCCTTCATTTTCTGACATATTTTTATGAAGATTCTTGCACACGGTGCATCTTTGTTTAATCTGCTTGACCCAATAGTTTAGTTGGAAGTAAAGACGATTTACAGCATTCGTCCTCTCTCATAGATTACTTCAGGCTTGTTTGTGAGGAATTTATTCACCAAAGCATTTACTTTTACTTTGGGTCTGAACAATATTGCACTTGTCCTCTCAATTCCAGCCCTATTGCAAGCTCATTTGAAACCGTGTCCGTTGCTGGCCATAACATGATCCAACCTGTACGTACAAGCTCAGCTCTTCATAATGATATAAAACACCTTTTTTTGTCGCACCCACTGTAGGGCCACCCGCATAAATATCATTCTATACTCATTTCATTATCATAAGGCCGGAGATGGGAGTGAGTTCACGTACATAATTAAATCAATTTATATAACCAACACCTCTACCCAAAATAAAGGAAATAATGGACCGAGGTATTCTATGTAAATATAAACTTTTCTAAACTTTAAATCATAATTGTATTACCCTTCGTAAAGTTAATGTGGACTCGACTTGTTTATCGTAAAGGTGGTCATTCCTCAGCAGAAGGTGCAAGGTCCACTCTCTTCAAGTTCCAGCTCTAGACTCCTCCGAAACCGCAATTAAAAAGAGAGAGCGTTGCCCTTCTGCGCATGCGCAGTTACTTTCCCCACGCCCAATTCCCCAACCGGCACTTCTAAATACTAACCGTCTCAATGTTACAATACACGTACTAGTTCTCCCACATTGTCACCTCCCATAGGCCAAAGTACACAAGTAAGCAACTTTAAGTGATTTCATCAAATTTCAATCATTTTTCTAGGCAAACACATAGAAAGGTGCATTACGTTGAATTCTATAAACATTTCTACTTCTGATCCAATTTACTTATTTATTTCCTAACTTAGCAAAGATATTAATGATATAATTTTTCGTTGAAACAGATGAAGATTTAAGAAAGGGAAGACACCACTATACAATCTCTATGAATACTTTCTTGAACATTCATTTTTATTATAGTATATTTTATACCTTAAGAAACACTTCTACTTAAGAAATAAAGGAAAAAATAATGATAAACAAAGAGTTGATGAAAAACTCTTCTTACATGTATAGGCTTATAAAGTAAAGTAAAACTTCAAGAAATCTGGACAAAGGAGTGATACTCAAGAGGAAAAGAATGAGATAGGAAAAGAGCGAAAATCGACTAAGAGAGCAATTTATAAGCGCGAGCGAACCTAAAGCTGCGCGGTTCACTAACCTCAAGGGGGCTTTGCGATTATACTCCTTGCTATACTACTCCATTAGAGCTACAAGCAATATAAATTAATCCCCAGAGTACACAGCACTCCTTAATTATCGCTGGCGTCGTGGAACCTATGCCACGCCTGACGTATGAGCTTAGTGGTCACCGATCAGTATTTCCTATCCGAACAAAGCTTGTTATTATTTTATTCTCTACCAATTCAAAGCGAACGTTCGGTCAACTGTATTTATTGTATTTCATTAATAGAAGTAACATTTCTATATTTTATTTGACGGGGAAGTGTGCATTTGATTTACAGAAATAATGTATTATTATATTTAATAACGTTTAATTATAATAAATGGAAATGACAGGTTATCCAGTTGCTTAATATTCTAATTTTCTTTGAATTGTTTCTGAAGATTGTCTGTGAAAAATTTTATTTGATCTTCTTAAACATGTAACAGTATCCAGGAGACTGATACCTCGGTAGTTCGAACATATATTTAGTTTACCTTTCTTACAAATTGGGAATATATTGGTTTGATATCATGACTTTGCATTTGTTTTCTTTCCCAACACTTATTTAATATTTCATTAATCTGTCGTGTAGTTCTTTAATCCCATATTTTAATAATTCTGTGTTGATACTATCAGGTCCTGCAGCTATTCTATTTTCCATTTTATCCATCGCATTTATTTCCTTTTCTGTGATTTCCTGTAATGAATTATCAATTTCTTTATTTTCTTTTATTTCTTCTGTTGTATCCCATACGAACATTAAAAAGGAAAAACAAGAAAAGAAACAAGCTTAATCATTTACAAAACAGTGGCAATTCAAAC
This sequence comes from Metallyticus violacea, assembly GCA_030762175.1. Taxonomy (NCBI): domain Eukaryota; kingdom Metazoa; phylum Arthropoda; class Insecta; order Mantodea; family Metallyticidae; genus Metallyticus; species Metallyticus violacea. The sequence goes on along the minus strand of CM060840.1, from coordinate 50,085,490 downwards.
GTTAACATATGATTGCGAAACATGGACGATAAAGAAAAATGTGATAAAATAAATGCGGCAGAAATGAGATACTTTTAAGTTATTAAGGAATGTACAATAATAGAATAAATAAAAATGAAGGAATAATAGAGGAATTAGGTATTATTTCTCCAATTAATGACAAAATAAAGCAATATAGAGAAAGATGAGGAATTCATTTGCAGAGGAGGAATAAAACCGGCCACCCTAAAAAGACACGATTATCAATGTGGGGAAAAAAAAAAAAAAAGATATTAGCAGATCAAAGAGAAGATTGAGAGAGACACGAGGCCGAAACAGCCGAAATATCCTAATTCATGAAGAGATGATGGTGATTACTTAATATTTAACTGTCAAAGTTTAGCAAAGTTTACCAAGAATTCATTATTCCAATCTTAAAAACAATTGACTCCAGTGATATATTCCTACTTTTCAATATTTGGACATTCGGTATTTGATAAAATGGCAAACATAAGAAAAACACTTACATTTTCGACCTGCATGTCTTCAAAGCGGATAATATTTTCTGTTAGTCTTTGAATATTTGTCCTAATTTACTTACGTCGTGGAAAAATGTAAAAATGTATTTTAAAAAGGTACATATTCAGACTGGTAAGTTTTCAAATGAAAGTTACACATAGCCACTTTATATTTTGAATTCTTTATTTTCTCACTAGTTTTGGTATTTGCATGTTATTTATGGTATTTTTAGATCTTTATTGTCATGAGCGACAATAAACTGTGACAGTAAAATAATAAAGAAAAAGAAAGGGGGAAAAAGAGAAGGGGGAAAAAAAAAGAAAAGAAAAAACGCATGATGTTTTTATATCATACCCGAAATTCCTTAGCCCTTGTTATTATAATGTAGTTTTAGCAGAAAGCTAACAGCATAAGTAAGACGGAGATTAAAACAAGTAAAACAAATGAATGCTGAACGCTGAAAACAAATCAAATCAAGCGATTCCGTAATGGGCAAACTGCAAAGAACATAGTGACAAAGGTTGGAAAGGATAACCAGGAATGCATAACGTTCTCTTCTTTGTGTTGGAAAACCATTAAATTCACAAGTTACTGGGAGCAGCCAGGTGCGCCATGTGGTCTTGTTAATTGGTTTCGGTATGTGCACTGGACGGTTTGAAAGAGCGTGAAACAAAGGGGGGTACTCTATGCAAGTGCTAGCGATATTTCACAGAAATTTAACCTTGCAGGTGCAGCTTCTAGACTCTGCTCTAACATAGTGCATAACAAAAGAGCAAAAAAGTTTCCAAACTTGCACGTTATAGCAGCATTTACAAGTTGCAGCAAAAAGGGAGGGAGGGAGGAAGTAACTCAAGGCTACCGGGATTACACTATATAATGGAAAGGAGCTTTACCCGGCATTAAGTGCAACCTATTTGGAAAATTTGAACTTTTCCAAGAGATGTAAGCATTCACGCCAATGTTGGAGAACGAGTATTGCATCCCATAAGCAATATACATTATAACATGTAAATGTTATACACGAGAAAAAATGGTCTGCCTCAGCTGTAGTTTCTTGATGTTAGTCATGAGGGTTTTCAATAGCTTGTATATCTGAGTACGAAAGAGAGCTGTGACCATGTCGTCCTGGTGATGTAGTGGTAACCATACCTACCTCCTTAACCCAAATTCGCAGGTTCAATTCCAGCCAGGATCGATGGATTTTTTTCGGGCGTAAAATACCCTAAGTATGGCTTCGTTCAGAAGGGAAATAAAGTCGTGGTCCCATGTCGTAGATTTACGGCACGTAAAAGAATCTCAAGTCTGAAAAAAAGAGGTTTCTGAGCAAAATTTATTTGTCATTTCACGTCTTGAATTGAATGGGACACTCATGACCAGAGATGTTAAAAAGCGTCCGTAAATCAATTAAAGCCATTTCACGAAAAATGGAAAATGTGTGTTTAATTATTAGAGGACTATACTGAAAAGTAAAACAAAAAAAATTTTTTTTCCTTCATGCTCAGGTAGATAAAGAATAAGGTCTTGTTGTTAACGAACAATTGTTAGAACCAGTGACAGGTCTATTAACTTTGAAATATTTTGTTCTTCAGGAAGTTTCCGTGACATAGAGTTGATATTTCTTATTGTGTTGATTGTTATGAATGGCCAAAAGTTTGACAATCATAATTTTTCTATTGAGTGTCTGTTAAGATGGTTCTGGCCGATTCCGCGATTTCCACGAGTGGCCGAGGTTGAAGGCACGAACTCGTGAGCGGGAGGTCTGGGTTCGAATCCCGCCAGGACCGTGCTCCCTGACTAAGGTTTTTTCCAGGTTTTCCTCAGTGCTCATAAATGGCAAATGCCGGGGAGGTACCCTAAACTTAGGCCTGGAACGATTCCTTCCTTAAAAAAATAAATCTTTTCCCAATATATCATTTCATCTCATGCATCATCAGTGTCCATCGCCTGTGGTGCCTCTGTAGCAAAAACGGGCGTTAAACACTATTCATTCCACGAGACTTTATGTAAGTATGACGGTTAAAGGTAGCCAATTGATGTCTTTCAACATTTTATTTTATACTCGCGGCTACCGCATACGTCTCAGCGATATCTATAAGCTTCTTTACAGCGTGTTGATAGCATGGAAGGGAAATTAGTAATAAAGAGTTTGCAGTTAAGGAGCAACAACACACAGCGTAAGTTCGTTAATGTCATTTATTGTTACTCTATGCATCGTTGTATGATCAATCGAAGCAACTATCTAATATGTTGTTTTAGAGCACAAATTATCGAATATTCTGAATACCAGAATATCTAATTATACACTAGCGCTGCCTATAACCCGTTTTATAAGCGCACCGACAAAGAAACTCAATAATATAAACGTTTGATCACCCAATTAGTAGCATAAAGTCACCGACGTAGTTCAGAAAATTCACCCAAGAGCATCCTGTGAACTTAAAAACATCCTGTATAAGCACTCGTTAAGAATAATAGGGGGGAGGGGTTTAAGCCATTTTTCGAGCAGTTTGTCTGAGTGAAGAAGAGTGGGGTACGGGTTGGGCATCAAAAATAACAAAATGTCTTAGACAAAATTGGACTAAGGTATTTGGTTAAGGGGAGAGGACAATACGCGCGATAGTTGCAAAATACTTAACAGACGTTTGCAATACAGATAGGCAAAATACTGAGACTCAATGCGCAGAAAAGATATCGCTTAACCTACAGGCTCAAATAGATCAAATATGGGGAAGGGGAGATTAAATGGATGTCTGTGGGAAAGAAGAAAGCAGTGGTCTCTCGTGGTCAGATTAGGGACGTGGAGAGGAAATAAAACAGTCAATGCTCTTGGGGAAAGATATTGTACACTGTGCGGAGAAAGCGATATCTGGAGGCATATTCTAGCAGAATGCAGGGTAACGGAATTTTAAGAAACGAGCATTTACCACCGCAATTTCTGAATTACAAGAGAAGTTTGAATGTCTGCCTGGAAGTGTGGGTGCATGAGAGATACACACACAAATCGAGAATATTTCTGGTGAAGACCCGACAAAGAAATTTAATGGCCATGGAGAAGAGAGGGTAGCTGTGGAGGAGAGGTGAGTATGGAGAGGAGCTATTAGGGATAAGGGCTCCATTGTTGTTTGTATAAGGTATATGTATATATAATTACTCGCAGAAAACGTGTGATTTAAGTATATCGGTGTGTTTGTATGTATGCATATTTTGATTGTTACAAGGACGATATCAGCATGTACGGCCGTTAAGGCCCAAGCGACAGTTGTACTAATGTGTATTTTAAAACTGCTACAATAAAATCCATTACCACTATTATATCGGATGTCTATGTAATGAAGCGCTTCATAACTGTCACAATTTGCTTGTATTTTAAAGCATTTTTTGTATCATAATTTTTTTAATTAAATAATTAATCCTCATTCGTTACTCATCTTAAGTGTTTATGATTCATATCACGTTCAAACACGTTTATTATGATAGGAATAAGGGTTTTGACATCCTTTAGCATATTTTATATATCTGCCAGAAGACAGCTGAGCATGGTGCGGATATTTGGACCAATGAGATGATGAAAGAATAATTTCCAGGCTCATGACAAGTACTGCCAAAGTAGTTGTGTAACATACATGTCTTTAAGAATCTTAAATTTCCAAATTTTATAAAGAAGTCTGCTTTGTTTGGGAGCACGGGTTCGCTAGCCCTTTTAAAAAGAGATGGGATAAAACATACGTCATCTGTGCGACATGCTTCAGATGCAAGATTTATACGGATAAAGAGTGCTACCGTGTATAGAGTAATATCTCTTTCTGGTTTAAAAAAAAAAAAATCTCTGGAAAACTGACGGCACTTCTCCAGTCAATATCAAGGAAACACAGGCTCTCTGGAACACCGCAAATGGAAAAGCAAGAGAGAAGAACCGCCTCGCCTTTTCTTTTTTTAAGATGAACCACGTGATTCACATCCACTCAACATTCAGCCGTGGGAAAAGTTGTTCAAACCATCCGTATACGTACGTACATGATATTTCACTGCTGAAATGTGCTTTCGCTGTAAGAACCTGCGGTTCCTTGTGCCTACCCATTCCAACCTCCAACTCCTTGGATCAATGGGAGGAGCTGCAGCCTCAAGAAAGTCCGCTGAAGAGAGAGAGAAGAACTGGTTACGTAGTAAAGGTAAAGTATTTTCAAGTAAGCAAGAATCGGTAAACTTTATGACTTGCTTTCTTCTGTTCACCAGCTCAGAGAAGTCAGGTCCATGCCCCATGTTTAGTTGATGTACTTAAAGGTAATGTATCAAAGTACATGAGCTCGTCTCACGGAAACTACTGCGAAACGAACAAATGATTTAATGCTCGTTTACAAACATAAAACCTTTCTAATTTCTGTGATGTTTCCTGTTACTCACTGTCAGCAAGATAATTCATCCATTGTTTGTTGATTTGTTATATTTACGGACGCTCTTTAAAATCTCAGGTCATCAGCGTCCCATTCAATTCAGGGGATGAAACGGCCGACAAATTTTGCTCAGAGGCCTATTCCTTCATGCTTGAGGTTCTTTTTCGTGCCGTAAATGTACAATACGGTACTCACGGCCTTACTTCTCTTATGAAGGAAGCCATACATAGCATTTTTTACGCCCGAAAAAATCCATCGACCCTAACTGGGATTGAAACTGCGATCTTGGGTTTAGGAAGCAAGTATGGTTACCGCTAGACCACCAGGATCGACTCATTCACAGTTTGTTAAATAGTTTTTGCACTACTAGCATGGTAAGATTTGGTGAGCATTTCTGTCACTTCATTTATGACTGGAAATATCATCAGAATCTTTCAGAGCCTGTTCCGTTAATTTTATGCTCTTTGACTATAATAAGTCACATGCATGAAAAAAATAACGAACATGCCAAAAATGTTAACAAGGATTGCATAGAAACTGGAAGGCTGTTAAAAGTACATATTTTGGCTAACTTAATACAAACAATGCTAGTTATAACAATCGTAAATATAAATAATAACTCAGAATGCGGAGAATCAGAATTAAAATAAATGCTAAACTGGTAACATATTTCAAATGCTTGAAAATTAAAAGTGTATTTTAAAACTAAAGTGACTATTTCACTTATGTGACGTCATTATACAACCGACAAATGAAATGAAACAAAATTTTGAATGTTGGCCAATAGTGACCCGATATCGCAGTGAAATTATCGTAAACTTTTACCAAGTCCCTTTATCGCGCGAAGTGCATTTGTCTTCTGGTCAGTGTGGCCAACTCTACAGCCCAACTATAATTCCTGAGCACGCATTACTAACCACTTTTGCTAGCAGACGGCAGGAAATTATTGATAGTAACAAAACTATCGATAATTGCTTTTGCGTATTCAAACAATCTGAAATGGCTTTATAAATAAGTAGCCATAAGTTTTAATAACTACGTTGTTCAGAATGGTATAATGTTATATCTATTTTGTCTTCTCATTTGGTATTAGTAAATCGAGCGGTAGATATTGTAAGAATTAATTTCTCTCGGTTTCTTTTTTCTTTCTTTTTTTCCATTTTCCTTCCTCCCAATTTTTTTGAATGGTGTTTAACGCCCGTTTTAACTACTGATGCACCACAGGCGGTGGACACTGATCATACGTCAGGTGAAATGATATATTGGGAAAGGAATTTTTAAGGAAAACAAGCGTTCCAGGCCTAAGTTTAGGGTACCTCCCCGGCATTTGCCATTTATGACCGAGGAAAACTTGGATAAAACCTGTCAGGGAGGACGGTCCTGGCGAGATTCAAACCCCAGACCTCCCGCTCACAAGTCCGCGCCTTAAAGACCTCGGACACCCGTGGAGTTCTCACGGTTTCTGAATAGGTAGGTTTTCACATGTAAGTATAACATTTTATACAGGTGTTAACATTCTTTAAACGGATTTCAAAACGTTATATATATATATAACGTTTATTCTTATTATATTAATGTAATGGTACTAAACCCGTATTTGGCTCTTCTCTAAGGCAGATAATCGGCATTCATCTGTTGCAAGATGACTCAAAAAGTTTAAGTATTCATAATTTTGTAAACCTAGTTTACAGGAATTATATTTAAATTCTTATTTTATTCGTGAAACAGTTCTAATAAATATCATTCGACGGTCTGTATTTTCCAGATAAATCCATACACTACGTTCTAAATTTATCGGTAATCTCAGACCTCTTGTGATAATTACTGCATATGTACCTTCTTTTGCAATTATCTGAAGTATTTAACCTGGTTAACACAATTAAAGGGTCAGTAAAATAAATAGCTGCCGCATATATGAAATGTGCATCCTGAAAGGAAGGCCACTGCATTGGCCGTGCTCCCGTTACGCTCTCTTCCCTACTTAACATTGCCGAAAACTTAGGATCGTCCACGAACATGTGACACATGTTGCAAGAAAGAATGCACAGTACATACAGTCATGGTAAAGTTGTTCTAGTGGTGACATGTGTGGGGTGCCATTTGATTGTAAAAATTATTTTAAAATAGTTCTGCTCGTTATCAATGAAGAGAGTTTATTGAAGTTTTTCCTAATGCAAGCTTCTTTCAAGAAGTGTTAAAGACTAACGAATAAACTAGCACTCGTGAAGAATACAAGTTCCCGAAGACGAAAGGTTTTAACGGAGGACAACTGGATGAAATCGGAGCTAGTTTATAACGTTCGCCATAAAAATTAGTAGCCAAACTTGCACAATACACAAACATTTCTCCATCTTCTGCAAGAAATCAACAAATTACTATTAAAACCATAGAGGTACACGCATATTCAGGCTTTGCGACAATGTGATCTAGAGGAAAGAGCGAACTAATGTATTTGGTTTATGAATGCGCGTAAAATAAGCAGACCTTTATAGACGAGGAATGTCAACATATGGAACTTGCATAAGGCAGATAATTCATTTGTGCTTTCCCTCTAAAGGGCATCTTACCGAATTAAGTCGCTCGCGAGTCAGAACTTTTCCTGCGGCCGCTATATCCGTATAATGACCTTGAACTTTTATATTCATTTTAAATTATTTATTTCAATAAACTATTCATTAACAATATTCATTTCCAATAGACAAACTACTGCATCAATTAATGGATATAATCGCATATTTAGAAGTAAAGCCAACTATGCACAGACTCAATATTAAACTAAATTAAATACTTAACAAAGTAAAGGTCTGTGTTAGACGACAGAAAATTAAGTAGAAGGGGGTTGAACACACTACGATATTACACTCAATTTATATGCTGATTCGGAAAAGAGTAATGGCTATAGCAGGTGTGGCAAATAAACTAAGAAATGTTCTCTGATAATCAAGAAGTTATTTTTAGCAATGTGGGGATTTCATCATATTTCTTTAATTTAAAAGGTAAAAATAGTACACAGCTACATCAAAAGAAAATAAAATGTTTAGAGAATAAAAATTAAAACAGTAAAAAATAGATTTTCCAATAATTAAAAAGCGCCAAGCTGCAGCCCTTAAAAGATAAAATGAGAGTTTTAGATAATGTGCGAAATACAATATCTAATACTGTGCGTTTTTATGTTAAGCACGCTTTTTATATAGCATCCCCCCTACTTGTCATCTTATATATGCATAGTTGAAAACTAGTCGGCAGCTTACTTGCAGTTGCCCTGTCTCTCACGTAGTTTCGCATGACATAATTTATGCATAGCCGAGTGTATCAATTGCTCAGTTGTTTTTAATACAGCTGTGTCTTGAGTTTATTAATACCGGCGTGAACTGGAACATGTTCTTTTATACGATACATTAATATTAAGTCTAGTAGCAGAACAAAAAGAACCAGCGTAAATTTCCTGATATCCTAACCTAAAGCGCAATAAAGTACTCATAGAGCAAGTGTTTTTTTCCATGGCTAAAAAGTAATGGAAGGTGTTATTTTCCCACTGAAGAAAAATTAAATGACAGAGCGAGATTAGAACACACTCCACAGAAGTCTCTCAGGCATTTATCACAAGGGGGGAAAAGCAAAGAACTCAGCAAGAACAGCTACAAAACTTTTAAATTAAAACACAGAATCGCAGCACAACAGCGAGATCATGCCAACGTAATATTTAATTGGAGTTTGGTCAAGTAATGTTCCAAAATAATTTATGTTAAGTTTGTATACACACATTTCACCGTAAAAACACATGTGCGCGCCGTCAGTTACTGATGCTACGTGAGGACAAGAAATCGCCGCAGTTTCCGTGTGAAAAAGGGGGGGGGGTCCGTGTATAAAACGTTCCTGAAAGGGCTTCCCCCCCCTTGCTTCCTTTCTTTTAGCAGAACAATCCGTGCATACTAACTCAAATACACCGTGCTTGCAAACTGTAAAATATGTATAAAGATACAATAGAGAAATAGAATGGCTGTTTAGAATGAGGTTGTTTATATGAATCCACACTCTTAAAAATACATTCACATCTGAATTTAAAGGTGTCCCACTCTGTATAACGGTGAAAGAAGTTCTCGGAGCTAAAATGATGCCCTTTTGAAGCCTTTTATGCAACCCAAACGTTTACTAATATCAGAGATCTGGACTTTAAAAACAGGGTCAAGAAAAATTTAGGCAGAAACGTTGCAGGAAATTCGCCATTATGTTCCGCATGAGATTTTGCCTATCATGCAGCAAAACAATATCTCGCAACAAGATTTCCGTTTTAAGAGCTGTGCTGTAGCAGTGACCAACGAACTACTTTGCAGGTATACAGAAATTTGTTGACATTTGAGACTGGTGTTTTATACATTGATATTAGATGCTAAACTTAATGGCATATGAAGATCAGTCAATCCTGGGCGTAGCTAGGTTGTCAAACACATGACATCAAACGTCAATGGCCAATAGTTGAGTTTTTGAGAAGCTGACAACTACCTTATACTCGGGGTAAAATTCTTTTCTTTACCTTTGTACTTATACATAATTTTACGCTTTGACTAAGCAATAATTTGCGTTTATGTATAGAGAAACCATTTATATTACCTTCTTGTGACATTTTAAATATGGGCGAACACAGTCACGCACAAACACTCTATCGTAATGTAGGACTGTTTTGTTTACATACGTATTTGAAAGTGCATTACGTCATCTCCTTTGCTTATTGTTAGCTTGCATTTAGTTTGCTGCAATATGACAATAATCCAGTGTGTATCAACCGCATCGTACAAACTGGAGACTTAGGCAGACATGTTAAATATTTTAAGTCTTTTCTGGTTATAATATTAGCGCAATTGTATTTTAAATATCTTTTCGGGCATAAAATAAAATTGCTTCCCTCTCAATTATTTAAGATATCAGGGGTGTAGCCTAACTGACAGCAAAGTGGGATGGAGATTACATATGATGTACATGTTGCCCTGTTAGCTCAGTTGGCTAGAACGTCGTGCAAATAATGCGAACGTTGTGGGTTCGATTTCCCACGAGTACACTTTTTTTTTACTTGTAATCTTTTTCTTTCTCTCATAATAAATGTGAATTTATTGTTTTCTTGAAGTTTCTATACTTTTCTTAATAGAATGAAAATTTCTTTATCATACGTTATGTTAGGTTAGGTTAGTTTAGGTTTAAAAAAAAAATAATAGACCATTAAAATATATTAATATGACATTAAAATGTCGTGCTTATAACGAAGGTCATGGGTTCGATTCTTCACGAGTATACTTATACTTTTTTCTTACTTTTAATTTTTTTTTCTTTTTTCTCTCCGAATAAATTTTAGTTTTTTATCTTCATAATTTTTCTACACTTTTCTTAATAGAGTGAATGTTTTTTTTTTTTTTTTCCCCACAAGTTAGGTTAGGTTAGTTTAGTTTTAACAAAAACTTATATAACATTAAAATAAATTAATATAACTACATACTAACAGTTTCCAACTCACTATCGTTCGGCGGAATTCGGCTTTCTCCGCTGTTTTTCGGTACTTTAACGCAGGATGGTTCAGTTTGTAAAGTCCAGTTATTTATTGCTGACATTAGTCTTACATGTAGTTTATGAAAGAGGGTACGTAGCGAAACCATTAACAAAGCTCTGAAATGCACCAGAAACTGAAATGTGTATTACGTAGTGGACATTTTATATGTCACATAAAACATATTTACTTGTGACTATATTTATGAGGAAAGCAAAAGTGTTCTTCTCCCATTAAACTTTACGTCTATTTAAGACTCATATCTAAAAAGCACTGAACGTGTTCTGCAAATGCATAGGTGTGTTAATAATTCTGTGTAAAGAAATCATTTACTTTTCATTTCAGCGCTGTCATAAAGCAATAATTAGAGAAAGATGCAATGGCAGTCAATAAAATAAAGCGCAAAAAGTTTTTCCAAGTTAAAGTGAATGAGTCAAGTTTCTTTTGACGTCAGAAACTACTCTAATCAGTTCTTCAGTTCATCAGAGAAGCAGTTATACAAAAACTCAGTGAACTTTTATTAGCTCTAAGTAAACGTTCCACCTTCAGAGAAAGGAAAATTAAAAGACTCTCTTCCCCAGGCCATGCTGTATGGAGGTCCCGAGTAATGAAATACCAGTTTCATACTGCATTCACAAATTTGAACAACTTCGCATATATTGCTTTCCATGGAGGGCAAATACGCAAGTTTCTTCAGCGGAAACCAGGAAAGTATAAATATTAGCTTACAGAAAAGCGGCCGTTTTAATTCAGGGCGTTGCAACAGCTGGCCATACTGCTATATTATTTCAACACTGTAGGTATTTTTCGCGCCTCGACTGCACAAGGGTTCTTTCTCCATTACATGCAGCAATAGATGGGAAAAAAGGAGGAAAAGGTTGGTTTTGGAATGGAAACGGCGATTTGATTGTTGCGCTGCGTGGAAGGGTAGTGGAGTTTGTAAGTTAAAAATGTATGGGCTCATGACCTAGTTCTCTTTTATACGATGTCAATTTCATACCAGATGTTGAAACTGCCCACAGCGGTCATCATGAAGAGCTTCCTGCAAAAAAATCAGTAATAAGACTAGAAGATAACGTAACCCAAAATGAGAATTAATTGTATTTCCCTATAGCATTTATCAGTATTTAATATTTATATGGAGCACCTCCTTTATCTAGTGGTTAGCGTTGCTGACTGCTGACCGATAGATACCGGGCTCGATCCCTGGGATCTACTCAGAAATGTTCTAAATTAGGGAGATCTGGAACGGAGTTCACCCAGCTTCGTGAGTAACAGCCTGAAAGGGGTTTTGGTGTGCAAATCACATCCTCCTATAATACTGCTGTCTACTGGTGATGTCGCGAGACGGAGGTAGTGGACACAGCGGTTGCTGCGGTAGGCTGAAAGGGCTTTATTGGTGGGACGAGTTGGTTGCCAATTATGAAACAATTTTTTTGTTTATAGCTATATTTAGTAGTGGCGTATCATTAATTGACTATTGATCGCTTTGATATTGTTGCCCACACTTCATGACATCTCAGGTTTTGTTTCGCTATTTCGTGACTCGTGCTCAACAGGACTGAGAGAGGATATCAACTGTGTTAAATCGAGCAATGAGTAGATTTGAATATGTGTGGTTATTTATTATTCGCAAATTCTTTCGCGTCCTCTGGTGTTCTGGGTACGGTAAAACCTAACTACATTGAGTAAACATTTAGCACTCGCGACTTCCAAGGAGACGAACTGAGAACTACGTCCGAAGTAGAGCTATTGAAACACTCGGGTCGATTGTTGAGCTTATTCTGCGTGAGTGTAAATCTTAAAATGCGTACTAGAGCAAGTCTCATGCTCTTCTGACTGAGAATCTGGTCATCTTATTATCTGAACTAAATAGATGAACTGATGAATTGATGAACTCTTTATCATAGCCTAATCCATTTAAATTCATAACTCCAGTTCTAGCACATTATAACCGTCCCCGACCTGCCTTATCAATTGCTCTATATATTTTTCGCTACCCCATACTATTTTTATTTCCTTATAAAGTCTCAATGAACACCTTTCTCCCATACTACTAAATATTACTTGTCTTTCAATATCTTCCAATCTTACGTTTATTTCTTCTCCGAATCCTCTGTTTTAATATTCTTTGTTTATCCACAAGTTTACCATAAATATCTGTTGCAAAACTTCCTGTATTTTGAGACACTATTATTCTTTTCTCACATTTAGCAATGCTAGCGATAAACTTGAAACCGCTTTACAAAACTTCTATTTATTTTGTAAACATTTTCCCATGCATTCTCTACATCCCACATTTCCCCACATTTGGCTTGTACTGTGGTTGTGTAAACTCTTTCCAGCCAATTCACTCTTAGGCCTGGAATTTTTTTTAAACATGCTCTTATAAGACTCATGTTTGCTTTACCTTTGCTATTTTTACTGTTTAATCCAATTTCCATTAGAAGCTAATCTTGTACCTTGACAATTAAATTCCTTACCACTTCTATTTCTCTTCCATTTAACTGCCATTTCTCATCCTTTCTCAATGTATAACCTCTTTCAAAAACCATGACCTTTGATTTATTTTCATTTATTTTCAAACCCCATTCGTCACAAAAACTATTAATTACTTCCATTGCCCATATGTATATAATTAAGCGTTGTAAATGTCAGAATTTTTACAACTTAAACTTTTTCTTTCAAGTCTGTTTTAAATTTCATGTGGATTATTTTTCGTTGTTGTAAAATGTCTGTCAGTAACAACAATAACCTAATTATTACTATTAATTATGTCTGATTAAATATTTCATCAATGCCTCTCAAAATACTGCTACAATTATTAACCTTCTAGGACAATTACAATGCTACCCTCAGTAAAAGTATTGAGGAATTGTACAGGGAAGGGGGTGATTTAGCCCACCTCACCTGCCATCTTATTTCGTTCGGAACTCAAAGACTACAGCCAGCAGGATTCACATTTATTGCTCTTTTTATTAAAACTTTCCCCCAGTGCTTGAAAATATGACGACAGCACAACTTCATATTCAGAGACACCAGGTTAATGTAGGTCTGCTTCAAAGGGTACGCTTAATGCCTCCGGTGCACGAGACAGCAAAGCTTGATATTCCTCCTCACCCAGTCCCCACCGTGTACATTTGCATGTCAGACGCCCAGCGTAAATTGAGGCATAACAACGGAGATTGATGGGTACCTGTGGCTTGCCTGATGCGCGAATGTAATAGCATTTCCACAAATGCTGATATTGCTATTACATCTCAGCATTCTCTTCAGAGATAAGCCAGCAATCTGCGGCATCATCAACAGTTCTCAAAGAATGGTTCAACCATTCAATAAATCTGAACAGTTGGGCTGTTCGAGATAAATGAAATTGCCTTGATGAAGTTTTTCCTCGCCTTGAAAAAACAAAATGTCATTCTTAATCGATTTCACTTATAAACCGATGACTTCATCATTAAAAAAATGTTATAAACTGTTTTCTTTTGTGCTTTCACAACAGCAATAAATAAAGCATTTTATGTAAGACTAACTTTACATTATTTCGAGAGGTGGATAGGGCAGACACGTGCAATGTAAAATAAAACAAGAAAAAAGATAACTTTATTAAAGCCCAGTTGTATAAAAGTTATTAAATGGAGATTACTTTTAATTGTAATTTAAAAATTAACTAAAGGTTAGTCAGCATTTGTGTTGCATAAAAATAACCTCAGACTGCGTAACCTCGAGTTTGCAATAACAGTCAAACCTTTGCCAACATCGTGCAATAATAGGAAAATTCGTGTTTAGAGCGTTTATGTTCAAATGTTCAACACGAGAAAATGAATAATTATTCAGTTTTCCTGTCCCTTACAATAATGGTTTTTCCCCTTAATATGTATTTAAACAATGAAAAAGTCAAAGCGAATACGAGCGACAAATTTTAGCAAACGTAAGAAGGATATTATTATTGATCTGGTGCTAAAATATAAAGGATTAAAAAAAAAAAATATCTCTTATAAGGATAAAAAATTGTCAAAGAGTATAATTTTATTCTGAAGACTTCCACATTACCCCCAGGCTATATAATGGGTATATGCGCAGTCTAGAGAACTTGAAACTCCAGGAAATGTTTGTTATAGAAGTCTAGCGTCTATTTTCTTACATCGCCTTCTACTGGCCATTCCGTTTTCCACTTTGAATATATCTCCAACAACTATACGGAAGCTCCCTGTCGCACAGAACCTTAAAGTTAATGGTATCATGAATATCGAATTCAAAGCATGATTTCGCTTAGTTTGTGACTGTGATTGGGGACGTAAAATTGGTTCCAATTCTTCCACAACATTTTGAATCGTTTGTAATTGTGTTCTAGGAACGGATGAAATACACGAGGAACACGTTGAAATTAATCATCGAATGAGATGTCGGAATAATCAGAAATCTGTATAGAAATATGTATACTCTGCTTGTAAGGTTAACCTAATATAATCTCAAATGAACGCTATTCTATTACTATTACTACTTGGAAATGGAAAGTGAAATATAGAAGCAACTTTATCTACAAGCAATTAAAATAAACAGCACTTGCCATTTTATTTATAAATGAAGTTACGGTTCTGTACTCTTGGAAATGTTTTATTTAACAATTACTGAACTGTAATTATGCTTTAACTTGCGAACTTTCGCGAGTTAGATTTAATTTGAGGTTAAGACGAAATAATCTTAGATTAGTGTTTATACAACCAAAATTTCAAATTAAGCATAACTTATAGTTAATTTTATGCCCTAAACTCAAGTTAACTCTTTATACAACCGGCTCTAAATTTGTTGAACGCCAAAATGAAAACATGGATCTAAACTCATTGCCCCACAAATACCCTACCAAAAATGAAACGAGGAATTGTACAACATAATACAAGGAAATAAAGACACGGATACTATCTTCACAATAAAACGCCTGAATCGAAACCAGAGGTTAAACATTTATAAGTAATTACCAAAGGAGAATGCACAAGAATTCTTAAATTAATTGGGGCAATTACATAAGGTGTGTTAGGATTTCTATGACAAATTTGAAAGGACATCTCAAAATGAGGAACATTTTTGTTATACAGCCTATATTCTCTACGCAAGAAACACAGGTGTTAGAAATGTTTAACAATTATGACATGATATATTTCATTTTATTCTGCAAGCACTCTTGGGACAGATTACAGAAAGTATTAAAAATGTATGCCCTGGACCTGAATACACTTATTACATCTCGGAACAGTGTCTGTCGGACTCTGGCAAACATTTCAGGCCTGTGCTGCATTTGTTCAAAAATAGCGAATACTCACTTAATCTTATTATTAAAAACAAAAAAAAACTTTTTCACGCCCATTTTACTGCTAAAACACCACAGGCCGAGAATACTGGTGATACATGAGATGAAATGAAACATTAAGAAATTATTACTTTTTAATTAAAAGAAGGAAGTGTTCTAGGCTTAAGTTTAGATACCTCCCCAGCACTTATTTATGAAGACCGAGGAAAGCCTGGGGGGGAAAAAAAGAAAAGGAAAAAAAATCAATCAGGGAGGGTGATTCCTGGTGGGGGTGGACCTCAGACCTCCCTCTCGCAATCCATACCCTAACGAGCTTGATAGTTCGTGTCGTGTGTCAATTGGAGGTGTACACGACACTTTGCACATGCCCCAAAGAATAAAATGTATGTGTTAAGTCGGGTGGTCATTCTTAATAGATGCTTGCATTCAACTGCATACGACAGATACATGGTGAGGACAACAGCGTTGCGCGTTTCACTTTGGAGCCAGCAAATATAAACATAAACAGAATATAAAACGCGTCAGTCTTGATTCGTTCTGTATAAGTAAATTGGAGCATGATATTCACGGAAAGCTAAACATTGCCTATAAAATTATGAAAAATGTAACACAGAAATTAAAGACACATTGAAATTAAATTTAATAAATAAAAAGACATACAGAATATTAAAAAGTGCGGTATCTAAATGCGAAGGGGAAAGACAATGTAATGAACATTTTTGAGACAAAATCTGACAATTTAACACTGAATAATTAGAGGAAGTATTAAAAATCTCACAAAGTATAAAATCAACTGATCTGATTAATATTGAACATATAAACTCTTAATACGCAGATTTTTATTTATATAAACCACACTGTTAGAAACAAAATAATTCCACATATTTGTCAATTGCAGTTGTATACTCTCTCTTTTTGAAAAAAGGAACTGTAACTATGTGCAAAGCTAAACATAACAGCAGAAATATAATCACAAGAACACAGTGAGTGTAGTTCATAAAGATCATGAATGGATGATGTGTTTTCTTCGCAGTTATTGACTAATAAAATAAGGAAATTTCATGTACAGACGCATAAAGTTTTATAGATGTAAAAGCATCTGACATAGTAGTACTTTCTACAATTCTGTAAATTTCAGAAAGAAAGAAATTTTCACAACACTTGAGCAATTCAATTAAAACCCACACAAGAATACAAATATAATTTTAAATTTAGGGTATATTTTAAGTAATACTTTTAGAGAGACTAATCAAGGAGTTGGACAAGGGTGTAGTTTACCACCCATGCTTTTTAATATTTACTTCTTCAAGAATGAACACAAATGATAATAAAAGGTGTCCATTTATAAAATAAAACTTATCCTAAAATATTATTCTTTATATAGGAGATGAGGTTGTTGTAGCTACAATAGAAGATAGAGTGAACTAAAATAAAAATAACGCAATCTATATACACAAAACATAACTTTGGAGTTTCTGCTGAAAAACCAAAATAAGATATTCCAAGGAAACAGACGAACATTATTAAACAATAGTGTAATAGAACATGTAAATCATTTTAAATATTTATCCTGTAGCATCTCCTTTAATAAATATTTATATATAAACAATAAAGTTAATTAACTGAACTAAATACACGAAAGAACTATTCCAATCTATTTTTGCATTCCAATAGCGAATCTCTTGGGTTCCTTTTTCTACCAACGAGAACTACATTATCTTCAAAACTCTCATCCTGAGATACAACTTCCCAAGTCATTTTTCTAGTAACACTCGTGTAATAACCAGTATGTTCTTTAGCATTATCGTCTAGCAACATAACCTCTTTATTTTAGTGTCCGGATCTTTTTCTATGCATAACTGGATGAATGTGTAATGAGTTAAATGTTAAATTTTGCGGATAGTGACACGTTGCTTGTAACGAGTCACTTAATAGTCATGATGTATGAGTGGTCACCCATAATTTTCTTCCATCGAGGAAAAGATTGGGCTATAGCTGAAACTCGAAAAAAATACAGTCATCATGTAAAGATGTCTTTTTGCATTGATGCCTTTCCTTGATTGTTACGATTTTAAAAATGTTGTTTGTTTAATTAATAAACAGCATATTACTTGATTGTGTATTTGATATTTAAGGAAATAACCAGTCAGCATTTATGTCGAACAACCAATGAATTTCGTATTTCGAAAATGTAGATTTCTCGACATATTCAGATAAGAGGGAGACCAAATGAAAGCTTAGTATGATGTATATATGAGAGCTAAAATGAGCACCAAAGATATCCTAGAGAAGTTCCTCACTAATGAAAAAATTTAATAAAAATGTTTAAATAATGTCAAAGCTGATCAAAGAATATAACATTATCCTCAATCCTTCGTCAATAGCAAGAATTCAGCACAAAACCTGCATGAAAGAAAGAGTTCTGCATTTAAAAGGAAGAAGAAAGCTAAGTTTATATGAGTGATAACAAATACAGTGAGGATATTTTCGCTATGGGCTGCCAAAGAGCGACGACATACTGGGAAAAATCAGCAGTCAAGGTAATGTCGGGTAGCAGCCTGTAGTTAGTTGGAGGTTTTGCAGTGATGTGCTACTCTGTGCTTTCATTGTGGTAAATTGTACGCTAAGTGTTTCTGGTTAGTTATGCCACTAGATAAATAAAGTCTTGAACGGCGCAGTTATATGTACCATACATACATGAAAACGGATTCTTGTATGGTAAGGCGATTCGCAAGAAAATATCCGGCAGTAGTGTTACAGGTACAAAAGATTTTCGGCAATTTATTTAAAAGTTAGATGTCACAAGATCTCAATGACAAGAAACGTATTTCGCACCACTGTATTCTTAAGGATGAAGTACAAGATATTCCTATACAGATACCGGCAATGTAATTCCGCTGAGGGGCATCAGATTTTCAACATCTCTTCTAACACAGGCTAGTGCTTACTATTATCATTTTAATACTGTATCATGCGTTCATAAAAGTGTAAATAATAAAATAATAATATTAACATTACGCGCGACGACTTTCTCTCCCTCATTTCAGCTGCACCAGCCGCGCTCAGACGGCCAGTAACTCAAATAACTTCTGTGTAAGGGGCAGATATTAAAAATAAAAATATTTGAAATGAAAGACCAAATACTTATATTAATAATACGACAGAAAGCAATAGAAGCATGCATAAACGATGCCTAATGTATTTCAGGAAAATCAAGCGTTCCACAAAACAGCTCACCCACAAACGTGCAAGTTAAATACCAGGAGAAATATCGTCCATTCTTTTAGGTCAATTAACAGAAATGATCTCATGGTTTTCTCTTTATCTGCAATACTTGTAAATGTGATCATTCATCTCTCATCCCAGGACAAGCTACACAATAAAAGCATTCACGTTCGAGTACGGATTTGAAGCAGCGACCATTGATTGAGTCCAACATTACTGCACTGAAAGCACCATTGAGTAATGAAACCATTTAGCTGTTCCAATGACTCAGTTAACCAAGCATTGGGTTCGATTCCCTTGACGGTGGAGTAGCATTTGTGGCTGACAGTCAGATATCTCCCCCACTTCTTTTCCATCCTTTTGTCCTCATCGCTACCATTTCATTCAAAAACTTCTGCTTGTCAACCATGTCTGCAGAGTACATTATAATCTTTGTAAATCTTCCTCACCAGATACTGAACCATGAAAACTTACATGGATGCTGGCGAAGTTGAGCACTACAGACAGTGGATTTGTCACAAAGCATCGTGCTAAGGTTCCTGTATTTCATACTGGTCGTGAGGCTGTAATAAAATATCAAGTGACAGCAGCTTAGGTTGATGCCTGCCCTTTCTCAGCACAGAACGAAATACAATACAACAATAACAATTCTATTTTTCTTAATGGAATATATCCTATACCAATACAAACTGTCATGGTTACTTCCTTGTATTTTGCTCTCTATTTTTCACTCTCCCTCCTTGGTATTTAACGAAATCAGCCTCTAGGTATTAAAACGTCAATGTTAGCTTCAGAGCAAATGCATAACAGCACGTTCATATTCTTAAATGAAACTAGAGAATGATTCCAGAAAAATAAATCCATGACAAAAATTATACATAAACTCTCTCCTTTTTTTTTTAATTACTATTTCAACCTAAAATACGCTTTGCTTGAAAAAAAAAATACATTTATTCAGCATTCTACTAAAAAGAGTTTATACAACTATATCAAACCATGATTAAATAACTACAATATACAGGGTTATTTCCAAACTAGTATGACAGCTAAACCCTAAAAAGGTACGCACTTCTACTGTATTAAGCGGCGTGTTATCTTCTAGATGTACATTTAATTTTTTCTCTAAAATCTAGTTGCAGGTTTTGAATTATAGGTGTAAAACTTAAACCTGTTTTAGCATTGCAGCCTGACCAAATGAGCTAAATGTATAATAAAAGGTGAGGGCATTAAAATTAACACAGTAATAAATTCGTTAAAAATATTTATGTAGTTATTAGTTTCCTGCTCAATGTAATCCTCTTAAAGTTCCTATGCTAAGCCGAAATCTCTGGGAATGTACTATAACTTGGAGGCGGAAAGTTCTGGTTTTATATCTGAAACCAGGGCCCCTAAATGTTCCCGAGTTTTCTGCAACTTTCATTGTCAGTCCCAAGAATTAAATGCACCTACTTAACAAATCATATGTATCTTTAAGCTTCATTGAAGGGGCCTTATGCAATGATTCAAAAAGAAATGTGCATTTAATTATTCAATTTGAGGCTTATACCCACAATCACTATCGGTTAGCTGTCATTACCAATCAGGGTTTTCTTGAAATGCGAAGACGAATCCTTATTCTTAACACTGAATAACAAACAACTGTTTTGTTAATGCTTAGGCTAGTTTTAAGTATTTGTAATTGAAATAGGCACTAGATTTCACAGACAAAACGTAACAACATAAAAGACTGGGCTTTCTTATTAAGAATTAAAAGCTTACTCATTACTACTATTAATTTGAATTTAAATGAATTTATTGAATAATCAATTTAATATACAGAATTATAGTAAACCTATTTCCTATACTATTTTGTATTCATTATACTTTAGTTTCTGTCTTAGTAATCAAATACTGTCGTAATTAAGACACTGGAATCATTCACTTAATTAAAATCGCCATATCTAAAAAATTATCGCTTATTTATTTATTTTACCTCAACTATTTATTCCTCACATTACATAAAGTCTCTTTAAATTATTTCTCTGTGCTTAAATTAATTATATTACCCCAATCTACTTCTCCAAAAGCGATCTCTCTTTTAGTAACCTATTCTCTCATTCACAAAAGCTGGGATGCAATGTCAACATACGCACGTATTTGTTGACCAAAGCACAAACGCCGGATTGCTCCACCTATGTAAATAGTTCAAAAAATATGTGCTCAATTCAGCCTTCTATTTCGGATATTAAAATATGTAGGATGGTTTTTCAAGAAATAATAATATTAATTGTATATGACACTGCTATACTGATAACATTGGTGTACAATGAAAACTGTTCACATTTTCTGATTCCTTACCCATAGAATCTCTCAAACCAGCCTTAATTTTGTCTCATTGGGCGAGAGTTTTTCAGAAATGGATATTGTATAAAACAAGAGTTTTTATTATTTGTTCAATGCTCAGATACATAAAATAAATATTCTGAGACATTTAAACAATATAATAAATGGTTCACTGGTGAATGGGACAGTGGAGCTTAATCAGAGCATTGGAAGAGAAAAATATCAGCCACAAAGGAGCAATTTAGTTCCTGGAGGGAAAAAAAAAAAAAAAAAAAAAAAAAGGAAATATGAACCATTGGTTTGAAAAGAAACACTAGTGAAGGACATACTAGAGCTCGAAAAAAACATGAAGTTTTCTTCTCCCTGATAATGAAAAAAAGAGAGCCATGTGTCAATAATTATTAATTTCCAGACACACTGGTCTCTTTTTTCAAAATATTCATTAATATCTAAGTTGAAATGAAATCTAAGAAAAGTTTCTGTTTTAGTTATATGTCTTAAAATTTAATATTTCATAAAAAATATAAGTAGATTATTACATTTGATTTGATTTTGTTTAAAAACCTTGAAACATATTTGAATTCAGAGCATTCATATTACATATATAAAAGTGGGGGGGAAACATAGAAAAAATAGAAAAAAATATTATACGACACTTCACCTATGCGCATGTCCACGTATAGCGTCTTATCTCTGTCGTTTCGCCCCATGTATTATATATAT
This sequence comes from Metallyticus violacea, assembly GCA_030762175.1. Taxonomy (NCBI): domain Eukaryota; kingdom Metazoa; phylum Arthropoda; class Insecta; order Mantodea; family Metallyticidae; genus Metallyticus; species Metallyticus violacea. Next base: position 50,063,487 of record CM060840.1, on the reverse strand, counting down.
AAAGTATTGCTCAACAGTGAAGGCTTACAACTATTTAGAGCTTCCTTTGCGTATTTTTTAAAATACGTTATGCATATATATATATATGCATAACGTATTTTAAAAAATACGCAAAGGAAGCTCTAAATAGTTGTAAGCCTTCACTGTTGAGCAATACTTTACTAAATCTCAATACTTGCGAAATAATAATAATAATAATAATAATAATAATAATAATAATAATAATAATAAACTGTAAATACGAAAGCTCAATGCTATGCATCGCTGAAAGAGTGGCACATCTGCTAGTTACTGACAATTAACCGTGCTGTAGGTTTAAATCAGTAAAGAGAAGAAAGGATTGTATTCACGAAAAGCTAGGGAAAGCATTTGTGTCGTATCAAACAGTGCCAAGATGCACTGAAGCCTTCAAAGCCTTGACGCGTATCAACTGCTGACATTCCTGCTGTGAGTGTCCTGATCGAACAATGATTTCCATTTACGTGCTTTTCAATTCACCCCTTCCGGCGTTAGCTATTCTCAGACTCCATCTAATCGTAGCGCTCAGCGATACATACCAAAGAGTTTTCAAGTTTAAGAATATATTTCTAGAACATGAGTCGATCTTGTGCAGATTGTGTATTTACGGTGGAACAATTAATACAGAAGAGAGGGGAATTTAACGTGCCGACTTTCATATTATTTTTAGATTGTGAAAAGGCTTTTGATAGTGTTCCCCGAAACAAATTAAGAACCGAATTGGAGAAAGGATATCCGAGTCATATGATTAAGGTAATTCAGAATCAAATATAAAGTACAAGAATTGATTAACAATGGCGGAAATAAAATAGAAGAAATAAACCAAGGTGTCAAATAGGGATGTCCTTTATCACCAGCATTATATATATAGACGAAGCATTTAAAGAGTGGAAAAACTATTCCACTGAGAGTATTCAAATTATAGGCATAAGTTGAACACAATTTTATTTGCTGATGATCAGCTTATTTTTAGGACACGGAAGGTGGTTTACAGAGAAGTGTTAATAACCTGAAACATATCATAGAGATATATATAAAGATTTCAACAACCACGACAAAATCAATCACTTTTAAAGGGAAGAATCATGTAAGACAGTTTTTAATGAAGAAATAATAGAATAAGTTTCTAGTTTTAATTATCCAAGTTTTAATGTATCATATAATGAAAATGAAGATTTGAATATAAAACTAAATGAATTAAGACAAATGAATGGAACAATAAGGAGAACATGAAAGAACAAGACGTCAAAAGCAACATAAATGAAATTCTATAAAGTAACGACGGTGTCAATGGCAACATATGGAAGTGAAAACAGGACTATGAATAGGAAAGACAGGAAAAGAATTGAAACCCCAAAGATGAGATTTTAAGAGCAGTATTTACTCTCTTAGACAAATGAAGAAATCGGGAAACAGTTAAATATATATCATCTAAATAAAAAAATTAATGAAAATAAAAATAAATGGTACTCATATATATTAAGGATGAAAGAGAAACGGATAACAAAAATCTTACTAAATTATAAACCTAGAGGATATCGTCAAGTACGAAGACCATGAACAAGATGGGAGTGATATGTTTATTTGAAGGCGGAACAGGTCGACAGGCCTATATCTTGTGGAAGAAGAAGAGAAGAAGAATAAAACGTTTTAATTTAAAACTTCAGAATTACAAACATATTATTATTATTATTATTATTATTATTATTATTATTATTATTACTCTTTATTCGCCCGATATATAAGCGGTTAAACAATGAATAATAAAAATAAAATTTTCTGAAATATTCAATATAACCTTTTTAAATTTTTGCTATTTGGATAAATGCCTCGAGGTCCATTTCCAGTACTGGGTGTTTTAAGTTACTAAATTTCAATAGTAATCTCATGCAGACACGGTATCTGTGAATCGTCGTTTTTCGTTGTTGGAATGTGCAATCCAGTCATAAGGGATGGGTATATCTGCCGGTACAATGTCTTAGTTCTTTGCTTCAATATTCGTCCACATCTATAATCCCTACAAAATACACATATTTCATGTAAAATCGTACATAAAAAAAAACCGACATATTATTATTACTACCTTGAAAAATTATATATGTAAAGTGAGTTAAAAGATATATCTTTATGTGAAGGCCCTCTCTGCTCGCTCGCTCGCGCTCTCTCTCTCTCTCTCTCTCTCTCTCCCTCTCATTCTATTATTTTTATTGTTTCGGTTTATCTATAATTGTAAAAATAAAAAAAAATTCTATAAACTTGTATTCCTAATGATAAATGCTACAAATTAAAAATGGCATTTTGACTAGCACACGTTCTATAAAATATATTGTGACATATAGGGGAATGGCAATGTGGGGAAATGTATTGTAAGATTATGTTCGTTTAGAAGCAGAAATGATGGCTGGAAACATGTAAGAAATAGAGTCTGCGCATGCGCGGCCAGGGAAAACAATAGCATATTTAACAGCTTTGTTAGGGACAAGTGTGGAAGCTTGAAGATAGCGGACATTGAACCTTCGGTCCCGAGATGGTCACCTTTACAATGAATCCGTCAAATTAATAACAACTTTACACATGGTAATAAAGTTATGATTTAAATTAGAGACAAGTTTATGGTTGTATCGCATACCTTGGTCCATTATCCTCTTGTTTTTATTTAAGTTTAATTAATGACATCGAGAATTGCGTCAGATTAGTGTTAGGAGTTACGCCATCTAGTCGCTCCTCAGTTAGTGAAATGAATATTGAAAGTTAGTTGATACGCTGTAGTAAGATGGAGTCGCTACAATATTTAATACAAAAATTTAAACGTGGACACAACCAATTAATCCATGGTTTACTAACTTCCTTACCGAAAACTGTAAAAACAAAAATATCCGCAGATTACTATCACTTTACCCCCAGAGGGTAGAAGAGGGAGGGGGAGAAAGTCAATATTATTTTGATGTTTCATCAAGAATAACTCCCATAACAATAATTTCGTTAAACTATGTTTGGAACACGCGGATCTAAGCAGTGTCCACATATGATCGTGCGGGACAAGACAGAAGTCAGCTGTACTACTTTACACTCTACAGAATGCAACACAAATATGACTCGTACTCTAGATAAGAAATTACAGCATGCTCATAAAATCTATGACGGATTTCACTCATTAATAGCCCCAAAATTATTAAATATCAATATGCGCTTTTTTTTTCTTTTTTGCATTGCAATTGTCAACTCAAAAAATTTAATTCGTTTGAGTTTACTTGAATAAAGGCCTCTCTGCTTACATTCATCTAGCGTTGAAATACAGATTCCACCACTGTAAGGAAGTGAAAGGGGGGAAAATCCGTGTCAAAATAACTTGTTTCATTGACAGCAGCCGCTTGATAAAAGACCAGATTACACCACACATTCAACTTCGAACATCTCTTTCCTCCTCACAAACCACGTAAGGATTCTCGGATCTCCATATCCCAACATTGTCTATTAATCTTTCTGATCACGTGAAAGATGGATTCGTTCGAGAAGACAGTAAATAACATGATCCAAATACAGCTTTGTGCTGTACCTTTATTTTTCTGAATAAACAAACGTTGACAATGGTATGAAAATGAGATTCATACAGTAATTTTTTGAGTTGAACGTCAATGCGGAAATTCGCGAGCTATCCTTAATCGTTTTTCAGTTATAAATGAGTGAAATTTTCCAGAGACTTTATGAACACACTGTATTTTATACTCGTTTATTTTGAAGCACAATTCTGAAAATTATATTTATTTTCCTTCAATAGTAATTTGCTTATTATTTTATTTTTCTTTGTCTTTATGGATAAATCGGTGTATATATGCCTATAATAGAATATCTTTTAGTCTTGTGCATTTTACAAACACGTATATTGTGCAAGATATGAGTTTTAAAATTAGAAATTATTCAAATGTATAAGAATAAATGTAAATATGCGGAATTTTTGCATGTAAACTATTAGACCTAGATATATTTCTCTAATATTCGTCTTTATATGCTGTAGTAGTAAAAAAAATATTAGAATTTTTTAAAAAATGTGAGGTTAATTTTTATAATTTTTCATTGAATTTCACATAGAAGCAACTTCCAATATGAGTCTGTCAGAAAGAAAATTGACACCAAAAAACGCTAAAGAAACTGGCAATCGCTTTAAACAACGCCTAGTTTCTCATGGACACACAACCTTATTCAAAGCCGCAATATTTAAAGTGTATTCGCAAATACTTGAGAGTTAAAGCATTCCGCTGACAAAAATTCCAGTGCTTTTACCCATTTACACTTCAATGAAAAAGAATGCCACGTAACCTTCTGTATCTACGTGCGACAGTCGCGTGCGATACCACCAACTCTGTGGAAGCCGGAAGTTCATAAATCAGGGCATGCTGTTTAACAGGAGAACTAAAGGGAATGAGATCCCTGTTCCCGACACGCACAGCTGAATTTAAGCAAGCACGTAGCCAACAGTCTCACAGGACTGTTCCAATCATCTGGCAAATATCTTTGTTCCGATCTTTCGAAATTATCGACCTTGATCTCTCTTCCCCTGGTTGAGACGTGCAAAAACTGTTAATACAATTATTTATTTCTGAAACGTTCTAATTCTGTAAATCCCTCGATATTTCTTTCATCAAAGTTGTAACTAGATGCAACGAAGTGTTTCTTCTACTGTTTTCGCTGCTTATAAATGTCCTATATTTTAGTAATTAGCACAATAGTGTGTTTCAACCTCAAACTGTAGAGGTATTTTTAAAAAATAACTACACTAGTTAATTTGCTTTGGCCTCCTAAAATTTGTTAAGTTCCATTTGTGAACGTGGGCTGTTTATCACATACCTCTCCCCATTATTATAATTTTGACGATCTCACAGTAATCCCTATTGGACGCAATGCACTTCTCCAAGCGTTTCTGCCAGTCTTCAAAGATATGCTGAAAACTATTTTTGACAGGTCCTTCAGAATCGCCTCCGTAGCCTTCACCACTGTCACCCACTAAGGCGTTTCTTCAATTTGGGGAAAAGAAAAAAGTTACACGGGGCTAAATATGGGCTGTAGGAAGGATGAGGGATACAATTCACTCTGGTTTTAACATGTATTTATCATAAACTATTGCAATGTGCAGCTGTGCATTATCGTGGTGCAGAGTCTTAGCTTGTTGCACAGAAATGTGGCCTTTTGCCTGTAATACGGCCATACAGAGTTTTCAGGACATCATAGTTATGTGTGCAGATACGAAATGCTGGTAGACAGTCCTTAAATGAGATGACCATATCTCTCATAGCAGAAGCTCTTTTTAATGAAGATGAAGATTTCCATACAGACCTTTGCTGATAGCTCTCCGGATCGAAATGATGTAGCAAAGCACCATCAGCAGTGAAAACCTTTGAAGGAAACTCCACATCTTTCTGTAACATCATCTTTAGCTGTATGCAAACCTACACGCGAATGTCTTTTAGTTCGAGAATCAGCAGTCTTGGAACCCACGGTGCATAAGCACTTCTCATATGCAACATTTCAGTTACCAACGTGTGGGTGGCGCTCAGTGAAAGTTTCAGAATATCTATAATGCTATTTAACAACCCTCTCTTATAATGACAGCAGGTGTTAGTGTTTTCTTCCGTTAGAGCATAAACTGCACCTTCGAGTCTATTTTTAACATTTTAAATCATCTTCGAATTGTGCAGGAAGAATAAACAATCTATAAGGCCTCCTACAACAGGCCTGAGTTCAAGATTTCTTCAGACGAAAGCAGAATTTCACATTAGAATATTGTTTGTCGTTTAGGCGGAACTGAAAATGTATTGGGGGGGGGGAACCGGAAGTGACAATAATGAAACTAGTATCACGAGTAGATTACACATTCATTTAAAATACTTTAAAGTTAAATTTTAACGCCAGATATTATGTTTGTAAAAAATGTATTTTTCTTTACTTAACAGATCTCTTATTATGAATTATTTTCTAATATTATAAGGATATTTCAATGGAAAGTGAGTCAAGTGGGCTGTTGACAATTTCTTGCCTTTGAAACATTAATGCAGAAATTCTCATATCTCATGCCATAAACACTGTTTAGGTTCACTGTAGCAAAAATTCTCCATAATAAAGCCCGACCTCGCACTGCAACAATAGATATGCTATATGGAAAAAATATAGCCTTGTGGTGTACACATTTTAAGGGAGGGAGGAAACTTGAAGTTGCGGAGTATCAGATTGCATTCAAGGAGATGCAGGACCCTACAGGACTATGCTCGTTCGCTGCCAAACCTAACTGTCCACTTATTTGTAAACCCCAAAACTTGTGATTATATTTAAAGCTGATTTACGGGCTAAATTTTCCAAGCATCTCGATGAAAAGGAGTGTGACGTACAAAACTTTATAACTGAAGACATCGCAATAGCCTATGACGCACTCGCTGCAGATTTTGTTCGGTGCGTTAACAGTAAAATACCAGATTAAAGAAATCACATTAATTTTAAAAACTTATATAAGTATCTAGTATATAATTTGGCTAAAAATGTTGTTAATAAAGTACAATTGCACATATATAGACACTTAATACTCAAGACATTTTACCGAAATTTTTAGCTATATCTTTGAAAACATAAGAGGTAAGGAGGGAATCTGCAAAGTGCGATAGATAGTAGCACACTGCACGTCTACTGGTGCCTACATAAATATGCGCTCCCTTTCGCCCCCCCGAGAAAGTCAGAGACGCGCCCTTCCTCAAATTACAGGACTTTCCTGCTAGGAAGGGTCGCTAAGATGAAAGAGAAACTGGGGTCACCGACTTTACAAGCTCCAAGGCTCACATCTGTCACCATAAAAGTGATATGAACATCACGGCTGAAGCCTGGTGCTTCTAACGTTGCAGCGTTACTTCTGCATCCAATATTCACGTATCACAGGTTTTACTGGAAATGTATATTTTTTACGATCAAATCTTGTGCTACATTTTGTAACAATAATCATGGAGACTTAAACAATTTAGAAGGATTTATAATATTCCGAAACTGGATTTTAGCACCCTAGAAAAGGTGCAAACGGTATTGTGATGCTAAGCGTATAGTGATTTGGTTTATTTATGGACGCTCTTTAACAGCTCAGGTCATCAGCGTCCCTTTCTATTCAGGACGTGAAACGGCCGACAAATTTTGCTCATAAGCCTCTTCTTTCCGGCTTGAGGTTCTTTATCGTGCCATAAACGTACGACACAGGACCCGCAGCTTTACTTCCCTTCCGAAGGAAGCCATACTTAGGATTTTTACGCCCGAAAAAATCCATCGATCCTGGCCGGGTTTGAACCTGCGATCTTGTGTTTAGGAGGCAAGTATGGTTACCACTACACCACCAGGACCGACTAAGCGTACAGTGAAGAAGCTGGCATATTAAAATAACTTTAAAAGTCTACTCGGGTTGAGATCGATCCGGGCCAAGTCTAAAATTGCGGTCCGTGTAGACCTCTACCAAGTGGCGGACATTTTGAACAACTGCTCACATAACAGCATAATGGGATCTATCTTTACCAAGAGTGCACATATTCTGTGTTTTGTTATTTCCTGTATAACGTACCAGCAATAACATAAACAATTTGAACTATTAATGCACAGGATAAAGCAACCATATTCTTCAGTAAATATCAATATAACCTAAAAGCAAATCCATAAAAACAATGGATTAACTATAATGAGCTTTCTTTAATAAATATAGAAGATATAAGAAAAATGACAACAGTGTTTAATCATTTTTAATACTGATTGACGCCCGATTTACTACAGCTTTTTTTTTTTTTTTTTTTTGACTGATGTATTTATGGACGCTCTTTAACATCGCAGGTCATCAGCGTCCCATTCAACTCAGGGCGTGAAACGGCCGACAAATTTTGCACAGAGGCCTCTCTTTCAGGTTTGAGGTTCTTTTTCGTGCCGTAAATGTACGACACGGGACCCCCGGCTTTACTTCCCTTCCGAAGGAAGCCATACTTAGGATTTTTACGCCCCGAAAAAAATCCATCGGTCCTGGCCGGCTTCGAACTCGCGATCTGAGGCAAGTATGGTAACCACTACACCACCAGGACCGAGTTTTTACTACTACAGTTTTACTACTGCCATGGACACTGATGATACATGGTATGAAATGATAAATAGGAAAATAATTTTTTTTAAGGAAGGAACCGTTCCAAGCCTAAGTTAGGGTACTTCCCCGGCATTTGCCATTTATGAGGACTGGGGAAAACCTGGAAAAAACCTATGCCAGGGAGGTAGGTCCTGGTGGGATTCGCACCCCAGACCTCCCGCTCACAAGTCCGCGCCTTAACGACCTCGGCTACCCTTTTTTTTTTTTTTGAGTAGTGTTTAACGCCCGTTTTTACTACTGAGGCACCACAGGCGGTGGACACTGATGATACATGAGATGAAATGATAAATTGGGAAAGGATATTTTTTTTTTTTTTTTTTAAAGGAAGGAACCGTTCCAGGCCTAAGTTTAGGTACCTCCCCGGCATTTGCCAGTTATGAAGACTGAGGAAAACCTGGAAAAAACCCCAGTCAGGGAGGACGGTCCTGGCGGGATTCGAACCGCAGACCTCCCGCTCACGAGTCCGTGCCTTAACGACCTCGGCCACCCGTGGCGGTCGGCTACCCTTGGCGGTGCTAGTTTTTAAATCAAGATATTTGACATTTACACTACGGTTATCATTTTCAAGAAATGTATTCAAATTGCACTTGGGTATGTACAATTCTCACAAATAATTGCTTGCCTTTGGCTTTCACACATACTTCATGGAACAGCCACGGGTGGCCGTGGTCATTAAGGCTCGGATCATGAGCGGGAGATCTGGGTTTGGATTTCCGCCAGGACTTGCACTTTTTACACGTTTTCTTCACTCCTCATCAATAGGAAATGATAAGTATGTGCCCTAAAGCTTGGGTCAGGAACGCTTCCTTCCTTTAATTAAAAACAAAACCTTTTCTCAACTTATTTCAATTGGTGAGTCTTCTGCAGTAACAACTTCGATAGCAAATCTAAACACCTTTGGCAATTGACACACGGCTATAGTATTTAGCCAACAAAATTCACATTTGACTTACTAGGTTTGTTGAAGTTGCTTTTTCTTTTCTACTTTGTTTCCCTGTGAAAATACTCTTTGATCTTGCTTTTTTAATGATTTTTTGGATTTGATATCCTGTATGCTTTTATGAAGATTTAGTCTTTGTTTCGCATATTTCTTCTGTATTCTTTCCATAATGGAAACATAACTACCCATGTTATGCAATTTAAAAGTGAACAAAATGCAGTTCTTGATGTTCCAGATCAAATTAAACGAAACTATTGGAGATCAGATAGGAAGGTCTAACTTTCAACAAGGCTTAATTAGAATAAGGTCCAAATAATTCAGAATTGGAACCTGAATTATCCTTAAAATTAATCAAACTTTACCCCAGTTATTCAAGTAGAGAACGTGTATAAGGAAGCACTTTGCAAATAAAGCAAATGGGAAATAAAATATTCATAATGAAATTTACACAAACAATCCAGTAATAATTAAAAAACACATTACGTAAGTATCCGGGCGCAAATTCAAACAACTGAACATTTTTCTTCCCTTTTTCTCTCCCCAATCATAACAGTATTGAATAAGTAATAAGCAATTCTTTGATATTATACACAATAAGGTCCTATCGTTGTCATGTATTTTTGCGCACATCAGTTCGGGTTGGGAAACGGGCGCAATTAGCTCTAGATTGAGCTGATGGTTCAGGCGGTAACGCTAGGATTCATATTTAGGAAGTCATGGGTTCAAATCTCTTTGGGCCGGCCTGGCTAACCCTAGATGCTTTCTTTGTTTCTGCTGATCGTTTAGGATAGTCTTAGGATCTGCGATGTATCTTTACTTTCAGCTCTCCCATTTCATTATTTAACTCAATTAGTTCTCTTACCTGGTCGATATTGCCAGAGCGAGTTGGGCTGGTGTGGCGTGAAGGTGGCTTGCTCTTTAAAAAGGTTTCTACCCTGGCGTAAACAATGTTAGGGCTCCCGTGTGCGCCCGTGTATCACCGCATGTGGGTTCTGGCGGCCCGAGTCTCTTTCATTTCATTCCTTCCTCCCAAAGATGTCTCCAGTGGGGTTGTAGACACAAACGGCCAGCAAGGCTGAAGTACCGATATCCTCCTCCAACTCTTAACAATTGAATCCAATATACTATTTGCTTGCAGGGAATCACTCCTTAGCCAACCGGTGAGAGATATAGCACCCCAGCAGTGCCGAGACAATGAAGCCTTCTTACTATCGTAACGTTGTTCGATATCGTGGGGGAAAAACAAAAAAGGGAAGAACATACTATAATAACATATAATTCTACTCACATAAGTGCTAACTTTATGAAGCAGTTCATGGTTCCCCGTCAATTATAGAGTAAATGAAATAATATTTATAATTGTAGAATCAGCAACTCTGTAATTAGGTGTAAGTATGTTATGCATTTTCTTACAGTGGAGGAACATTAATGAAATATGTAGAATTAATATTGTATTGTATTTAAATGCATTCATAAAGGGTATTTTTGTAATATTAAGGAATAGCATGTAAAAAAAATTGTAACCAGGTAAGGGAAAACTCTCGTCTCTTTCGCGTCGTTTGATATTGTGTATAAAAGGACTAGATTTTTCCCAAAATGGGAGTCTTAGAAGTTATCCAGGCCCAGATAAGTGCGGCTGCCGTCGCGCGGAGATCAGCGGAAGAGCGGACTAAGTACCAAGTACCGGCACCTTTTGGTCAGCGCAATAAAATATACACGTTTGCCAAGATTACTCGCTGCGGTAAGACGAGAGACATGAGTTGATACGGATATTCACGCTAGAAGAATAAACTATATCAGTAAAGTGAATAACGTAGCGTCATTTTCGGAATCCCGTTCCACTCAGACCCGGTTGGCACATAGCCGCCAAAATACAGCGAAACTCCTTGAGAGAGTTTCATAGAAGAAGAGTGGGGGCCATTAATAAACATCCGCCACCCACAATCCTTTTTCACGTTGTTCGATTTCGTGGGGAAAAAAAACAAAAAGGGGGAGGGTTGGGGAATGTACCATAATGACACACAAGTGTTAAATTACTTGTTATTTTACACGTTTTTTCTAGGGGGCGGCATCTTCTAGAGAAACTAAGTTGCTTATCGTTCCATGAACATAAAGTAGTGAAATATTTACCGAATGTGTAAAAGATAAACACCTACACAAAATTCAATTTACCTAGCTGTGGTAAGAAAATGTTAAAGATATTAAATCCCCCTTTTGGAATGCCTATGTCATCGGCAATGTTGTCACGACTGCAGTGGTTGTGCAGCATTTGTTTTTTAAAGTGTTTAACTCTCCTTTTTAGCTAATGGGACACTGTGATACATGAGGTGAAATGATAAACTGGGAAAGAATTTTTTTTAAACGAAGGAAGCGTTCCAGGCTTGAGTATGGGGTATTTTCCCAGCATTTGCCATTTATGAGGCCCGAGGAAAACTAGGAAAAAAAACTCTTTCAGAGAGGATGCCCAGATGAGAATCGAAACCCAGAGGTCCACGCCTTAACAACCTCGGCCACCGGTGGAGGTTCTTGCAGCATTCATTAACTCTGATCACTGGTCCACAAAACAGTTTCTTGCTTTTTAGTTTTTACACCTGGATACATGAAATGTGAATGTCCTGAATTCAACATGTTTTCAGTTTTACTCTATCGGAGTAGGGTTTTAAACAAAATTACATCAAATGTTATAGTGCACTTATATTATTTATGAAACATTATTAAGTTTTAAGACATAAGACTAAGAGATAACTTTATGTAGGTTTCGTTCTAACTTAAGCCAACAGCAGTCAGTCATCATTTTCACACACCAGTGGCTTTGATAGCGCGTTTCTATTGTCTTTATGAAACTGCTCACTTTGTTCTTCACTCATTGCCCCGAGATTCGCAGGGAAGTCGTCAATATGGCTGATGAGAAAATGCACTTTAACACTGATTCTACAACCTAGAGTTCTAAAATGTTGTAATATTTCCTCAATGTTTTTATAGTTCTCAGATTTCTTGTTGCCAAGAAAGATTTCTATCACTGTTTTGTATGTCAACCATGCTGAATTCTCTAACTCGGACATCGGCCGAAGAAAGACATCATCCTGCATAAGCTCACGAATCGGTGGTCCATCCAAAACACCTGCTGCTATCTTAGCTTCGGTTTTCTGTAGGAACTTTGTAACAAGAAAGTTGAAACAATCACTATCCTTATTCAAAGCAGTAACGCTGGCTTCATCAGACCTAGCTTAATATGGAGTGGTGGAAGAAGGACATTAGAAGGAGAAACCAATAGTTCATACTTCGTTTTTTCCCCTCCAGGAACTAAATTGCTTCTTTTCTCTATTCCAATGCTCTGATTTAGCCTTATTGTTTCATTAACAAAGTAAACAATTCATTATCTTGCTTAAATCTCTCATAATCTTCATTTTATGTATCTACTCAACAACAAATAATAAAAAAAAATGCTATTTTCTATAATACCGACTTCTGAAAAACTGTAACCCGATGAAACAAAACTTGTATGGGTAAGAAATCAGTAAATATGAAGTTTTTATTCAGCAAAAATTGTGTAGACCAGTGATTATAATGTCGAAGTTCAGAAGACTCTAAACAAATTGGCCAATAAATGTTGTAAACGTTGTAATATTTGTATTTTGTCTTCTACTAAATTAATATCCACTAAGGTTATATCACACAAGATGGTCCTAAATTACATATTAAATAGATTCAAACACAGCATTTAAAACTCTCTCGACATTCTTGAAAACTCCCGTCATACTAGGTTTAAACTGTTACCACCAGATGACACTCCGCTCCCCTTCCTCTTCACCCCGTGCGTTTAACTAAATACGTGACAAGCGGTTCAGCTGACAATGGAGCCTGCAGAGTGCGCATAATGTCGTCTGTGGTTGCACGACGAAACGCAATCTAGACATGCTGTGCAAAGTACCGCAAAGCTCCACCTCAGGCAAACACCATCAAAGCTTAGTAAGATCGATTTGTCAAAACAAGCTGTTCACGGATGATGAACCGGGCCAGGGACGCTCAAGTTGTCGAAACCGTGCGAGGAGCTCACGCAAATTGCAAACAAGTCTATACAGAGAGTCAAGGTGTAGCTGAACATTCCGCCGCCTACCTTGACTTGAACAAAATGATAAAGGACCATTTTTAAATCAATGAAGAGGCAAACTTCCATCTAAGTGAACAGTTAACCGCCATACAGAAAACAAAAGCCATCGGAGTGGAACATACCTGCCGAAAAACTTGTGCTCTATGCACTGAGAGTGTGGACCATTCTTCTTTAATGAGGCGAATGCAAATGACATTACTTATGTAGTTATGCAAGAAAATTTCCTGATGTCTAAGCTAGAGCAACGGCAGGAAATTTATATTCCAACAACTTGGTGCACCTGCACACTGTCGTAGATCCTCAATCGCGGCCAGAGTCGGTGAATTTTTTAGACGAAAGAGGAAGTAAAGCTGTGGGTCCCGTAGTTTTACTGCTGCACGTAAAATAATCTCGAGCCGGAAAGAAGAGATGTGTAAGTAAAAATGTATCAGCCGTTTCAGGCCCTGAATTGATTGGGAAGTTTATGACCTGAGATGTTAAAGAGACCCGTAAATAAAACGGATTTAAAAAAAAAAACTCCATAAAATCACTGCGTAACCATCGCACAATTCTTGGTTGGGTTTGTCGTGATGAAACAATCCTGGTCACCTGACCGGATCGGACCCTGTATGGAACTATGTAAAGGACAGAGCGTACCACTCCTCCACCTCCTGCAGCACTGGCCTGTCATAAGTAGATGCGGATATGGGATAAGTTTCTCACAGGTGTTATATCTACGGAATGATAGGGCAAGCCATAATGAACATTCTTAAGGAAATTTTCATTTTTGCATATTTGAATGCAGGAAATAAAGTAAATGTGCGTAATGATACATTCATTTATATAGCTGCACTTTTGGGTAACTTGTTCAGAATCATCCCGTATATAAAATGGGAAATAAAAATGCTATCAACATTAACGGACAAAAATCCCTTATTATTCAAGTATTTCTTCCAGGCAGCGAAAATTATATACCATATAATTTTATTAATATATGCCAATAAAGTGATTAAACAGCAGTTATGTAGTACGCAATGGTACTTACTACTTAACTGCTGTCACGTTTTAATGATACATTTTTGTATCATTTTAGTATTTTAATCTTCAAAGAAAATATCTAAAAACGTTGCTGATTAATATACTTTAAATACATCTACTTAATGTTAGGCAAAGCTACCAATAAGTTTTATTATACAAGCGTATATTTACAAAATATTATTTTCAAAATTATACTTGATGCTTGTGTAACAAAAATATTTAGAAAAGCGAAAGTTCCTCTATTTCGTAATTAGTGCATCCACACATTTTCAAAAATACCCCTGAATAAAAGTGTGCATAGGTCATAAACGATTTTAAAGTTTATAAAAAACATATTTTGAAAAAGTATAATCAAGAAAAGAGCTCCTTATTTTTCCGCTTCTTTATATGTGGTTATTAGAGGAATTAATGATACCTACATCTTATATCCACATTTAGCACGGTTCAAATATTCCATTTTCAGAGTATTTATTTTTTCTTCTACAATCTCGCCGTGGTCGATACACTACTCGCATCCCAACGAGGCAGTCCTAATTCGATCCCAGCTGCCAGGAGTTGGATTTGTGGCGAATGAAGCGACGCCTGGTTAAGTTTTCTCGGGTACTCCGCTTTTCCCCTCCCACTTATTCCGGCGTTGTTCCATCATCATCTCATACCCCGCATTACATTCATCATTCAGCGTAATGTAGTGCGCCAATTTATCGGTTCGCGTTTTAGCAAACTGCCTTCTGCCGTCCCTGTGCAGGAACTCCAATGCCTCGCCGGCAAGGGATTGCATTAGAACGCATTCATTAATGTAATCTGGAAATTAATAGTAAATACTTAAAACTTGATTTAATAACGCTATAATCTATAGCGTACAAATTCCCCAAAACTCTTACTGCACCATTTGCATACCATTTTAGGAAATGCCAGCAAACAAGTGCAGATACACAAGAATTAACCGACTCATCCATTCATTTTCGTGATGTTTGATGATCTGTTTTCATCTGTCGTGTTTCTTGCATTTAGATTATAGAAAGAAGATCGGCTCGGAATAGCCAGAATGTTCCCTAATTTAATTGTTCTACATCTTTCATACAGTCTCTTATACATACTCTGAGTTAGTTTAATCAATTTAAAATAACAAAAACGTGATAGAATGTACTCTTATTATTCGGGCTTTAAATGCCGGTTCCCCTTTTCTCGGCTTAAAATTGCAGATTTCATTCAACTATGTATCAGACAAATCTCACTCTAGGTTTCATAAATACGTTAAAGAATAATATAAACAATTCTTGGAATTTACAATCATAAAGTAGCTGCTCTTGAAGTCTAAAAATTAGGAGAGAAGATAATAAATATTAAACTTAGACTGGAACATTGTCAAAATCGGTTACATGCCGTCGAAAAGAGATCACTTACTGTATAAAGTGATGTTATCACAATATACTTAGGTGTGTTTTGGTGAAATATTTAAATTATGTTAAACAATTTTATGTGGAGTACTAAAATTCTTCCTACTATTTTTTAATTGTTTTTAACGCCCGTTTTTACTACTAAGGCACCACAGGCGGTGGACACTGATGATACATGAGATGAAATGGTAATTTCGGAAAGGAGAAAAATTTTTTTGAAGGAAGGAAGCGTTTCAGGCCTACGTATAAGGTACCATTTGCCATTTATAAGCATTGAGGAAAACCTAGAAAAAATCTCAAGTCAGAGAGGACGGTCCTGATGGGAATCGAACTCTAGACCTCCCGTTCACGAGTCCGCGTCTTAACGACCTTGGCCACCCGTGGCGGTTTTTCTTCTTACAAAAGGAAATACTATTCACGTGCTTTTAAAAATAACTAAAAAAGTTCACCCTGAAAATAAAAATGTAAACTCCCATTACTTAAGCATCAATATGAAGAAACCAGCACTCTCAAGATTTTAAAATAATTTGTTTTATTTTCTATTCATTTATATTGAGAGCTTCAGCCTAAGGTGAGCTTTGAGAACACTGTAAGTTGAAAGCGGTATAGGAAACGTTAGTGTGATTAAACCCTTCAGAGAAAGTTGGAATCAATTCGGGGTAAGACTTTGTGAAGCAAACTGTCACGAAAGCGTCTGACTGGTAACCTGCGCAGCGCATACCACGCCAACCACACCCTGCAAGGACAGAGTTGTTATCACTAGAGAGTGGAAAATATGAAAATTCTTGTTTTAGACTTATAATGCAGAATATTGGGAATCATAATTTGTATTTTTCGTATGTATAAAAACTAACAAGTGCAGCATTGACATATTTCATAATATTTCGTAAAAGTTTTCATATCTTGAACAAATCTTAATATTTTCCGCTTTTATATTTTAACATTATATATAGTGGCATTGTTATAAATTATTTTTTCAATATTTTATATTGCATTCTTCAGTAAATGCACTTACATAAGTGAAAACCACCAGCCATGTTCTTTCAGTTTCAAATCAGATATTGTGTTCTTCCTATTTACCTGCTACCATTGTTGCAAAAAGTAAGAGATTATTTCTCTTTTGATGCTGTTTTGAGCTACTAATGATCTTCGGAGACTATAGGTTTGAGCTTAGATACATTTTAAAAATTTTAAATTTAAATTTTACATTTTTACAGAATCAAAAATATGTAATTTGTATTTTTGGTTGGATTTTCTGAAACGTATTCATGCATTACTAAAATAACAATCACAAACATCTGAATGGCATTCTCTAAAGTAATGAGACAAATTTAGCTCCGCTTAAGAAGACATTTCAACAAATAAAATCAGATAATCTGATTGGAAGGTCATGCTCCAATCACAAGCGTCCTACAGCTGTACATTGGTAATGTGTATATCAACCATACAAGAGTCAGCCAGCATACTTATAGATGTTCCATTTCGCATCCTAGTTCTTGCATTATTTTGTTTAGCACGATCGGCCTTCAGCATGATGCCAAAAGAAAGTGTAACACATTGATGCCAAGTTTCAACTAACAGATAGGGAAATCTTGATATGCAAATAATATGATAAGGAGGAGTAAATTTACTATATGCATGCCAATAAAAGTCATTCTAATGGAAAATGTAGCATATTACTCATATGTGTTTCCCTGTGACAAAGAAATTATGTTGTTACGGCCTATAAACTTCCAAAAAATAAATTTCGGTAACGCCCGGATAATAAAAGGTGATTTGTATGTAGCATAATGTGTATTCTTGTATAAAATGTATGCATTTTTAAAAAAAAGCACGTGCTGTAAGAATGACAATGGAACTTAAAGTTCGGTACTTGGAGACTAAATGGAATAGGAAGGCATCAGACTGCTGTGAGGTCCTCTCCCGAAATCATTTGCACAGTACTGAAGTTAAAAACCTCTAGGGTTACTGTAGAGCAAGAACTTAAACCGGGTGACCCTGCATCCACCTCAGTGGGTATAGTAATTCACAGAATAAGCGATACTATGGTTCAGGAAAACCTAACCTGCTACACGTGGAACTCCTGCATGATCAAAATAGTATGGTGCGCCATTAGTGTGGAGAGAATAATAGGCCCTATTTTTTTTAATTAATGTGATATGTATGAGCAGAATATTTTGCACCCCATTCTCTGTGAGGGAACCCATGTTCGGACTTTTCAGTAGGACTCTTCAAAGGCGTATACTGCCCATATCTCCTTATGCAATTCATAAAATATTCGAGGATAGAGCCATCACTAACAACAAATGGTCCCTTATAGATCCGCCTGTTTAACGCCCTGCGATTTTTATCTCTGGAGGCATGAAAGAAAAAGTGTACAAGACAAATCTGCACACATTAGATGAAGTGCAAAACAATATTCGTGAAAAATGTCTTCCATTTCTCAAAGGGAACGTAGAGGGTAATGGTTAATTTCATAAGTAGATGCCAGAAATGTACGAAAATAAAGAAAGGCAGGTTCAGCAGCTTCTTGCTTAATAATGGTGTTTTTTTTTTTAACAGTGTTTAACACCCATTTTTACTACTGAGGCACCACAGGCGGTGGACACTGATGATACATAAAATGAAATAGTAAATTGGGAAAGGATTTATTATTTTATTTTAAAGGAAGGAAGCATTCCAGGTCTAAGTTTAGGGTATATTCCCGGCATTTGCCATTTATGAGGACTGCGAAAAACCTGGAAAATCTCAGTCAGGGAAGACGGTCCTGGTGGGATTCGAACCCCAGACCTCTCGCTCATGTGTCCGCGCCTTAGCGGTCATAATAATGGCGAGTAAATGAACCTTTTAATGTTAGTAATATCTTAAGCGACAATCATAGCTGCGGAATTTCTGACTCCCGTACACCGCGGTACCAGTTTGAACAGACCTAGAGACCGTTAAGTGTGGAGCGTTCCGCAAAGGAAAAATCACGCACTATACGCTTGATACCGAACAGTGTGTGAGAAAGTTCATTCGTGTAGCTGTTATTGTATAACAAGCACGATCAGTAAATTCCAAAAGCCTGTTGAACACTTCGACATGCTTTAAAACAAGTTCAGAAATGAAAATGTAGATTGGTTTCGTATACTCTCTCTCTTTCTCTCCGCCTTTCTGTTAAATACATTTGCTTGTATCTGTAAAATATGTAATAAATTGACACATTTTTTATTTTAGCATAATTGTGGCCTTCAGAAAGTTATATTTTGAAGATTTAGCATTACTAACGAAACGTTAAAGAGA
The DNA here is from genome assembly GCA_030762175.1 of Metallyticus violacea. Lineage (NCBI taxonomy): Eukaryota > Metazoa > Arthropoda > Insecta > Mantodea > Metallyticidae > Metallyticus > Metallyticus violacea. The sequence continues at coordinate 50,044,576 of CM060840.1, read as the reverse complement.
GGAATGGATTTACTAATCCCTAATTATGAGGATATATGCTAAAAGCTTCCCCCATTCTCACCTAACGGCAATTACTGTGTTTTCTAACAGAGCATAATGCAGTTTTGCCTTAGGGTAGGCGTTCTCTTGCAGCCTGCGTCATCAACCCTGTCACTAAGGAAATGTATGTGAAGAGGGGAGACTGCCTATAGTGGAAATCTGGAGACTTTTGCAGGGTAATGCGTGTTAATTGCTGGGTTACATTGTGCACCCAGAAGGCGTGCAGTCGATATGTCGAGGTCGTACTCGGGTCCCGCCACGCCACGCCACGACGGCACGTGAGCGTAATGGGGTAGGGAGGGAACATGCTCCCCCACGTGCTGCTCACCCTACAGCAGGGGCAGACAACTACACCACATTGCAAGTGCACCCCTACTGCATGAATATATTTCTTTCCGGACGCTTTTCGTGTTGTTTTGTTATTCTGCAGATTCCGTATAAATTCCCAACACAACACACCAGCTCCTATATGTTAAATCACTTACACAGAGTTGGGTAGTGTAATAGCAAGGGCTCGCGAATGTGTCTTTCTTGCTACATTTCTACGAAATTGATGTCAAAGCATCCTTTAAAACACAAAACTCGCATTGCTAAAGCAATATAAAGAAGCCGTATCAAACGCAGAAACTTAAAAAAATACATAAATAAAATAAGAAAATATTTAAAATGTTGTGTAAAAAAGCAAAGTAAAAAAGTATTTTAAAAATATTATTTTTATTTTTCAATATAGTATTCATTCACACGATCCTGTTATCGTAAAATGTAACTAATGGATAAAATAACTCAACATGTACGATTGTGACAAAGCTCCTAAGTCACAATCATGATGCAGACACAGTATTTGTGATTGTAAACTTCTTTCTCGACACATCTTGTTCCTTCAATATTCTGTTAGTATCTGCACTTTTATATTAGTGTAAGCAGTAAGCAATATTTATTATTTATTGAAATTAGAATATATAGTGCTTTCATAACACATAAAATGTATATTTCTTAAATAAATAATACGCCATATATAGATTAAAACGTCCAGAACATGGACCCCTCCCCAAGTTAGTAGTACATTGGTACCTAAATATACATTTTTTATTGTTTCTTCTTCCACCCCCCCTCCCCAGCTTTCAGCTTTTTCACACCTGAACTGTCTCCTTCGACAGGAATTTGCTTATCTGCTCCTCATCCTTGCGTACCAGCAGAGCTTGCGCGGTAGGTAGAGCTAACGCACGATGTTTCTGCATTCAGCCTACGTCACGCAGCCGGAGGCGGCTTCTCTACTACCTGCCATGACAACACTTACCTTTCACACAACTGCTGGAACATAATGTCAATGAACTGTGTATTGCATTCCAGTCAAGATCACCAAGATTGAGAGAGCAGAAACCGGTTCAGCACTATGGACAATAGCGCTAGCTTTTAAAAAGGTATTAAGGGCAGTATGCACATACACTAATAATAACCATATATCTATAAAAATGATGGAATAGTCCTATTTTGTTTCAAGGAATTTCTATTATTAATAATTTGATGAAGAATCAAATGTTTTATGTTAAACATAAAAGAGTATTGAGGCACATCTTTACTGCTTTTGCAATATTTGCAATAGATCACTACATATGTTTACAACTTTTAGGTACTAAGCATTTTCTAATACCCATAAAAACGTTCTTCAATGGCGAAAAGCTGTTACGCGACAATATTTAAGCGATGAAAGATGTTATGTCTGGTATAATGACATTAGTTTCTAATCTTCCTCTTTCAGAACTTTACAGTCATCATGAATAATGTTTAACTTGGACTTATAAAGATTGTAAATAAACTCTTAAGTATTTAAAATTTCAAATTGTTTAAATAATAAATAAAGTGATCCTTATCCTATCAGTTCGTTTAGTTGCACCTTCTCCAAATAACTGCTTAAGCAGTACATTTCTGCCAGCTTTCTATTAAGCATCGCAAAGAAAAAGCAATAAAAATTAAAAGTTCCCTTACGTCTAAGCTACTCTACAATGCACTCTTCTGTGCCGTTCTTGCATATAACATGTTTTCCCCGATCGATATATGAAGTTGCATCCCTTCTTCTTGCCCCTTTCGCACTTTTCCTTTTACTATTATGTATGCACAGTCTGATTCTCAGCTTGTTTTTCTATTGGTTGCAACACTTCACATAGTAACGGAATTAAGACTTCCGGCTGGCAACGTAGTCAGATCACCAAACATTCGATCTCGTCTCCTTTGTTAAAGACACAGCACGGAAGCTTCAGGCCTTATAATTGGAAATTATTTATGGAGCCTTCTTCACTATGTCTACCCAGTCACTCAGGTATTGTGTATTAGTAAAGGTTTTGTTCAATTATAAGTTAGACTCGATGTACATTTTGTAGTGCTTTTTTTTAATGTGCATGCTATGGAAATCTGTTAAAGTTATGATACTTTAAGTAAAGTTTTAAATTGTTATTTTTTTAAAATGCAAGGTTTTATTGCATATTGGTATTTGTAATTTGTTTTTCCAAAATGCCATTATATTTTAGCCAAATTTTTCAAGATTTACTAACTTGCATTTAAATACTTTACACGTGTTGCAAATATTCAGTGCATTATTGACGTTTACTTTTTTTTTTTTTTTTTTTTTTGCACCCTAAATTAATTACTGTTTTCAAATTAGAAAATTGTTTCGCAAGTTATGTACATACTTTAGGAAATTGTAGATCAATAATTTTTGTTGAACCTTTTGAATTTTTCTGTTGAGTTACCTTTCCATCGCCACATTCCGGGAGTTTTCCTCCAATATCTTTTCAAAATGAGCTTGCCAGCTTTAAATGGAGAATATCGCGCTCATATTGTTGAGGTACTGTGAATTACACTAAGATGAAATGAAAGACTTCTGAAACGAGAAAATTGCATTGTCGTGCCAGTATTATTGTTGACTCGCGGGTAAATTTAGATTTAGAGCATCAAGTCTAACACTTTCTATAATGTGTGCGCCACCATTTATGTGTAAACTGTCAAAAATTATGCATTGCGTATTCTTAAATTTAGATTAAGCTTAATACTGCAAAAAGTAAAAATATATGCTCACATTTATGCTATATAATGAAAAAATATGCACTATAAAACCTTGTCTTTTGTTTACAAATAATATGAAAAACAGTGCTAGCATGTAAATTAAAACCAATAAATAAAGCATGCAAATATGTCAAAAAACCGCTCTCTAGTAATTACGGGGCAAAGTACAGGGTAGTAACTAAAATGGAGTTTACCACCGATACTTCATTATTAGCAACCTCCAAAAATAATTAAGCTAGAGAAATGGCAATTATTAATAACAACAAAATAAAAGAATTACTACTGCTTGTTCTGAGTTTCATTTCCTACATGTACCGCCACGGGTGGCTGAGGTCGTTAAGGCGCGGATTCATGAGCGGGAGGTCTGGGGCTCGAATCCCGGCAGGATCGTCCTCCCTGACTCTTTTTCCGGGTTTTCTTCAGTCCTCATAAATGGCAAATGCCGGGAAGGTACCCTGAACTTAAGTCTATAACCTTCCCTTCCTTAAAATAATCCTTTGCTAACATATCATTCCATCTCATGTATCATCAGTGTCCACAGCCTGTAGTGCCTTAGTAGTAAAAACGGGCGTTAAACACTATTAAAAATACCCTACATGTTCGCATTAGGTGCAAGCATTGAGCAAGGTATCAATATTTTGTGACGTCTAAATGGAAGCTTGTCAGAAGTATAGGTGAAATTTCTCTGTACTCTCTATTTTAGTGTTGAGTTGTGAACAACCCATGAAGCATGTGCAATGTGTATACATGTTTCACATTAGGTAGCTACAACATACGAAAATCTCCGCATTCATGCGTAACGAAAGTGGATTTAGTGCTTAAATGAACGTAAAATTTGATGGGTTCAAATAGGCTTGGTGACATTTTATTGACGTATAGACATACTGTTTCCCACATCACATCATTGGCTCAAGCGTTGTTTCATGTAGACAGCACTGTACTACCCGTAAATAAACTTTTGGCCAGGTTTTCGCTACACTAGTAATTGCAGCTTCAAAGAGAGACAGAGTGACTAGATGTTAAACAGCAAGTGTTAAGGACCTTCAAGAATTGTGCATTATTTTATTTTTCATATTCTCATACTAAGATCTACTTATGTATTGTGTTATGTGTATGAAACGTTACAGGTTAGTGATATTGACAATAGAACTATATCTATTGAACACAATGAGTAAGATTTCTATTTTTTTTTTTTTTTAACAATTGCTCAAATGTTACTAACAGTAATTTTCTGACTCTGGTATTATTTCTTGGTTGATGTTACAGAAGGCTCGAGACGGCATCGTAAATTTGCACAGCATGGATGTGCAGGCGGAAGAAGATCCGAAAGCCTAAGTGACTAGTAGTAACAATACAGGTTCAGTGTTAACATATTATTCTTATGTTTTTAACCACTTCGTAAATGATCCAACACTTTTTCATAAATTTTCTTCAATTGTTGAGGTAATAAATTATTATAGCTTTCTCCAGTATATCAGAAAGTATTGACTTACTTTCATATCGTCGATATCACTCATATCAAGCATTTTCAATTAAATATTTATAGAAAAACATTAACTCGGAAAGACGAAACTGTTTTTCCATTCGTTTATTTTCGTAGTAATGACAATTGGGAATTGTCCATTTTGTTTTCTATTATTTCAGACGGTATCCACAGCTACATATCGTCACTGTTACTACACTTCAATATTTTAGTTTTAACCTACTACTTACGTAACATCAGCATATGCTATTCTGACATAATATCTATTAGTATATACACTCACTAAAGCTCGCCTTGTGTCTTAAGTATATATGATCGTTGCTTAATATACTATTATTTATAGACTTACACCTTCTTGCACAATTGGATATGAATGGATTGTTAAGGACGGATAAGGAAATTTTGGTAATTCTGCCTTGGTCAAGAACTGGCCATTTGTATCTACGCTATGGCCCCAGAGAAAGGAATTAAATCCTTCTTTATACAAGTATGGACACGCCCATTTTGGGTCTAACCGTCTCTAACTCCCGTTTAAGACTTCATGTTAAGTTTCTGTCGTTTTACTAGATTGTCATATAGTTAATTCCTAAAATATTTGTGTTTTACTGTTGAGTGATACTTTCTGCGTCTGCTCATGTTCTTCTTTTTGCATTAGAAGGCCTAGGTCAGACATAAAATGCATACTTTTGAGATTATATCCGTTATAGCTACAGCACTTTCGCATAGTACCGCAACCGAACTCAGCGGCCAATAACGGATTATTTGCCGGCAGAGGAAAAGGTTGTCATCAGTTAAAACAGAAATAGCAATATTAAACGTAGGCCTTATTAATTAAATAATTTTAACAAGCGAAACTTAAAATAAGAATTTCTCATCTTATTTTGCTATTCCCTATTTAAATTATTTGTTGTAAAGCACTTATTACATGAGTGTGGACATAAACTGTATAAGGCCTAAAGTTAACCTGTCAGTTAAGAATGAATTATAAGAATTATAGGGCTTAGAGGGCTTCCTACAAAATTCAATTCAGAACAAAAACTTTATGTAGTTTACCATTTCTCTGCTCTAATTTGGTCCTATGAGGATGGCTGTAACAACCCGAAACCTATATTTTTAATTAATATGTGAAAACAAGATATCAATAAATTAAATGTATGCCTAAAAATTTAAACTATTCATAATCCAAAGATCTGCATTTTCTATTTCATGTCTTCCAATTACGAATGTGCATTTAGTTATCTTACCGTAGCATGATGCATTTTTAAAATTGTTTTTTCTGCAGTAGTAACATAGCAATAAACTACATGACTGTGGTAAACTATTTTAAGTAAAAAAAAAAAAAATTCAAAATACCTTCACAAATTACATACATTCCTCTAATTTTTTAAAGCTATGGCAAATGTATTCGAGAATAAGCGCTGTTTACTTTAATACGGTAATAATATTGTAAGTATAACACACTTAGTAATAGCCACTGCAAAATACAACGTAGTCATGTTGACAAATATTTTATTAGATTACATAAGTTATTTTGAATGTATTTACATGTCAAATCAAACCTTGAATGCGATATAAGGTAACGCCTGTAATTCCTTGAGTTGTATAACCAAATGCACAACACCCAGGCATATTAACTAAATTAAAATAAAAATTTACAAATGTTCTCCACATAAGCATATGCCACAACACACAGACATCAGGCCCAAAATGGCGGCTGATGCTGGTGAACCAATCACGGAGCCCGGTGGTCTCAAATTCCATGCTTGTATAATAGAGAGCTTTAGAAGGAATGAGGTGAGCGCGACAACTGGCGGTGAAACTAGGACATAATCGAGACCCCTAATCAGATGTTTGTGGAGCCCGCCACCCTAAGAGGGGCCTCTTCTATACCAGAAACTGAGGCAAGCGCGAGCTACCCAAGAATTCTGAATAGGTTCCGAAACCTTACCGTTTAAACACCCCGCTCAGGCTTATAAATGTTTATAATTCCGTTCTCTTTCCTTTTACAGTAGCTCGCTCTATCCAGTCTCTGCAACAATGCCTTTATTCCATCTCTTGTGGAACCTATTCATACTCTTTTAGCAACGCTACCAAACTTCCTTATGTTTGAAGTTGTTTATGCAATCTAAATATTTCTTTTATACTTATATTTGACTTTACCTCTCAAATCTTATCTCTAAATTTAAATTTAATAATTTTGTGGTACTGATTTTGAGTATTCAGATATTAACTTTATTCTTTTGTTACATGTTTCAATATGATAACGTCCCCATCTTCGCGCATAACGCTCATAAACCCTTAGGATTGCGAAAAGCGTCCTTTGTGCATGACATTGCTAGTCTTGTGTTGATGTTCCTCATTTCGAAATTTGTCAAGTTCAGTTTCTGTAGATCATTGCTTCCGTTCTATAGAACTCTGGCCATGTTTTCTATCTTTTTTTCCTGTATTATTGCCTTCCACCGCTGAAGGTAATAGAAAGAACCTTGTTCTATGAGGCTTTCTCCGGCCAGTAAGTACACAAGTGGTTCTCTTGAGATCTCCATCCTTGGCTGATATTACGGAAGTCTCGAGACGGTATCGTGAACTTGCACAACATGGATGTATCGGCTGAAGAAGGTCCGAAAGCTCAAGCGCAAGTAATCAACACAGGTTCAGTATTAACGTATAGGCTGGAGAAGGAGAAGAACGTTATTGCATATTTCCATACAGTTTGTGGCATACTTCGCAACAACACGCTTTTGACTTGTGCGTCAACAATCCACCGCCCATGGAGATCGACAATTCCACACCCTTTGTAGTTAATGTACTATATGATGCTCTAGTCGCATGGATGGAAATTTTACAAAATTTGGAAAGTACACCCACCACCATATTCGAAGCGTTGTCATACTTTGACGCCTCACAGCGTCCAAACATGTGGTCCCCTCAGTGATAGATAAGTTTGCCGTCCTGCACAGCATATAAGCGTTGTCCGTGTTATTTTGAATCACTTTGTATATAAGGGGAAAAATGTCCTTCTCATTGCAACAGTCATGCATGTTTATTAACCAATTCTATTAGGAAAACCCCGCTTTGTTCGCTATGTAATGCACCGTAGTATTAAAGAATGAAAGCCACCGAAAAGGAAAGCAAAAACGAATATGTAAAGGCCGCACGAGTGATCAATGCTTGTATGGCTCTCTTGTAAGTATCGGCTCTTCATCTCGATTTTCTCGGCTAGACAAAATGTAAGGATAAACTAGCAAACTACATTTTTTAAAATATGTAACCAAACTTATGCAGCTCTTTGCTACTACAAATGCTGTACATCGAAAAATTTACACTTTACACTTTCTATACTGTAAGGTGTGCTCCTTAGTACTGTCTCCCTTCGATTCATCCACGTGCATTTGTTCCATTTAATGACACAACTTCTGACTTTTCTATCTACAGCATTAAAGGACACCATCATCTACAATTCAAGCCGTTCACGAAATACAATATTTTCATTCTTTCATTTTGAGCATGAAAGCAATAATTTCTTGTGTGTAAAATAATGACTGGCATTGCCATTTGAAGAAGAAACGCATTCACTAGCCCACCCTCCTCTATAGAAAAAGACAAAACAGTACTCGTTCGCCTTAACACAGTCTGGTTTACGCTTTTAATCAACACCAAGTCTTTTCACCTTTTTCTGTTCAAAGCGCTCGCCAAGCAAACCCACTTCATCCTCTATAGAAATAAAAATAATGATAAAAAGTCTTGGTTTGACTCTTTCCGTTGACTAAAGAGAAATGCGAATTCTGGAGAGCTTTTTCACTTAATTAGAAACGTCACAGGCACACGCTGGGTGTGATCTACAGTCCATACAAAGCTGGGTAGCAAGCCTTTCGCTCTGCTATACGCTGTCCACGCTGCATCTCAAATTATATCTTCTTTGCTAGTCATCCTTTCAGAAAACAGTTTGCGCATTCAATTCCACATGAAGGACGGTACGGTACCTGAAGATATATTCATTGTAATGCGGTTTATGTGTATAAATACCAGTATATGTGTAGTTAAACAGGTACTCTCGCAGAAATCAATACAAGGTTATTCAAAATGACGTGACCAATTTACACCTCTAATTATTTTGGAAATATATGGCATACGTTTAGGAAATGAATGATTTAGTTTGAGTAGTATTTTCTTCTGCACAGTCAAATGATTGTTCAAATGTTAATTTTGGTCGTTTTTTTTTTTTTTTTTTTTTTTTGAGTAGTGTTTAACGTCCGTTTTTACTACTGAGGTAACACAGGTGGTAATTTTAGTCGTGATGCGCATTTCATCTGTCAATGTAAAAAATGGCATTGAGGTCATTCTGAACGCGGTATCACAAGAGACCACCAACTCGCTTATCCATTCGTAAGTGGTACAAACAGTTTGTAGATAGCGTGTACATTTGCAAAAGAAGAAGAAGAAAAAAACACTGGGCGTCCGGCACAAGTGAAAAGACCGTGGATCGAGTGTGTTAGGCGTACAAGGAGTCGGGCAAGTCAACAGACTTTTCATTATACACCGACAGGTCACGTGCTCGAATCACCTCTCCTTTCACGAAAAGCAGCGGGGAAAACCGAGCCCAATTCCAGGTAGAGTGACTTTAACATATATGCTCGGATAATTGCCACATTGGCCACTATTTTTTTAAGTGTTCATAATTTGTACACTGTTCCAGCATAATAAATCTTATTTTTATATTAAAACTTTTAGCGTTAAAGCACTACAAGCTAACCTAACTTTTGCAGTCCTTTAAAACTAAAAGTTTTAATATAAAAATAAAAAGGTAGAAGTGCGCGCGCGTGTGTGTGTGTAAAACGTACAGTGTCAAAAGCAAAAGCGTATGCCTTTCCCCCTTTGATTATTGTTTTATTTTACGTGTTACATTCCTATATTACAGTATACGGTTAACTATTAACATGCATTCCAAAAAGTTAATTTTTGGCATACGATTGTTATTTCTTATGTTATGGTGTTCTGTTCGCCTGCATTTGTTTCACACTACAGCTTGGGCTCGACTCTCTCCGTTGCCGTTCGTGAGTGCTACGTAAACGCTTGGGTTTGCATCCTTATAAACTTCCGTTGTTATAGGAGCTGAAGCCTGATGATCATGAAAAGAGGTTGCAGTTTTGTACTGACGTCCTAGCTATGCTTGACAACAACCAGCTCGAAAAAGTCATCTTCTCAGATGAAGCCACATTCCATCTCTCCTGCAAGGTAAATCGACACATATGCTAAGGTTGTGGGGTTCTGAGAAACCATATACGATAATAGAGCATACAAGAGACAGCCCGAAGGTCAATGCTTTCTGTGCAGTGACTGCTCAAAGTGTGTACGGACCATTTATTTATTTTTTATTTTATTTACTTTTGGGGGAGAAGTCACATTGACTGGTCTCCGTATCTTATTATGTTGGAAGAAAGTTTGATACAATTTGGGAACGAACTCATTTTGTAAAGATTGGCAACCCATCACATTTCCATTTGAAGGTAGAGGGGGTGTCTCAAGAGTCGTGCAATAGAAGCGGACGCGCCAATGACGAAATGGCCCCCAAGATCTCCAGATCTTACTCCACTGGAGTGGGGTTATTTGAAAGACAGCTTATGTGCCCCGAATTTTATTAGGTTGGGATGGTTTAGGACTAGTTTCTTATTTATTAGTTATTTATTATCAAAATAGTAAATCAAGTGCCAGTGTCACTTACAAGAACTGAGGCAACGCATAGTTAACGCAGTCTTGCAAATTGATGTGAACAGCTACAAAATGTGTGGCATGAGATCAAGTATCGGTCCGATATGTGCAGGGTCCTGGAGGTGCACATATAGGGCTTAGATTGTTACTTTTCATGTGCAAAATACTGTAGTGCTATTGTGCGTATAGTTATGCAGAAATATATTACTGAAATTGGTCACATCATTTTTAATAACCCTGTACAAGCAGATGCAGGGTGAAAAGGAATAACCAAGTAAATTCAAAGGAACAATAGAATACACGATAACTAATTAAAACCCATTAACATTTGTTATTAAACCAATGATTAATTAGAAAATAAAGCTAAACGTTTCATCAGTCTGTTATACGTGATACACAGTCGCGCTGAATATCAATAAACGGAAAACAACACTCATTGAATCAACTAGTAATATTGATACAAGAATATTGCAGTTTTTTGGTATTATATCCGTACTGCGGCTTCAAATTACTAATTTTTAAAAGTAGTTTACGTAAAAATCGTTAACTCAAAAGCGGCATATAATTATTCTTTATTACATTTTCCGTCAATTTTGACAAAAAACCAAGATCCTACGGGCAATAACTATTATCCAATAATGAAGTAATGAACTTTTCAGAGAGTAATTTTTTTCTGACAAAACTAGACAAATGTTACCGTAATGTCACCATATTTGAGCCTCTGTCTCGATTTATACATTATTTACAAACTAAATTAATTATACTGGAAATTTAAGACAGTATAAGAAAACATTTCAGACATTGTTGTTAAAGAACGAAAAATAAAGAACATTCAATTGGACACTGTGAGAAGGAACGGCGTGTTAAGCATGAAACATTCCTTTAAACAGAAATGGCAAGTAATGCCTACGTCACAACTCAAGTTGTGATTCTGCGTTACCATAGCAGCTGGCTAAACATGGCTGTGAACACTTTCTTCTTTAATCCTACAATACTTCCACGTGCCGCCAGCGTGGAACCTTTCGAGAGAATAGGTCAGCAGATATGCAAACCTGGTGTGTTTTTCGTCATCAGTTTGGTTCAAATATCATTAGCTGTAACGTTCGCTGCGTTAGCAAAGACAAGATTTAAGAGAAATGCTTTGTATTTTTCAACATAGTCACCTTGTAAATCAATACATTTAGTCCAACGACTTTTCAACCTTTTTAATACCCTAAATAAAATAAGATTTACCAAATTGTGAAAAATAAGCGTCTGTCTCAGCTTCAACCTCATTATTTGATGTGAATCTTCGTCCACCCCAGTCATCTCTTCAGGTTTGGGAACAAAAAGTAATCGCTGGAAGTCAAATTCGGCGAATATGGCGGATGTGAAAGCGAAGATCATGCAGTTTTGTAGGAACAATCCCACACTTGTGGAAAGAGAACTCAAGCCTGAATAGCAACCTTCAGTTGGCCCAATTCTTGCAGAGAGAGGGGGATAAACTGTTCAATCAGTTCTGGCTCCTCTTTCAAATTGCAATAATAATTAATATAAAATCAGCTTTCATAAATTTAACTCAAGTACTTTTATTTATTTAATCTGTAGGTATTAGAGCTTTAGTAATGATGCGCAATACTCCAAGGTGATAGTTCTGCCCTTCTGAAGGTAGTCTGTGAGCACCACACTATGAGAATCCCCCAAAACCGTAGCCATCACCTTTTCTGCAAATGGAACCGTTTTTTGCTTTCTTTGGTGCACTTCCCCTTTTGCCACAGAGTTTGAAAGGCTCCCTGACTTGTACTGATGAATCCATGTTTCATCTACTGTTATAAAACGGCGGAGGAACTCACTGGATTTATGTTTAACAAGTTCAAATACTCTTGCGAAATGTTCATTCGAATGCTTTTTTGCTCTATTGTCAACAAACGCGGCACCCATCAAGCGGAAAGCTTTCTCTTATACAAAACTTGGTGAAAATGCAGTGGATATAGCCTATCGAGGTCTTGGCAATATCAGCTAACTCGCCACCTTCAAGTATGGCATTGTGAACTTTTGTCACAATCTCGTAGGTCGTGGCAGTTTTGGGACGCCCTGAGCGCTCATCATCTGAAATGGATGTACGACCACGCTTAAATTCAGCAGCCCACTTTTTAACCGTCGAAATTTGAACGGGAAGAATCCTTCAATTTGGAATCTAATTTCTTTTGTATTTCTGTAGGATTTTTTTTTTTTTTTTTTTGAGTAGTGTTTAACGCCCGTTTTCACTACTGAGGCACCACAGGCGGTGGACACTGATGATACATGAGATGAAATGATAAATTGGGAAAGGATATTTTTTTTTTTAAGGAAGGAAGCGTTCCAGGCCTAAGTTTAGGTACCTCCCCGGCATTTGCCAGTTATGAAGACTGAGGAAAACCTGGAAAAAACCCCAGTCAGGGAGGACGGTCCTGGCGGGATTCGAACCGCGGACCTCCCGCTCACGAGTCCGTGCCTTAACGACCTCGGCCACCCGTGGCGGTTTCTGTAGGATTGAATCCTCAAAAACGAAGTACTTTATCATAGCTCATATTTGAGTTTTATCCAATTTGTAGACAATGTTAACCCTAGTATGTTTACATGATCGTCATAAACACTTACGTGTGCGAAACATTACAGCGGGTCATTTAAAGGATGATACTGCACAACTATCATAGTAATTTGGCCATCTTCCCCACATCTCTGAGTCAGGCAGAGAACTTTTAGAATAATCCTCGTTTGTGCTTGTTTCTCAATAGACTTTAATTCTCAACCCGAAACAAAAGGTAGTATTGTTAACAAAATTGAGCTCTGACGGAACTACTGGGATTTCGTTACACCCAAAGCGCGGAATTTAAAAAGGTATGAGATTACCTGATGCTCCAACTAGCAGCTTGGTATCGTTGCCCTACAAATATCGCCCACTCGTGCGGCCCTTTTAAATGCTGCTTATTCGCCTATAATTACGGTTAGGGCAACGTTCAATGCTAATAGTACAACCTAAAATAAAATAAATACTGAACACTTTGAAGCATAGTCATTCTATATCACTTACCAACAGAACAATAAAAAGTATCACCTGTTTCAAGAACGTTTCCACAGAGTTTTCTAAGCGATAACCAATTTTTTGTTTTACTGATGAAAAAAGAACGCTGTACTCTTCGCTTATCTCAAACTCTTTTCGGTTACCCAAAAGTGTTAACTACACTATAGATATTGCATGTTGCACTCTTAAGGCTAGGAAACCTTTGTTTAAATACTTAGTTCTTGTTACTTGTGCAATAAATAAAATTCTAAGTCATAACGCACTTCGAAGTTAATCAGCCGTCCCACATAGCAGCTCCCTGATTCATTCCGGGCTTGAACTTGTTTGCTAAACAGTAATTGAACATGTCTGTCGACCGCTAGAGCAAATATCACACTGTTTTCTGTTTACTCATTAAATGCTTTTGGCACTGTAGGGTTAACTATACTCAGTACTCAGTGTATTTCGATCGCCCCACAAAATTGCAATGCACTGCCCCCGCAGCTTACTGTTTGACAGAAAGCCTCATCTAGAATCATCATGGTTAGCATAAACACAAGCCTAAATTTCAAACACCGCAAGTGAAATGGGAGGAAGTAAGGATTTATCGCCCTTCCAAAAGGGCGTTAGATACATCAATAACTCAGACAGCGACATTGATCAGCTGTACCCGTTGCAATTTAGTGAAGGGTGCAGGGAGTTGCAAAAACAGGGGAAATGACCGCTAAGAGACAAAACTGCAATACTTTTGGAAAACGAAACTGATTAGGGGAACGACGAGTAAAAGGTGAACGCACCATATTTGTCCAGAAATTACGAGGTCTACACAACTCATTCACAAGCACCCATATCCAACTCCAGAATAGTCGGTCCTAGTGGTGTAGTGGTAACCATACTTGCCTCCTAAACGGGTTCAGTCTCGGCCAGGATCGATGAATTTTTTCGGGTGTAAAAATTCTACGCCGTGGGTTCCAAGTCGTACATTTACGGCACGATAAAGAACCTCAAGCCTGAAAGAAGAGGCCCCTGAACAAAATTTATCCGCCGATTCATGCTCTGAATTGAATGGGACGCTGATGTCCGTAATTAAACCAAATCAAACAAAAAATACTCGACAATAAGGTGCACACATAAGCTTTTTCCACAGTATATGCCCATTCATCCACTCTAGCAAAGTATCACTGTAACTTCATGTTGCATGGCCCAGGACATGCTGAATAGACCACTGAGGATTGGAAAACGGTGTGCTGATTCGCTGAATCGAGGTTATTGCTAAACCAAATCATATAGGTCTACGCATGTATAGTGCCAGCAGAATTCTTGCTGTGATTGTTATGCTAGCTGATTGGCGGCTGCATGGCATGGGGATGCATCCGTTGGCATGGACTGGGGCCGACGACTGTCATGTAATATTCGCTGGTATCGTGGCATGGTGCCATCGAGGAAGAATTGAACTTGAATAACAAAAGAAATATTCCAATAATAAGTACCAAATGAATTGGCCCTCTAACTTTCTCTAACTTTACCCATGGATCGTCTATAAAATACTGTGGAACGGACCTTCGAACCACCGGTAGAGTCACTATCAATAAGAAATATACATCTCCTCACTCAGTTATGCTAGAAATATGATGTTCATCTTATCTTGTGTACAAACTCTCCAAGTTTTGTAACAATGAAAAGTATGATAGTGCGCCTGCGCGAGCTATGACGACACATAGATTTAAAAAGGCAGAATTCACAGTTCAGCAGAGAGTGAGATGATGTTATTGGTTAGCGGAATTAAAGCTCTCAATTACAGTGCAAAGAAGATTCAGGCAGGAATATGGTGCAAATGTTTCGGAGCATTGTGAAATGGTATCAACAGCTGTTGGAAACAGGTTCTGTGTTAAGAAGAGAGGGAAGCGGCAAAAACAGTGTCTGCAGCTAAAGTTGAAGAGGTTTTGCAGGCATTTTAGTGCAATCCGCAGAAATCAATTCGACGGGCCAGTTCAGATCTGGGTATCCCCTTGATATTGTCCATAAACGATTGAGCCTTAGAGCACATAAATCCAAACGATAAACCCAGACGGGCCGAGTTTGCCAATCCACTGTTATCTTACATTGATGATAATGTTTTTTTGAATCATGTCGCACTCTCAGATGAAGCCACCTTTCATACATCCGGCAAAGGGCGTTGGTATAACTGTAGAATATGAGGTGAAGAAAGTCCACACGTCCTGATGGAATATGAACGTGATAGTCCTAAAGTGTGTGCTTTGATTTGTGGTCCTGTGATCCGGTATTGAAACTTGGTGTGTTTTTCTAACGTAAAATCTAAGCGCGGTTGTTCTGTCAGTATATGTGTGCGAGATATTCACATTTCTTATTGGCAGAAATAAAACTGTAAGATAAAATATGTCACTGCACCTGGTATTATGCTGTTTCTAATAACTGCTGCAAAACAAAGCTTACACTTTGAACATTAGTAAAACATAATTTTAAAGTGCGCACTGGTTCGGCGATTCTTTTATGATAAAATGTCAGAATGTGAAGAACATTCTTCGATATTTTTATTTGCCGCTTCCCTTCTCTCTAAACAAAGAACCTGTTTCTAACAGCTGATTATGACTTTTCACAAAACTGTGCGTGTTGTAAAACCCACGCGCAGACGCAATAGCGTCATAATTTTCACTGTTACAAAATTTGGAGAGTATCTACACAAAATACGATGAAAATCGCATTTCTAGATTAAATGAGTAAGGAGATATGTACGATTTTTATTGGTAGTGATTGTACCGGACACTATATGATGCCATATTCTTATGGATACATATTAGCACATAAGGCAGGCAAAGTTTAATGGCATATAAAAGTGGAACATTTTTATTGATTTGTTTACGGACGTTCTTTAACATCTCAGGTCATCAGTGTCCATTCAATTCAGGGCGTGAAACGGCCGATAAATTTTGCTCAGAGGTCTCTTCTTTCAGGCTTGAGGTTCTTTTTCGTGCCGTAAATGTTGGATACGGGACCCACGGCTTTACTTCCCTTCCGAAGGAAACCATGCTCCTTTTACGCCCGAAGAAATCCATCGATCCCGGCCGGGTTTGAACCCGCGATCTGAGGAGGGTTTAGAAGGCTAGTGTGGTTACCAACCACCAGGACCGACAAAGTGGAGCATGCTATAAGATAAGTCCAATCATGCATAATCTCCTCCTCACTGTGTTGTGTTATGGTACATGTTTACAATAACTGAGAGTGCAGCATTTCTATTTTAGCATTAACATAATATTTAACAACCAAATGTGAGAATAATACTACCAGAAGAGCTTAAAATTCTGAACATATCTGCACAAGTCTGTGTTTTGTACAATGCGCAGTTAGTGAGTTATTCATCGTTGATGATATAAAATGTACTTTCAAGAAAACTCTGTATGATGGGTACACATATTTTAAAAACCTATCTTCTCCCAAGTAAAGAGAAGGAGTCGAAACTCAAGGATTGGTTGAAGCCGTAATAATGACGTCCCTAATTAAAATACTACAGAATATTAATCTTATCAATCAAAGATATTGTAAATAGTATTACAGACAGTGTGTGTAATTTATGCATTCATGTTAGTAGTTGCTAAGTTATTTGTGTATTGTATATTTGTTAAGTATTTTCTTGGATAGTTGACGTCAATAAGCCGAGTCCGAAGAGAAAGTGAATGGCATTGTGCTAGGCATGAATAGACGGTTAGTCTATCTAGACGATGTGTTTTGTTATAAGACTTCTTTAGTGTAAGAAAACGGATCGTCTATTTTAACTTCTGTGGACTTTCATTTTTATTTAGCCTACAAAAGGAAACAGAAAAAAAATGAACAATAGAGAATGAAAAAGTAGAAATTGGGTAAAAGTGACGGCCCAGGGGAAGGGCCAATTAAGAATCTAGGAGTAGAGGTGCATGTACGCCCCTCAGCGAATAGGGAGAATTTTTTAAGTGAAACAATGGAAAAAAGGGGAGAAGTAAGTCTAACAACTGGATGACGGAACTGTTGATAAAAGGTTAGTTTTTCAAAAAGCGAGAGTAATGAGTTTTGGGAATCCATTGTGATAGTAGTGAGTCTTGAAAAAGCAATCGTAATGGGTGAGAGTTTTGCAAGCCGTCAATAAGTAAATGAAGGGAATTATAAATTCGGTATAGTAAGAATTGAGCATTCGTGAAAGTATATAAAATTGAGAAGTCGTGAGAGATAGATTTGGACAGTAAACACCAGCAATCAAGGTATAGAGAAGGAAACGGGCGGTAATAGTTAGTCACCGAGTTAAGATAAGAGTCAAGTAATCTTGAAGTGTAGGTGATCGTGGTCCGAGAGAGTGAAATTTCATTATAAAGTCACTTTGAACCAACTAAATGCAAAGAAGGGGAATGTTACGATAGGCAATTAGTGTAATGAGAGGTAGCAATAAATAAATGCTGTCCCATAGAACTTAGAAAGACGATCCTTAGCATAGAATCGGTGGCAGAAGGAAATAAACAGTATCATCATCAGTCTTGAACTTGTCTTACACATTCCCTAGTTCCCGACAATTTCCACCCATTGACCTGAAAAGGTAACAAAATATCCAGCTACAAATATAAGAAGCTAGCCGTGGCACCGAGACGACGCGTCGAGACAGCGGTGGGAGAGAAGAACAACTCCATTTGATTGTACAAGTCCGTAATTAAAACTCACATCCATTGACTTCTTCCTACCCCCCCCCCCCCATTAAAACTGCTTCATGATCATTAACATGTTCTGATGTGTACAGTTCCCTTCTCACACACCCAATACGGCTAAGGCGCTACATGAAGACATTGACTGACTTTGGTATTCCATTAACTTCTGCGTCTAGTATACCGGAATCCTTGCCAGGGCTTGTTGTCCAAGTGTGAACAACTATTAGATAGGTGGTCGCAATTCAGTGAGCCCTCAAGTGTAGATCCCGTATGCGCATAATCCAATCGAGAAACAGGAATGGTTAGCCAGTGAAACGTTGTACAAAATTTAAACTGTAATTAATTTAATCCGAATGTGTAGCCATAATACGCAACGTTCAATCATTAAAGTGAGCTACAAAGTTACTACGGTTTGTTGAAATGTCTTCGTAAGTAACATTCCTGGTCTATATGACAGTATAAAATAACATGAGCAACACTTCTGCTACTATCCCGGAACATCTCTCTTAAATAGGGAGTAAATTCTTTTGCCGCTTCGCACCTTCTCACTAACAACACGTTGGAGTTTCCAAGAGATGAGCCCCATAATCCGCGTGTATGGATCAGTGCCAAAGAGAAATAAAACGGTAAGGGGTGAAAGAAAGGGGGAAATGGCCATGCTCCAGGTATTGGTTTTACTTCTTTGCTGTCCATCTGTTCCTACAAACCGCAATGCGAAAGTGCTTCCTAAAATCAATAAAAACACCAACACAAATATGTAAACATCCGCATACAACCAAAACGGGCTTCTTTCGGAGTAACAGTTCCTGTACACACTGTTAGCGTTATTTACTGTATTTCTATGAATACTTCGACTCTCGTAGCAAATATTTCCTACCCCAAATCCCTCTTATTATTGTGCTGTACGTTTTCTTTTCGATGAGATCGATCGATACTTAGCGCCCGACGCCAATTATAAAATGAAAGATTATGCAAATGCAGCTTGTTTCGAAATTAGTTGTATCCTACACTTGTTATTGGGCTTGAGATCATATCTCACTTACAAACCACTTTGCCGTAAATACGTTGCACGACTTTGCACCGCATATACCTGGACACTGCCAAATTCTGACCCAAGGGTTTTCAATTAGCTAAAGGGGAGGGGGATGGAATACCAAGCATAAAGACTATTTTGAAATGAGGTTTAATTGAACCGTAGCATAAGAAATAAGGAGACGAGAATGCTCCATAAACCGCAGATAATCATCATCATTCAAGATAAGTCAAACTGACCTGTTTCGCATCAAAAGAAAGTCTTTCAACTGCACTTACGTCTTCTTTAAATCAATATTTTAAAACCTGCTTCGCTTAAACATCTGGGAAATACGCTCCATCCAGTTTTCTTTATTCTGTTGTATTTTACTGTTAATATAAAATGTTTTTCTTTTGTATGGGTTATTTTAATCACCTCTGCTTATGGTCCAGTTTTCAGAATCTTAAGTCAAAATTGGTATCGCTATTGTTTTATAAACATTTTAAAGCGCGTATTTCCTAAATTATTCATTAATACACAGAAAGATACCACAATGAAGACCTCTTGCTGACTAAAAAGCGTAATTGTTGGAACATTGCGAAAGACCACCGTGTATTTTAAAAATGAACATCTTTACAACACCTATCCCTGAAGTGTACCAGTGTAAACGATCGAATATGAGCAGAAAAGTCTCGAGTTTTTAATGAAAATTTACTGAATTGAGATGAAAAGCTTGGTTTGGGAATGGATAAGAGATTTGAAATCTCTTGAATATTACGGTCTGAATATTAAAAATATTTCTGATGGAAAATATTACCCCTTTTTTGCGAGGATAAACTGGGCAAAATTTTTGCACAAAAGCACCCAACAGGACTTCAGTAGCCATAGCCAAGCGACTAATGTGACGGGACCTGTTTGGAAATAACACGAACAGCTGAATTTGGATACTTACCTATTCAAAGTTCGTGCACAATTTAAATATACTTTCTACATTTATAATTCTTTATTTTTCCTTGCTTCCTCTGATATGATGTGTAAATTTTTACTTTTGATACTTATAAAATATACATATACTATTCTCTGATGATCGAATTGCGTACTGCATGGGCACATGTTTATTTTCTTCATAACAGCGAGGTACCTTCTCTGAGCCGCTAGATTTGAGAAACCCTAAAGGCTTGGAAAGATACATTTACTGAATGAACGGCTGAATTATAATCCCTACACATTTAGGTGTAACCCATTCCTACAATTTAAGAGGGCATTACAACATTAATACTGTCGAGTTGGTAGCCATGCTTTTAACTTTTTTATTGTTTAGTTTATTTTTGCATTGGTTTCCTTTAAACTTTTTTGTTTTACGCTACTCTTTCTAATTTTAATTAAATCAAATATTCAAGAAATAATTAAATTTAACATAAATATATGAAATAATCTCATCATATTTATTTAATTGAAATTAATTAGTATAATAATATAATACATTTTATTGGAATTAATTTAAATTGATATCTTTGGTTAATTTCGCCCCAATCTATACGGTGCTTGAAATGGCGGAAATTTTTGCTCACAGGCCTACTCGTTCAGCCTTGAGATGCTGTAAATCTACGACACACGACCAACGGAACCAAAGACTTTGCTTCCTTTCCAAAGGAAGTCATATTTAGAAGTTTTACGTTTTAAGTTTTTAAAAATTCATCGAGTTTGTCCGGGTTTAAACCATGAATTTAAGAGACAAGCTAAAGAAAACTCAGAGCGCAGTTTACAGTCCGGCCTCTGACGTAGATGAATTTTAATGTTTTCCTCTGTTTATGTGCTATGTAATCTACTTTGCCGTGGGCATAGCTAATACTGATTATCGAATTTCGCCTAAACAAGTAATGATTATTATTAGTGGTAAAAATAACAAGAGAACAAAGTCGCAGCCCAGCAAGTTTTACATACCTAAGAAACTAGTTGGATAAACATAATACACTTATTTGATGAAATAATAAAGAATAGACTAGGCTAATTTCTCATTTTTAAATGTATAGAAAAAGTAGAAATACCCCCCTCATTCCACCCTTTATCCATACATTTTATTTTTAAATAGATACAAACAAATTTAATAGAAATTATAGAAAAGTAAACATAAACTGAAACAAAATTTTCAATGCTTTTTTTAAAAAAATTATATGTCTAAAGTTAGCGCTTTCTTTTGCACTTTTTAGTTCTAATTTAATATGGCATTGGCATAAGGACACAGATAAACTTGTGTGTGTATGTGTGTGTGTGTGTGTGTGTGTGAGGGGAGGGGGAGAGAAGAGAGAGAGAGAAGTGAAATATCTCCGTGGGCCTAAAACGAGATAATGTCCTACTTATGAAAACGGTAAGATGGAATATATTACTGCACTTGGTAATAATGGTTACGCCGTTTCCTCCAAACTGTTGCAAAACAAAGCTTATCTCTCAACATTAGTGAAACATACTTTTAAAGTGCGCATTTGTTCGGCGATTCTATCTGATACAATAAAATGTCAGAATGCGAAGAACATTCCTCAAGAAATGTAGGTATGTAAAAATATTATTAATTTAATATTTTAATACTTACAAGTTATATGTGTCTTCAAATAACCCTTTCATTGCCTGTTTTTCCCCACCAATACTTATATGCCACACTTAAAAATCAATCTGAATTAACAAATGATATTTACGATATTAAGTATTAAGGATCACTTTATAACCCCCTATGAAACATACTGGCATCATTTCCCCTATAGCTTCTCAGCAACATTTTTGAGGAAAACAGGAAGGTAGCTGTACGAAAAAATATGATATATTTATAAAATAATAAGACTTATTTTATTTACTAGAGTTAAATTAATAAACTAAACACTTACTTATAAAGTTTGAATAACTAGCTTCCAGGTCTAGCTTAGAAAAGTTGACACAGACAGCTAACCGTTTTAATAGAACAAACTATGGAACGGAAGAACGCCGCATTCAGTCACCCATTTGCTTGAATCCTTCTATGGTGAAAATATCCCATCTTTAGGAATCTCAACTTCTAATGCTGATGCCGTACCATTAATTCCTAAAGTCTCATTAGGGATATGAAATATGCAAAGTGTTCATCTTCTCACTCCATTCGTTGTCGTTCAATCGATGAAGGGCAGGATCAATTTTTATCCCCAGGTGTTAATACCGGAACTAATGACGGTTGGGAAAGAGGGAAACTTTAATTTCTTTGAGAACGTGCGGTGAACGCTACAGAGAGAGAGAAAGGATGCCACCAAGGGAGTGGAGGAGAACTTGTGGCCATTAATCTCCAAGGGGATTTGGTTCCCCTACAGGACTTGCCGCGCTACAAGGAAATGCAAGTACCATCACAGAGGAAGCAAAGTCGACAGCATACCGGAAGCATTTGCAACACACTGGCTGCTCTTTCCTGCAACTAACGGATCTCTTGTTACAACAGTACATAGAAAATGATGTTTCCGTTTCCGTTGCACCTAGCAAACCCCCGCCCCCTTTAAATAAATCGTACTGCCACTAAAAAGAAAGCATTCTTCAGAAAAAAATTTGGCTCCATCTTTAGTTGTCTGTTAGCTTTTAGCTTCTTAGTAATTGTCTTTCTATGAGTTTTGATGTAAATTTAGTGCACCAATACTTTCGACTGCGGCCATGTTTACAACCCAAACATTAAATCGCTGTTAAAGAAAGCCACTTTTTGATTTTACACCCATGTATTCTTATTACATGTTTTTCAAGTATGCCAAACATTTCTCCCCATGAATAAACCTCAAAATTTGTCCATTTAAGTATTTATAGCTTCAGAAAAAAAGAGTAAGAAATCACTATTCTCTAGCATTTGCTTTCGGCGATGGAAACGTGTTTTTTATAATTATTATTTAGGAATTTTCAACAATACAGCAGTTTTCCTTTAATACAAATGTTCTTTTCCTTTATTAACAATTGCATACCCATTGCCATTATAGCACCAATTAATACCAATAGGGAGGGAAGTGAATGATTACCCCCTCTGAATTAAAAGTATTTTTATAGTAACAGTATGTAAATTATATATTTTTATAATCGTTATGGCTTAGAAATTTTATACATGTCAGACAAACAATGTTGTAAAGCAAAGAGTTTATAAAGAGAATGTTTAGTGCTACGA
Organism: Metallyticus violacea; assembly: GCA_030762175.1. NCBI lineage: Eukaryota > Metazoa > Arthropoda > Insecta > Mantodea > Metallyticidae > Metallyticus > Metallyticus violacea. The sequence continues at coordinate 50,021,410 of CM060840.1, read as the reverse complement.
GTTAATTTTCGTTTTACAAAATACAAGCCTTTTTAAGAAATGCTTATAAAATACATAAAAGTGCACTATTAAGAAAGGCATGATATACTTTATTCACTATATACATGTAATATAATCGAGCACAGTAACTGAGCATACATAAGGAACCATGCATATGAAAACAAGCCTTCAGATTCACGCTGCTAATAGACTCTAATGGGAATGAACTCAACTTTTGAAGCATGAACAGGACACAGTCATATACTTGTTGCACAAAATGCAGGCCTTCAAGTGTTTTCGAATAGATGCGACTTTTTTTTTTTTTTTTTTTTTTTTTTAATGATTTTGGTACTTCACTCAAGGCACTGTAAGTACAGTTTACTGCTCAATGAACCTTGACCTTGTTTAAAATTATACCCAAAGGCGCGTAAAGCTTTTATATATTTTGAATGTAGACTGACAAAATTTTCAATACATCTATTTGCATTTATGAGTTCGCAAGCCAGTTCCTTCGAATGATCTTCCTTTCCTGAACCGCTCTTTGAATGCTGGTCAGCTTACAGATCATTTATTTCATGAAACAAGTCTTGAACATTGCAATGTCAATCAGATTGAACGCAACCGCTGTTGGCCATAGCCAAAAACAAAAGTATGTCTTATGTACTAGTCAACAGCATCCACTCCTGCTTTAGTGGGACTGTAAAACAGGATTATATCTGGATTATTGTCTTCACCTTCAGGTAAATAGTTTTGTGTATTTAAAATAAAATAATGAAATAGTCTTCTAACTGCCAATATTGTTGATTCGACCCTGATCAATATCAAGACAACAAATCCATTGTACATAATCATTGCTGTAACTCAACAATTAATTGCTGCCAAATATCGATTTCTTCTGTCAATGTTTGTAACATGATAATAGTAAAAATCTTAACAGGCATATTATGAAAAATCTTCTTTTGGGGTCAGCAACTGCCCATCCCTCCAAATGGTATGCAATTGTTAATATTGTCACATGCTAAAGCAAATGATGACATTAATAATTTCGGAAAATTAGCAAATTATAACTAATGGATGAAAATATTTAACAACACTAGATAATTATGGGAATTCCACACGAAGGATGCACAACCACAGTGCAACACAAAAAAAGATTTAGCTGGTAACAAAGTAGCCACTCACTTTCCGTTTGTCATTTAAGTATGACGGGATACACCATGAGATATTAACTCTTGTCTTGCAGGTCCAGCCTCCGTGATTCTTATGTCATACAAATTGTGAAATTCAGACAATTCCGAAAATATTGAAGACGTCAGTAGCAACCTTTGAAATTAAAAACCGGCAGGAATGAGAATAAAATGGCAATTCACTGATAACGGGTAGAAATAACTCCAATAACTTTTACAGTAGATGAATTTGTTACTATTGTTGTGAAGGTCTTCAAAGATCTTCCTCTGGAGACATTGAATAATGACTTCCTGATCTTGCAACACGTCATGATTGAATGTATGTAGACTATATGAAAGAACTGCTACAAACTATTTAACATGGGAAAGCAGATATTACAATGACTGCAGTGTTTGCCTTTAGTTTTTCATTGTAACCCCGACAGTGTTATCTGAGTCCACGTTGCTGTACGCCATGTTGAGAGACTAGTCCTCTGGGAATATTGCTAATACCATCTACTTATTATGTTTGATCAGTACTATCTATAAACAAGTACCTGTATTCATTCATTGTTCAATAAATACCTCTCTAAAGAAATGCAGTCATTATTTTGGGACAGTGGTAGTCTTATTTTCTGATTAATAGGAAACGAGTCCTGATGAATTCTGGGAGTTCCCTATACGCAATCTGCTAAGATGGAATGTTTTAAAAATACGTGACACTTAAGAAATTAAAAGAATACCCTACCGCAGTGCCGTGTAAAACTGAATGAACTGCCAGATATTTTGATAAAAAGAAATAGTGCAATTCTCTACAGACACAGCTAGCGTTTTGCACGGTGTAATGGCTAATTAAATTGGCTTACAAAGATGCGAGACAGCACAATAAAAAGAATTCACAAGGGAAAGCGTTGGACAAAAAATACCAGAACAAAAAAGTAATCCCTGAACACAGAAAATCGACTGCCGCAACATCCAGTTTATCAACAGAGAATAGCTGTATACTCGTGTTTATCAGGCTCCAAATTGCAGTCAGGAAACTATTTACATTCTTGCAAAAGGCTATTTTATTCATGAAAAATACTGTAGTACAAGAGAATAATATTTCGACACATACAGAGTGTATCAGAATATCTATTGCTAATTTTCTGATGTGATAGAGTACATCAAAATAAACATTTTTTCATATAAAGTAGTGTCAGGGAATGCTCCGTTTTCAATATAAAAGACAGAGCTGTCACTCACCTTATGACTACATTTATATTTCAGCTATTCTTGTCACCGTGGAAATAATAAACAACTGGAGTTATTTTGTAGTCACAAAATATCTTCAGTGAGATCTATTTATTTAATATCATGATATTAGAATGCATCAGTATACAATATTGAATTTGCAGACATGCATGAGGCATTTGGAGCAGCTTACGGTAATGCTAATATGGCAAACCGAATCTATAAGGAGCAACACCCCCAGCGCCATATTTCTTATCATGCAGCATTTTCACGACTGGATCAAGTCTTCAAGATAGTGCCCAGTTCCAGATATAGAAAGTAAATTAAGGAGCGAATCGAATTGTGAGATTATTGCAGGTGCTTTGAAATTGAGGTGTGGAGAGATTTGAAAATAATCCACGAACTAGCACTGGCGTTGTTGCCCATTCGATGAATACCAGTCACTTGTCTGTATGGAGAGTCTTAAGTGAGTATGAAAAGCATCCATTTCATACACAAAAATTACAAGCAGTGCTCCCAGGTGATTATTTCAACACAATAATTTGCTAAATGGTATTTTCATCCCGTTACAATGAGCCTGATTTTGCTGGACGCATAATTTGGACAGATGAGGTATACTTTTAGAGATGGCTTTTTTAATACACGCAACGGTCACATTTAGAGTGACGCTAATCTTAAAGCTGTTGAAATTCTCCGCAATCAATGCAAGTTTTCTGTAAATATTTGGGTTGGATTTGTTGACAACTTTCTACCGGGGCCTTATGTTATTATTGCACGATTGAATGGACATGTTTAAGGCAATTTTTTTTCTTCCGGAAATACTTCCGAAGCTTTTTGAAGATGTCCCAATTCTGAGAAACATGGTCTTTCGGCACGACGATGCACCCGCACATTTCGGCGCAAATTGTCGAAATTACTTAAATGTACATTTCTCAAATCGTTGTAAAGAGGAGCAGGTCCAGCTGCTTGGACGCCACGTTCTCCAGATATGACACCAGTGGATTTTTGTGTTTGGGATCATATTTAATCAATGAACACCCATCGACACAGCAGAAGAATTAGTTGCTAGAATTACTCTTGCTTTTGATGATCTTTGTAACCGACCACGGGTATTTCTTAGAATCCGTCGTTATACTTGTGTGTCAACAATGGCGGTCGCAATTTTGAACAGTTCCTATATTTTGTCAATACCATTTTCTTAATATTTGACATTAGATAACAAAAAAAAGTTACTGTGTAACCATATAAAGTAAATAAAGCACCTTTCCAAGTTGAGATTCATTAATTTTTTCCTTCATGCCACTACAACTTGAAAACGAAGCATTTTGGACATTACTCTATTAGGAAAAAAATCATATCACATCATAAGAATGTATACATCCTGTATAGTCAGATAAAGTCAAGCTATTGAGTCAATGACTGTGAATATTAATTAAACACAAAAACATAGCTTCATAAGACACATTTTCGTCATTGCTTCCAACTACGCTTCTTATATGAAAGTTGCATCGCTGTCTGGAATCGAAGCTGAGGCTTGAGAAAGCAACCTTTTGTACAGGCTTCAGTTTTAACTTTCCCCACGCAGTGCGTGCTGTATCTCGCTTCGTGGTGTTTGAACTGCACCTAGCCGCTTGTGGAGTCCAATTAACATCCCGCATAATATATCAACAGTTCAACTCTCTCTTAGCAGTTTGTGTCGTTCTCTAGAGGTAGCAGCGGTGCAAGCAAAAACTTCTATGCATTTACAGAAAACAATTAGGCTCTTTCTTAATTTCATTCCTTGTAGAAAACCTTTCCCTCCTCTTGAAGGCAAAACATGGCGGTCTTAACTTTTTAACTTTATACGCTTCCCCATTTTTTTTCAATTAGGTAACTGGTCTGTTGAATTTGAACGACAGACACGTGGGTAGTTTTTGTGTTCTTCCCCATGTTTATTTGAAGGCCCCATTTCCCATATTCCTCTTTGAGTTTCTTTACCATGTATTATTGCGCCCCTGCTTAGTGAGCCATTTGAGGGTATAGAGTTTCAGATGGTAGAGGTTGTGTCTAGTTCATGCTCCAAATTTGATTATTCCTGGATTAAGTAAAAGTATTCATGTCCCATAAGGAGTGATATTAACTTTGGGTAGATGCCTTGTTCTGCCTTTATGGACTTCGGTAGGTCATACACCTCCCTGGAAGGTTACTCCCGCGCTGCAGACTTCCATCCTAAGCGTGTCATTAACAAGAAGCGTCCAGCCTAGCCTCCACATTAGATCTGCCCAAATCTTCAATACCTAAGAGGGGTCTAAGAAGCTACCGTGCTCCAACCAGGGGAGACCACGTCCGATGTCTAAATATTCTAGCCAATTACAACTAATCGTGATATCAGAACCGTTTATTTATAATAAAGAGTCAAAAGTGATGTTCATATCTCTTGAGAAGGAACACAATCTAAAAATAGTATTTGGTGTCACTTAGTATCTTCCAGGAAGTGGTGATTTGCGGCATCTCATTTGCACTAAGAATTGACACATCAAACTTTCTTATTATAACAACTATAAATTTTATCTACAAATTAGGCTCTCGGAGTGTCCAAATATGACAACATCCAGATCCTGTTCTAAAATAATGTGATTATCCGCGAAATGCAGAGCATATGTAATCGTATTTTAAATTTCCAACTGGCATTTTCCCATTCCTTGATTTTTTTTTTCTCCATACCTACAGGGATTTATTTAAATATAGTTTAAACAAAGTTAGCGATAGTTCATCAACGTGTCTCAATATCTTACTGAAAACGTTTAGATATTTTTTGTGCACTTTTACTTTTGCCACCTGCTGGTTGTGTCGTTCCTGGTGGTGTAGTGGTAATCAAGATTGTCTCTTAAACCCAAATTCGCGAGTTCATTCCTGGCCAGGATCGATGGATTTTAGGGGTAAAAATCTTAAGTATGACATCCTTCGGAAGGGAAGTAAAGCCGTGGGCCTCATGTAATAGATTAAGAGCATGTAAAATAACCTCAAGCCTGAAAGAAGAGACCTCTGAGCAAAATTTGTTGGTCGTTTCATGCCCTGAATTGAATAGGACGCTAATGACCTGAGATGTTATAGAGCGTCCATAAATAAACCAAATCAACAAAACCTGCTAGTTATACAGTGGTTTTATGGCTTGAAATAGCACGAATTCTTAATGTTTCTAATATTTTAAATAATTTCTTCACAGTAAGGCTTTTGCAAGTCCATCAATACAGCATGTATATCCCTTTCAGTAACTTTCTTCTTTTGTATTACTTGGGAAAGACAGAATAAATTATCTGTACAAATCTACCTGTACGGAATCCATTATGTTCTTCAATATCCTGAAATTAATTTTCAATTTTTTCTTCTAAAATAGAGATTTCACTTAAAGTGTTTAAAACCGAATTACTACAAAGTTACCAACATCATTTCTCCTACCTTTCTTGTATATTATCGGTCCTGGTGGCGTAGTGGTAACCATACTTGCCTTCTAAACCCAAGATCGCGGAATCAAACCTGGCCAGGATCGATGTATTTTTTCGGGCGTAAAAATCCTAAGTATGGCTTCCTTCGGAAGGGAAGTAAAGCCGTGGGTCCCATGTCGTACATTTACGGCACGAAAAAGAACCTCAAGCCTGAAAGAAGAGACCTCTGGGCAAAATTTACCGGCCGTTTCACGCCCTGAATAGAATGGGACGCTAATGATCTGAGATGTTAAAGAGCGTCCGTAAATAAATTAATAAAAAAATCTAGTATATTAATGAGATAAGTGAGGTATTCAGTGCACACGTGGTGTAACTCCATCTAGGGTATTTATAGATAAAGGCAAGTTTTTGAAAACTAAAAATTTAGAGATACACTCAAATCAATACAGTTTATTGCAATATATATAGTAATATAAACTGAAACCCATTCAAATTTGCTTTTATTAAAGAAAAAATTACGTTGATTAGTTTGCGCACCCATTAACTTGGTAAACTCAGCCTCTACATAATACTTCATTTACAGTACTCAAATTTGTAGTACATTAACGGAACATCCTTGTCAGAAACCTGGTCCTTTGAACCCATTTACAGAGAGTAAGTTGGTAAGTTTTCCAAATTTGAATGATACAAAGGAGGAATATAAAGAAGAAGATCTATCAATGTCCATTTTCTTGGTTGCTGTCACAAAACGCCTTATCTTATTGAGAGCCTCCTGTTTCACTGATTACAGATTTTGTAGAGGTCTATCTCTTTGGCGTTTACAGACATTTATTTCACTGATTTCATTTATTTCACTCTCTTTCTCAAAAGCATCCATCTCACTTTGAGCCACTGCAACTGTCAATGGCTCTTTTTCTAATCACCACGTGGCTTGTGGACAAAATTCTTCCCTCTTTATTATATGCAGGAAAAAAAAAAAAAAAAAACGATTCTTCTTTGTACTTTTACAATATTTATCAGCAGAGAAAATGTATTGCTTTTTAGGACTAGCTAAATCAATTAAGCCGAAGTCTGCATCGTTACGTAGAAAACTGTGACTTGAGACTATCAACTTTTAGTTTACTACTTCCGTTTTTATCTCTAGGTCATGTAGTAACTTCAATAAAGAAATACAAACGTTACAATTCGGTCCAGTATAAATGCAATAACTAATTTATATTTTTTGTGCACTTTCTTTTAAGTGTTTCACAATATACGAAACAATATCCTGGGAACCTCGGCCTTCTACTGTTTCATTAAAAGAATGCATTGTTTAGTTGTTGCTTTGAACAAGAGAGGAAGCATTCAAAGCAAAAACAAAGTACTTGAAATTTTGTGATGTACGAGTTATGTATTTAAAGCACCGAAACTTAATGTTCCTTATTTCGAAATAACAACTGCATTTTAAGAAAAAGTGCAGTTAAATCAATTGTGCTCTAAGCCCTTCAAGTCATATCCGCCACTCCTCTGGTACTTCTCCTTCAGCAAGGCATATATAAATAGATATTTTATTAGCCGAAACAATTCTTCAGTGTCTGGTTTTATTAGTTCTGGTACTTTTACTGACTTTGCATTCTTTATTTTTTATAGTTCTCTTTACTTCTTCAAATATTATTTACAGAAAAAGTATTATTAAAATCTATAAATATATATTACAGAACGAAAGACGAAGCAACGATTGAACAACTGGACTGGAAGCGGTACACGCGTTTCTCTCTCACCGCATTTACGCGACGTGACAGTTAGAAATCTAATCTGTCACACTCGTGTAGTGTAGCATGGTCCACGTGAGACATGTGAAACAATTAACTCACGCATTATGCCTTACTGCTCGTCTATATCTGAGCGGGTCGTTTCCATTATGTTGGAAACTCAGTACCCACCTATGTAGACCGGGTAAATCCTGGGGTAACCGCTACAAGTCACTCGCATAAAACAGGAAATGCGAGAACAAGCATTTGCAGATCAACTTAACAATCTTAATCCAAAAATAAAAGGACTAACGAGCATTTCTATGTTTTGACATTCATTATAGAGGAAAAATAGCGCAGAACTAACGAACATAACCCTTACTTTCGATACTTACTAATTTTTTCCCCCAAATAATCAAACTAATTCAGAAAAATGTTTATAATAAATGTTATGAAATACACTAATATTACATAATGCAGTTGTTTTGATTAAAGACCTAGGGTAGTACTACAATGAAATAAAATGAGATAAAGTTTCAACTATACCTATTAAGGCAAGGCTTTTTGAAACTGTGATAAAATTCTAATATTTGCGATCTTTTGGTGTGATTTTTGAGCTCTCTTCAGCAATTACAGAATGTTTAAAATAATATTACTATAATGAAATATTTTACGAAACAATATGCAATATAATTCGTGAACTGAACAAGCTAATGAAATAGTATTTGGTATATAGACCATCACTGTAAAATAGGAAATGTTTCACACAAGGGAAACATTTTCAGTAATTATGATAATGTGTAAAAATAATATTTTATAAACTAACGGCAATAACTTAATAGGTCAACACCTACAAATCTACAGCATAAACCGTTATTGCATTACAGTCATATTTTTTCAATGTCTTCCTTTCCCTCTACATTTTTTTTTTTTTTTTTTTTTTTTTTTCCCCTGTCATGGGCAAGTTTGCCAACTTGACTTTGAAAAGCTGGGGCGATCATACGTTCCGGTCTTCATTTCAAAATTTGTTAAGATCAAAGCCTTCTCCTTGAGCTGGTGCCCAATGAACCGGGTATAATGCGGCTTTGCCCCGTTTCGTTATAGTTTTTTTATTAATGCTCCTCTAGAATACTGATTTAAAGGTCCCTTTCGTAGTTTGGTGATTAACTAACGAAACTTTTATTGCATTGCTGTTGTGTTAAATGTATTGTAATTCAAAGTGTAGCATTAAAAACTAATGTTAACTGTCTAAACGGGAAAGTTTATAAAATGTTTACGCCCAGTTAACAATTTATTAATGATAGTATTTCAAGGGTGATATTAAAAGTCTTTATCAATTACCTTAATGAGTAGTTTTGTAAAAAGTTCATGTCCTGTCAACTATTTTCCAAGGATTTAATGAATGATTGTATCTCAACTGCGGCAAAGAAACGTTTGTTGTGGATATTGTATTGATAGTTCTGTGTTTTAATATATTTTGAATGCTTTAGTATTGTTTGAATGTTATATTTCTGTATTAAGCGTTTACACAGGTTTCTGTTTCAATGGCGATTTTCATTTAGCATTTAAATTATAAATTATTATATTGTAGAATAATAAACATTACATTTAAAAATCACTCTTCCCTTTATATTGAAAGTTAACTTTCCTTGGTCTTACCCTGGTGTTTTTCCTTACTGCCAAGTTAAAACCTTGTTTGGTCACTAATGGAAGGGGATCAAATTTATATATATATCATCTGTAGAACCGTGACAAACATTTGTGCAAAATTTTCAGAATGTTTCACTGAAAACTGAATATTTTGAAAGGGTTGCACAAATGAGTTTCAACCATATAAATAAATATTAGTATTGCCTCGTTACATCATTGCTAAGGAGTAACCACATGATAATTGCTTTTATTAAAAAACGCTAACTTAGCTGAAACTATACTGTCGGTGGTTGTACTTTGGGAAAGGTAGGTACTAATTAGCGTATAGTAAACTTGCACACTCAATGCAACTACGAGAATAAATGGAAACTCTGCGGTTTCAAAAATGACAACATGCTGCTTCTTTTAGCAGTTATGTCTGTGTGCACTGTACTATTCCCCTTGCTTTTGAAACGTAGCTGTGCTGAAGAATCGTTGTTAATTGCTAGTTTACTGTTAGTGGAAAAATCGCTTAAGTGTTTAATCATAACAAGGTATATTTGATGCAAAGGTACCAGCTTCAAATACATTTTTACTTTAAGGCTGCTGTGGAAGGTACGTCTTTCATTTGCACACATCAATGTGACATGTACGAACGCAGCTTCATGAATAAAAAGGGCATAGGTTCCTCCTCCAGCCATGACATGTCGCTGCAGATTTTTCAAGGCCACTGAGAAATGTACGGTTAGCAAAAATGTGAGGCCATCACACTCTTCCGATTTTTCAACGTGTGATTATTTGACTCTGACATATGAGGAGCGGAATGCAGCGTCATATCACTCTGTCGATGTATTATGTTCTTAAGCATGATTAAACATACACATTTACATTTGCGTACTAAGCGACTTTAGTTGTGTAGAGGTAACACTCCCTTTCCTGGTTCCAAGGTTTGCGGTTCAAACCCGGACGAGATAGGTTTTTGGGGATGTAAAAACCTTGATCGCAAATTCTCCGGAAGGGAATTAATACCACAGAGCCCGTGTTGAAGATTTATGGCACGTTAAAGAACTCCATACTTTAAAAAGAAAGCTCTTGACAAAATTACTGGCCAAATAATGCCGTAGCATCACATTAGATGGCACTTGATGCGATGGGCTGACCACCTATCCTTCTGACATCTGTAGGTGCTTAGTGTAACTGAACTCAAATGGTTTATATGCTTCACCAGGACCCGGAACAGGCCTTAGGTCTAAGCCTTGTAAATCGATGATAATTTGTGTACTCCTGCACCAACGAATTTCTTTCAACGTGTTTTATGATTGTGAGTCTTTACAGCATTTTTTTTCTGTATTATTTTAAGTAAATCCTTCAGACAAAGAAATAAAAAGCCTGGCTTGGAGGAAATTCTGAAGCCTAAATTCATTTTATTTTGAGAGACAAGTTCCAAACGTATGCATAAAGAAGGCAGTTCTTGAAATATGTATAATGTCAGTACTTCTGTTATAGCTGTCTCTTAACATCAAGGGGTGAAAACCCCTTCAAGGGGGCGGAATGCCGACCCAAGTTGGAACGGCAAATACCATATTTACGCACATTTAATGGGCACTTTTTTCCCTTCAAAATGTAGTGTTCAATATTGTGGTGCGCATTAAATTAAATGACATTAGATTGGAGTGCAAATCCGTTCCGTAGTTTGCCGGTAACTCGTTAAATTTATCGTTTATTACGTCACAATGCATTGCTGCAATTAACCACTTTGTTACATTTATTGTTGGAGTATTATTGCTAGGTGCGTTTGAATAGTTAGTCATGATATGGGGGGGGGGGGGCAAACAGAGAACATCTTATGATGTTACTTACAAGTGTAAAATAACTCTTTATGTTGAAAAAAATAGTAACGGAAAGGCAGGAAGAGAGTTCAATGTACCTGAGACAGTACAGAAACTGACATTATTTGCAACTACAGCTAGTAAGAAGAAATTTACAGGTCTTCGCAAAGGAAGACATCCTGACAATGAGGAAAAAGTTAAGGAATTTGTATATGAAAGGAGGAAGAACGGGCAACCTGCGACTAGTGACACTATAAGAAATACCTTTTTTTTTTCTATAACCTACGCCAACTGTCCTGACAACAGCACGAGTGAAGGATTTTATCATACTTGCTACAAGATGTAACAATAGTTCACTTATAAATTCTAAGTTCTGGTCGTTTTATGAAGAGGACGTGCTTATCTCTTAGACGTCAAAGATGTCAAAATCTTTTTTAATGGTTTCAAGTCACAAATTTAGGGTGCGCGTTTCGATGGCGCATTAGATTCGCGTAAATACGGTATTCCAATTGATACTGAAAGACGGGATAAAAATGAAGTACTAGAAAAATTGCCAGCATGGCAGATATTAACTTCAAGGATAGATATTCAAATTGGAAATGAGGAAAACAGTCATCAGAATGGATTAATCACGATGCTCTCATATGACAACCATGTGGGATCCTAGAATCCAAGAGGAGTGGAAGTCCAAGAGTTCGCTGGGCAGATTCTCTGTGTGTGTGTGTGTGCGTGCGTGCGTGTGTGTGTCTCTCTCTCTCTCTATTATAGCAGAATGAACAGATAAATGTTAACAATCTAGAGTGTGGAATATGATGTGATACGAAAGATAAGGGTTTGCTATCCTATCTGAGCTCAAATTAGCTACCCGCGCCTTAGCAGAAGGTCTTTTGCGCTTATGGCACCCCTTTAATGCCATTTATTCCTTCATTCATATCCTAAGCTATCAATGGGAGATTTTCTTTTCTTGCATTGTCTCTTAATATGTGCTATTCCATGTGAAATTGGGCGGAAAATTAGAATTTACATATTATAATTTAATATTTCTATAGCATTCCAATATACAAAGAATGTTTTTGTGAATTATGGCATCCCTATATCAAATAGCTTTCATACAAACATTTACCGATAGTATGTTTTATTAAAATTACCTTTTTTATATATTAATTTCCTACAAGATATATTTGCTTTTAAACGTATGAGAATGAAACCCAAAAGCTGGCACAGAAAGTTCTTTGAACGAGGTTCAGGAAGTTTGTTAAGACTCGGCTTAAGCGAATCACTTGCGATAAAAGAAAAGAACTTTCATAATCACCGCAAAGAAAGAAGGGGCGAAAATACGTATTTTCTGTTGGAATCTTTTGCGCATAAATGCAAACTATATAATTGCTATTAAGGTATCTCAAGCAGAAGACATAGTAAAAAGTATTGTGTTTAGGCATTCATCGCGCGACTTTCGGTTGTTCTTCCTCGAGGCTATCACAGTCCAAAAGCAGTTAACTGCACCAAAAACGACACCCGACACTGGAGCGATAAGGCGAGCATAGGAAAGCCATGGCGCTTCCGAAAGAGGAAGTTCAATGAGAAGACAAGGCGGGAGCGGATGATATCCTCAGAGTCATCAGAAGCATCGCTTGAGGATTGTGAGGCAGTTATACAGGCAATACAACGTTCTGTAGATGTCTCTGTAGTATTAGAAAGTGAGGACGACGAAGGTTATGGAGTCTGACTTAATTTTGCATAAGTTACATACAAAAATAAATTAGTTTTGTTAATTACAGATAAAGAAGGATTTATAAATTAATTCTGATTAAAAGTCTGCCTCTATTTATTTCCCACGAAACTGCTACACGCCTTTACTAACAGCCATCGTTAAAAACCCTCATAAAGAAAGAATGTTCTGCTTCCGCACTTTAATTTTAATTGATACGATCTACCGAATACTTAAACGAACCGCTCACATTCAATTTAATTAAAACATATTACAAACAGTGCTTGGGCCATTGTAAAACTTTTGGGAATTTATATGCGATAAATCGCCACCATTAGGACCTAAAGCATTTTATAGGGCTTAATAAACCGAAGTCCGCAGCCGCAATTAGCTAGCAGGATTACTGTCACTTTAAACTGCGGCATGCTAAAGCACAGAAATGTCTCTATTAGTACGGCCCTCGTAATTTCCATTAACAGTTGCTAAAATTAGCTGCCTTTCATTGATTGATGGGCTGGATGTGAACAAATTAATTTGCAAGTAAAAACATATGTTACATTGCTAAATGTAAGATCTATCAGAATTTTAGCCACGGTTTAAAACATCGCTGTTATTTTGCTCCCGCTAATGGAAACATAATGTGCTATGGGCTTTAAATCTGTGACCCATAAATAATTTCGATGAAACGTCGCATTTTGTTGCTACATGTCTATCTGACAACGTTTTCGGTTTTGCAGCTAATAAAGGAGAGCAAAATACCATCATGTTGTTTTTGTTTCAGATTCCTTATGGAGGGCTTCCAGAGTGATGGATTATATATGGACGTGACTCACTGTATTTTTCTTCTGGTTTTCGTTTTCAAAACTATTATTTATTCTAATATGTGATTCACATTCGGGAGGTTGGGGTCAACCATCTTAACCTTGATTATTTTCGTAATTTCCTCTGGTCACTTAGGTGAAGGCTGTGATGTATATTTACTTTCCACGAACTTCCCTGTCTCTCAATTCGTTTTTATAGTTCACTATATTAGGGTTGCAAGGCCAGGCGAAGTGGGTTGGTGGTGAGCAGTGTGCAGTGGTGGAATTTGCTCGTTGAAACACTGCTCTGTCGACTGGTGTGACAGCAGCCCCTTCCAAGGAGCTGGAACTCCTTGGAGGGAGGGCTCCGCCGGCATTGTAACAAATCAGCAAAGGAAAAGCAGTCTAGGAAAGTTAGAGACCCCATTTGTGTCAGTACCTGCCGTCCCATAAACCTAGCTAGTCGGATACAAAATGCGCTAGTTGGGCTTGCAATTTTGAAATCTTTCTCCGTCTGACTCAATCCAGTAATTTAATGAATAGCTTCGTGCGTGAAAAAGGTTTGTTTCAGTTTCTTCATTTTCACAATAGTTCAAGTTGTTTTTACCAAAAGTCCATTCTTTGACTCTTTTCTTCTCTGATAATTCTGATAGGGCATTGCATCGTGCTTCCTGCATAACTCAGTTTGTTAACCTTGTTATAAATACTGGTTCCTTTTCTCTCTTGCCCCTAGATTTTTCTCGGTGTTGTTTCTTCTTATTTAAGTTGCCTTAAAGTTTCGCTTACGCTATATATGTTATTTGGTTAAACAATTTATATAGACTTAGTTAAGCGTTAAAAGTATCATTGATCTTCATTTTTATAGAGAAAATTAGCTGCCTCAACTAGAAAAGCGAAGATGAAATTCGCCATTCATAAAGTTAGTATTTACATTTTTACTGAAAGCATAAAGTGATACTATATTTAAAACTAATAATAATAAGCACTAACTTATTTTATAAGAGATGATAAAATGATGCCCCTCAGCGGCAATACATTGCCGGTATCTCCTTAGGACATTCCTACACTTCATCTAACTTTTCTTCCGTAAGAATAAGGCTGTTGGGAACTTGTTTCTTATCAAAGAGAGAGATCCTGTCTCTTGTAAAGGTTTGACAAGTTGGCGAGCACTTTTTCGAATTGGAATGGATTGCCTTACGAATTCTCTGGAAGAACCTGTTTTTACATTTATATGATATATAAACATTCTTTCTTCATGATTATATTCCACTCGCTTACAAAGTCTTTCTCAAAGTAACTGCACATGTACTATACGACCTTGAGGACTGGCTCCTTCCACTTTGTAGCTGCGTTCTCATGGCCATAACTCAAGTAACTATAGAACTGAATGTTCAAATTTGTATGTGGTATTTATTCCTTATTAAACAATGCATGAAATGTTCTAAATGACTCTGTCATATCGAGCGTTGTAGCTTTGATATGTATTATAATCTAATAAAATCAAATAAATATATCCTTACTTACACCGAAGTGTCAAAGATATTCGATTAAAAGGAGCTTGGTTGACAACAGCTCTGTAGTATCCAGCATCCTGTATTTAGTCCTGAAGAAAGCAGGTCGGTATTGATCATGTAGAGTAATGAAAATATCTTATGCTACTCAATGACATAAATGACAAATTTCATTTGAACCTTCCTGCACTGAAAATAAATATGCCAGGTTTAAGAAATAGTGGAAACACTTATCCACATAGCATAGTAACAAAAGGGTACTGCAGTTGCTATGTAGCATTGGTAGAAGGAAGGCAGGCATATTCCTTGTTGCTACTACAGAACTTACATCCTCTGTTAACGTAATAATAATAATAATAATAATAATAATAATAAAGAAGAATAGCAAGCCTTGAAGGATAAAGAAAAATAATAGGTTCGGTATAAGGGTAGAGAGAGAATGGAATTATTATTCGACAGGGTGTTTAAATTTTGATGAGAAGATAAGAGGTGAAAAGAGTCGAAAGATAGTGCGGAGTTCAGGTGCACAGAATTCGACGCAGAAGAATGAGTGCAACATCCTTCTTGCATCCAATCGATGCCAGGATAACAAGTCGGAAGCTGGAGTGATATGATCTGATTTACATAGGTTGCATACGTAGCATTGTGAACACGTTTTAGTCTCTGTCCAAGATTAGTTGTGATGTCAGTTAACAAAATGTCAAAATAATCTAAATAGACACCGGTAGTTTTGTAAACGGTTTTATTGGCACTTTTGATTCATTAAGTTTTAGGGTAATGGCTATTGTTTCATTAATTTTGTTTAATAATTGACAATATCCCAATATGATTGCCTGCGATTTTTTCGAATTTTTGATAAGGTCGTTTTGTTTAGCCCATGTAGATACTGAGTTTAGGTCTTCGTTAAGTTCAGCTATGGAGTTGATGAGTAAATGTGGTGTGAGTTTGTATACAAGTAGTAATGTCGAAGAGCACCGCTCTTGAGATATGTTTTATAAGGTTGGGAAACGGACATAGGTTAATATTCAGATATCTGGAAGAAATCATAAACATATGGGAGAAGCATGCGACCAATGTGCCTTTGCACTTTGGGTGTCAGTTTTTCGGCAAGAAGTGATAGTGTGGAGAACGTGTCATATGTAGATCACTATGTAGTACTTATTCAATTTCTGCGGGAGATGGATAGGCGATGCAATGGGGGAATTTGCTTCAATGGTAGGAATAAAATATTCGATAATGTTGCCTGGATATCGCAATTTGCATTCCGCTTTGTGTGGGACGCACAAAAAAAACGTTCTCCATTTACCAGACATGATCTCCTCTTTACCCAGCGAGAAGCAATTCTTTGAGCAATAAGGCGCTTATTCGCTGACATGGGCAAAAACAGTGTTGATATTCTGCTGTACTAAACCTTTCCCATAAGAAAAGCAAAGGGCAAGGGAGAATTTTGTAGTATGGTGATTCTACAATAAATGAGCTCTCAGATAGAGCTGCGGTCACTCCCCGCACTTTTAACGAGTAGGTGGTTGACTGCTCCCTATTTTAAATGAAGGCACTGTTCTGGCAGTAAGTTCATGTAGGCCATGTTCCACCCTCAGATACTCGCTTGAAATATCTAGCATTGCGAGTTTCCTTAATTAAAAAAAGTGTGTGTGTATATGTACATACATACATACATACATACATACGTACGTACGTACGTACATACATACATACATACATACATACATACATACATACATACATACATACATACATACATACATACATACATACATACATACATACATACATACATACATACATACATACATACATACATACATACATACATACATACATACATACATACATACATACATACATACATACATACATACATACATACATACATACATACATACATACATACATACATACATACATACATACATACATACATACATACATACATACATACATACATACATACATACATACATACATACATACATACATACATACATACATACATACATACATACATACATACATACATACATACATACATACATACATACATACATACATACATACATACATACATACATACATACATACATACATACATACATACATACATACATACATACATACATACATACATACATACATACATACATACATACATACATACATACATACATACATACATACATACATACATACATACATACATACATACATACATACATACATACATACATACATACATACATACATACATACATACATACATACATACATACATACATACATACATACATACATACATACATACATACATACATACATACATACATACATACATACATACATACATACATACATACATACATACATACATACATACATACATACATACATACATACATACATACATACATACATACATACATACATACATACATACATACATACATACATACATACATACATACATACATACATACATACATACATACATACATACATACATGTGCTACATCCTTAATTCTATGCTTTCAATACCACCCGAGCTGTCGCGAACAGCCTTACGAATATGTTCAACTTCATTTCTCCTTCATCCTCGTCCGCGGAATATTTAAAATAACTCAAATTAACTAACTTAAAGGTCACACATGCAAATATAATAATAATGGCGCACTCAATATCCCAGTGTTCACTAGCGAAGACTTATAAATTATCATGATCTACATTATATTACTCATAGAACGTAATTCAATCATAAATGTTGATTGGCGTGGTACACTGGCTTTGTGTAAATATTCCTACGGCAAACACTGCATAAGTTCTAATTACTTTAATTATGTTTAGGTATTTCTTTTTCATATTTGCGCTCTTGCACGCATTCCTGTCTTACCCACCCTCTTACATCCTCACCTCCTGTTCACGCTAGGAAGATTTGTTATTGTGTCTTGCTCTCTTATTGGCTGGCATGACAAGTGAGTTTTCCAGAATAATATGACGTAATCTTTCTAACGTGGTCGTTTCTCCTCCTGTTGTCTGCCGGTAGATATTGCTTTGGTACCAAGGGAAGTAACACACGTTTAAGCCTTTGTTCAAAATTGGTAGGTCAGAAACCCTCTCCGTTGGCCCGACCCAGTAGCTTTGCTATAACGGAGGTTTGTTAAAGTTTAGTCCTTGTTTTGTTTAATTGTAATTAGATCTTGTGTGCTATACCATTTTGAAATTGCTGTCAAATTATAGTAGCACTAAAGATATTTGAAAATGCCCTAAATGAGATTTTGTCAAGTATATTAGCGTAATAATTCGTTTGATATTTTATATGGAGCACTGTATTAATTTCTCAATTTCCAGGTTATGTTGCAGGGTACATTATTGCATGTGAGACAATGCTAAGGCTACTTTTTGCATGCTAATCAAGCTTCGCAAATTTAAAAAAACAACTATAATATTTTCAAATTATCTTCTCCTGCACTAGAAAGTTACATCCGGGAGGATTTTCCTTCTAGCATACTTCCTAATTGAACTTTTGCACTGCCATCAATGGGAGATTGCCAAATTCAACATTATAAAGGATTCCGTAATAGAAATGGGGAACAGGTTGTAATTTCTAATGGGCTTGTATTTTAAAATAGATTCCTAGCGCAATCTTTGAAATAAGGCTGAGATGTACTCTGAGGAGCAAAACACATCAATAATAATAATAATAATAACAACAAAAATAATTTTTGTTATCTGTTATCAATAGCTATCCAGGTAGGTAAAATTTTAATTATACCTGCATCATAACTAAAATAATTACGACTCCCTAGTTAAATCATCATAAACTCTCCAATATACTATTTTCAAACTAAAATGGTTACAACATTTTATTTGTTCCACTAGCTTAGTCTTATTCAATTTTTGCTATTAATATTTCAAAAAAGTTTATTTTGAGCACTCGTACATTATGACTCTTACTTCTGTATAGACTTAAGTTATTTTATAATTATCTTTGGTGTAACGCATTATTATATGATTATTTATTAACAGCATCATATTCAAGTGTAAACTTTTACTGCAGTGATATCAATTCCTCTTTATTATTTTGCATATATTGTTCCTTTCATTTGAACGATAGAGTTTGACTAACTCGGGAAATGAGATCATAACGTGCATTTGTAATAGGCCAAGATACAGCGCAGTCAGTGTACGAATGTGGAAGTAGAACTTTGCAAATTCAAACTCAGCACAGCTATGGCACGGCTCCAGTGGTACATGTAGTGAACACAAAACGAAGACCGTCACTTCAAAACCAGAGATGAACGGGAACTGAAGGATGTACACGCTAATGCACAGATCGATTAGTTAGCAGATGTTCGTGCTAAAAGTGCATTTACTTTGAAAAGCACATAGGTACTATTTCTGTGAAATCATTATGAAGTTGTGTACTATAGCAGGCTTTATGGGATCATACTTGTTATCAGCACGTCCTGGATTTGGATCTTTATGTTTATCTTTTGATTGGTGCACACAGAATGTACATATCCTCCAGATTTTAGAAACACTCATTTTTTATCAGATTTTGGTCATTTTATATTTTTTCCTTCCAGCTTTTGGATCATATTCCTATTTTTGGGGAATTTATTGGTTTTTAATTACTCATTGTCGGTTTTTTTTTGTCATTATTTAGTAATTTTAGTTTTTTTTTTTTTTTTATTTTAGATTATGGCAACTTTAAATAACCAAGCAGTCGGCACTGGTGGTCTATTGGTAATCATACTTACTTAATACTCGCCGGTTTAAACCGATGGATTTTTTAAAAAATCCTAAGTATGGCTTCCTTAGAAAGAGATTTATGGCACGTAAAAGAATCTCAAGCCTGAAAGAAGAGGCCTCTGAGCCAAAATTAGCGACCGTTTCACCCCCTGATTGAATAGGACGCAATGACCAAAGTTGTTAAAGAGTGTTTTGAATAAAATAAACCTAATTAACTTTACACATAAGAATTTCCACAAATTATTGTGAATTTGGGAGGTTAAGTAACTCTATTATGTGGTTTGAAACACCAAGATAATATTCTGGTGGTATTGGCCAAATGGTTCTGGACAAAAATTCAGGCTATGAAGTATTTGCGCCACCACAGAGTGTTGAAAAGGGACTGGCAATGAAGAGGGTGTTACATTCAGTGACTTAGTGCACTTAGAGAATGCTCATGTTACACCTGAAGGTAATGAAAGGAAATTTTAAATGAAGAAGAACGTATTGACCTGCATCCATCGTCTTTCGAGAACGTATGCATGCAGATTGAGGGCAGTGAAATGTATACCCCCACCAGGTGTTATTCACTTATGGATCGTACAATGAGTAAATATGCAGTAATTTGTAATTTTTTCTGTACGAAGAATGCAAAAAACAGAAAGGGTCAAAAAGTTAATTATTTTACAGATTATTAAGCATCTCTTATTATTATATTATAAAATATTTTTAATTTTAGTGAAAAATATATTTGTAAATGTTTGCAGTTATTGTATGGCATAAATTATGCGAATAACATAAATACATATTTCAATGAGCAGATTAGCATTTTCGTTCAAATATTTAAAACTAAGACAATTTTAATTAAAATCTATTATAAAGTTTTATTTTATTATGAAACGATATTCATAGACAGTCAAAATAATAATATAATAATAATAGTAATAATATGTCATTATCTATTTTCTAACAACATTCATTTACACTGGTTATATTAAAATGCTGAATAGAGCTTAATTTTATTTTTGACACTGTAATATGCTTTCTAAATGTGAATATCAGCTATGGTTCATTGTGTTTTCCCCCTCCTTACGATATTTAAATACGAATAAATGCTTTTACACAGATAAGAGATATATGGAATAAAACATGAACATGATAGGTTTAATAAATAACCTTTCCTTGTGTACAGCCGCAAATAAAATTAAACGGAAGATCGCTTGTTCTTAGAAATAAAAATGGACTAAATCTTTTAGCAAACCGAGTCACAAGGAAAGAAAATTAAACACGCTCTCACAGAGTTTCATAAACAACTTGAAATTTGGAAAAGATGCAATTCATAGCTAAGCATATTTCGGAAAATCATTTACTCCGCGTAATATCCTTGGAATATCTCGAACTTTTCACTGCACCTGGAGAAAGTAATTTCTGCCATAAAAACAACACATAATGTCAAGTTATTTGTAACAATAACATGGATTTGTTTTTAGAAGTTACATTAATGTCATAAAGAAGGTTATTTCTTCATACTAAGTCATCCTATTTCAACAGAATTCAAACTCAGCAAAAAAAAGCTTCAAGCAAACTACGGTTTGTAGAAAATCACTTGATGTGTTTTACAACGCAAGTATTTACATTCACAAATACTTAAATTTTAACATCTTTGTGCATAAACTTTCCTCGTAGATAATACAGAGATCCGGAAGCAATTCGGGGATTGGTTCATTCCTAGCACCAAAAGGAAGAAAATTGTGGTTTTATGCCAATTACCGATAGCGCGCAATCAAATGTTATGGTAACAGTTTAAGCGAGGGAAAGTTGTTATCTTGAACATGTGGCAATTCACATAGAACGTTAAAACACTTATCCATAAAAAGGGGGAGGGGTTCAGGGAGAGTGTAATGATAATGTGACAGTAAAAAAAAAAATATTTAAGGACGCCAAGGTGCCCGCGATCACCGCATTTCTGTATTAGGGTACACTACATTCTCTTAGGCCGTATGTAAAACCAAAGCAAAACGCATGCATACTAGAACAATACAACTGTCCAGTTATACAGCTGAGGTTTTATTGTTTTCTTTGTTTCTTTCGTTTGCTCTTTATTTCTTTCTACTCCAAAGTAAAAAGCACAAAATAATTTATCATTTATAATTGCCATTCCATTGTTCTAGACATCTAAGAAATAAGCTAAGGGGCAACTTGAGCGGCATAAAAAAATAGCCGTCCGCATACATTTTTGGAAACTATCTGACCTACATGCATTTTTATATTAAAATCGAATTTATTAATTTTTGATTCGTAAGCATGAAGGGCGGTATTCAGCGTTCTTTCTGTATTTAGCGTTGGCAACATCACGTGAATGAAGAGTGCTGACGTTGGCTATAGACCGGTTGAATTAATAATCAAATCGATGTTTCGAAATGTGACGTCATACTGGCGATATCGTTCAGTTAGGTGTAAAAATTGACGACAGCAAATGTTTTGTTCAGTTTACCATTTTGAAGAAATGTGACACACTCATTATTACCGGAAGGCAGAATCAAGCCACGAAAAGTAGTCAATAATGCACTGCTAAGCTAACAAATAAACCCCCAATTAATCACAACACACAAATTCTTAGGTAACACAAGAAGATCCTCTTATTTTCTTCCTATTCGTATTTAAAACTGAACAATTAATATACCGAAAAAACTTCTCCGGGCTATTACAACTCGAAATCTTAATTTTTTTTTTTTTGACCTGTGTCTATATTACGTTGAGCAAAAGTGTGTAGCAGAGATTTTGAAAATAGCTAATTTCTTTCCGCAATATCCGACAGTATTGAAACGTTTTTTCCTTTAATACAGGCACAGTAATCAAAGAGAGAAATACGCTTTTCATCGATTTTGTTTAAAAGTTCGCTTTAGTAACATAGAGTTGTAAAGCACATGCTTGATAATTTTATAATAAAAATGAACTGTTAAAAATAAATTAGGTTTAGTGAGAAGCGCATTTAGATATCAGATTATTTTAACAATACTGATGTGTATATAACGTAAAATTTAAAAATATGATTTTAAACAATTTGAATTACAGAAATTATTACAAGAAGATAATTTACTATATAGCTTTTAAAAAACATGATTTCTTTTAAGCTTGGCAGTGAAAATAAAACTGGTGTAATATACTATGTACGAACTTTATCTATACTCACATGTTATGCACGTTTGGCAAATGATTCTCTGATCTCCACGTTAAATTTCCTTTGAGTAACCATAGGTTTTTGATTTAGTTTATTTACGGACGCTTTTTAACATCTCAGGTTATCAGCGTCCCATTCAATTCAGGGGGTGAAATGGCCGATAAATTTTTCTCAGAGGCCTTTTCTTTCAGGCTTGAGGTTCTTTTACGTGCCGTAAATCTACGATATGGGATCCACGGCTTTACTTCCCTTCCGAAGGAAGATATGCTTAGGATATGCCCGAATAAAAAAATACATCAACCCTGAATTGGACCCTCGATCTTGGATTTAAGAGGCAAGTATGGTTACCACTACACCTTAAGGACGGATGTAACTATTGGGACAATATCTCTTTCGTGACGGAGTGGTTGTCATGTAATTGACAAGAGCTTTCTTTCCTAATAGATTGCATGTGAATCGTTTAGCATGCAGCACACGCAACTTTGCTTTCTCAACAAGAAAACACAGAAGCAAGTTTACACAACACAAGCACCCGTGCGCACCACCAAATACTCCCTTTTGTTTGTTTGTATAAACACACATTTAAAGTGAGTTTTCAGTTGAAATAATAAGACTTTAACATTTGTACCCCTTTTAGTTTAGATCCCGATGATAGCCATGGATCTGAGAAGAAGACAAGCACGAGGAATGTGCTACTTAAATATTTTCTACCCTTCTCGCTATGTTCACATGCGTTACTGCCAATAATAATAATAATAATAAACGTGTTGTAATATTCCAGAGCATAACTGGTCGGTTTAAGAACAGAATTTTCCCCGTCGTGAAAAACAAATGACTGTAGAATAATCAGAAGCGTTATTAAGTCATCTGCTAGGCAAATTAGTAATACGATTGGGTGTTCTAAAGCATAATAATTAAACATATTAATAACCTGCATTTTTGGGATGCATGTAAAGAAAGTGTATGGATTTTACTTCAGATTTCTTTTATACTGAAATACATTTTTTAATTCATCCCTATAGTGGTCATGTGGCTACATTTAATGTTTTGTTTGCGTTTGAATTAATTGCTATAAAATGTGTATTCATGTGTAAATCAATATTCTCCATTGCCAAGGCTAAGGCACTTACTGTCTCCCAGTTTTGCCTGAGTTTTATTTTCGATGTTTTCGTTCAATCTGAAAGTGCACATGCTAAGACATGATGCCGCTTTAAAGTAGACGGTACTCAGTCATTGCAAGTGCAGAGGTACAATGAATGATTCGCTGTCACAAACATCATGCTCAAGGTCAACTTTTGCTTGTTGCGGCTTCGAACGCTATCGATAGTACAAGTTTTACTGCATGGTCGCTTTTTTTTTTTTTTTTTTTTTATAGTGTTTAATGCCGATTTTTACTGCTGACGCATCACAGGCGGTGACACTGGTGATACATGAAATGCAATTATAAATTGCAAAAAGATTTTCTTTTAAAGGAAGAAAGTGTTCCAGGCCTAAGTTTAGGGTATCTCCCCGGCGTTTCCCATTTATGAGGACTGGGGAAAATCCGGAAAAAACCTTAGTCAGGGAGGACGGTCCTGGTGGGAATCGAACACTAGACCTCCCGCTCACGAATCCACGCCTTAACAACCTCGGCCACCCGTGATGGTACCCCTGTGCGAGTTGAAAAATGATGGGGGTCAACACACATGCGCTTGGCGGAAATAGGAAGAAAATCATGGTGCACCACAATAGTAAACCTGTCTTACCTGTAGCTATAAACAGCAACTAACTCATTCATACCTCCGTTTTGATATCTGCAAGAAATAGACTCATCGAGATCCACTGCGCAACTTTTTACAGTGACCACGAAGAAAAAACGTAACTGTAAATTTAACTAATCATCTTATTAATGATTTCCCAAAATATTTTATACCATATGGTCTGTAACTGGGTGATTTCTTTAGAATTCTGTTGTTTAATATATGTTTAATATGTCTCTATAATTATAGATGATTTTATTGAATTACATTAAATTGCCTTCTAATGCCTTTTTCTTCTCTATTTTATAGTCAGTCCTGGTCGTGTAGTGGTAACCATACTTGCCTCCTAAATCCAAGTTCGCGGGTTCAATCCCGGCCGAGAACGATGAATTTTTTCGGGCGTAAAAGTGCTAAGTATGGTTTCCTTCGGAAGGGAAGTAAAGCCGTGAGTCCCGTGTCGTACATTTACCGCACGAAAAAGAACCTCAAAACTAAAAGAAGAGGCCTCTGAGCAAACTTTGTCGGCCGTTTCACGCCCTGAGTTGAATGGGACGCTGATGATGTTAAAGACGTTCGTACATAAACCAAATAAAAAAAACTTTTCTATTTTATATAGGCCACAAGAATATATTAAATAGATGCCTTAAAAACCTCATTTGCTAGTTTAATTCTTCCTTTACGGTGCTTTATTAAGGTTTAGGCAGGCACTATTTGTGTTTTACATAATTTTAAAATATCATTCAAACAAGACAAGTCCGCATTAAAATATTAAAATGATTATAAAATACTGAATGAATAAATACAGTATTATTTCCTTGTGTTCATCCTGTGAACTGACTTTGTTGTCTATTATTCGTGTCGTTTGCGGCTTCAGAGTTTTAGTGATTTGGCTGTTAAACGCTTTACGCCCCTTGTTCCAAAGTATCTTTCTTTCCCTTTCATGATGCTGTTTACAAATTTTAATTTTCAAACATTTTATCTGACAAATTTTATTTTAGCATTGAGCATTATAAGGGGACACAGCCCCTCTAGTCCCAATCGACGATTCAAATTCATTTATGACAATTTCATCTACCTTCTTTAATGGTGAATGGAGTAAAATATACTACAAAATACTCACTAACGATATATTTGTTGAATTTAATTGCATTCAAACTCAAAAGATTACAAGATTCATTGCTATATTAATTAATAATTATGTTCACAGTAAAAATGAAAAATGAACTTACCTATTTAGATCTTGAATCTACAAACATTCCTGCATATCAAGTGCTAACGCAGACGAGTCTATAAATGCATTCCACTTACCTATAACAAACAAAAAGAAGCACACAGTTAACCAAAGGAACAGCATTTACATGTGTAGTGCTTGATTTTGTCATTGATTGGTAATCTTGTCGTTTTGTATCCACAGACATAGAATCATAGCTGCTTTTTAGGTCTTGCAAATGTTACACCAAAGATTAAAGTTGAAATGCACTAGCACAGCTCCTCGTTCTGAATTCTCACTCAGCGCACACGGTACAGATAGCTCGTGAGAGCTGGTCAAGGCCCGAGTATATTTTGTTTGCTGCAAAGATGAGAACTACGCGTTCCGCGTTCAGAATTCACAAACGGCTTCACATACGACAAGAGTGAATAGGTAGGTGCTACGAACTGAACTACAGGTCCAAGAGGTGATTTATCGTATATAAAATTGAAATTATACTCCATCTTGCCTCTCCTGTGTCAATTTATCGAAATGCTTTGGCAGTTTTCTATAATTGGTGCATTTTCTTGCCCGCTTAGCTTAGAAATTCCGAATTCTTCATTACCTAAGAAACATCGTTAAAGAATGAAGAGGTAGGCCTACATAAGCTCAAAACATTGAAATCCTGTTACGTGCAAATGATGTGTGTTGTTACATTATATTTAAATGTTCTCAAAAAGGATTGATATTAGAGTTGAAAATAAGGTTAGATTATAAATATATTATAAATACCGATATATTTAAGTTGGAATATATGATTACATTTATTATTAAGTATTAGTTCTAAATATCTCAATAATACAAGTAAATTAACCAATATCCACAATTTTCCCCAATTCTATTAGAATTTATTTAAAAGTTTTCTTCTTTGCGTTATTGTGCTTTTTTGTGTGTTTCAGCGTTTTCTTTAAAAATGTTATATGAGAAACAAGTTTATTAGTTGATGTTTTTCTTTCTTTTCTTTCTTTCTTTTTATTATTTTATATTTAGTGAATATATTGATGATTTGGGTGATAATTTGCATCATATATATATATATATATATATCTTTATGTGCTTGATTAATATTAAAAATCCAAATTATAAGAAATAATTTCCATGCGTATATAACTGAAACGTAATTTTAATGCAAGCCATGTGTTTAGGCAAAGATTTGTAATTAGAGCCAAATAGGATAATTCGATCTCACGGTATGAACTCATTTCGTGCATCTTCGGCTTACTGTGCTGACGCTCTTACCATCTAAGCTACGCGTTAACTCGGTTGGTAAGACGGCATGGAAAAATTCGCGGTTACGGCCGGAACTCGAACCATTGGTCCTCGTTTGTCATCTTACCATCTGAGTCACCAAGCTACCGTGTAGCTCTGATGGTAAGAGCTTTAGCACAGCAAGCAAATAAGCCGCAAGCAATACATTTTATGTTGCTTATAATCATAAACCTTAAAGTTCATAAGGATATTAAATAAAAATCTAAACAGTTCCATAATTTCATTATATTCTTGCCTTAAAGTTAAACGCAACGCTCCATCCCCCATCCGATTTTCAGCTCCGATTGTATCTACAGAGATTTTTTTCTGCGCACTCCGAAAGAGGCAGCTGCCTAATAATGTCCCTCAAGCATTTGTTAAGTTTCCTTCAAACTCTTCTCGTGTTTCTCTGTGATTCAAACCCATTCCTGTACTTTTACACCCCTTCTTAATTTAAGTTCTGGCGGCCCCTAATTAAAATAACCTCACTGTAAGAAAAGTAATGGTAATGTTTTAAGCAGATGCGAAAACGATGGTTGCACATTACGTCGCTCTCACGTATCATAAATAACCTGATTACCCAGTACACAGCCAGGCATATCTCCATTTTCTTTATCTGAAACAATGCTTATTGCAAAAAACACAACATACTGGACCAGGGCTGTGTTTTCTTATTATTTTACATATTTTTAAAACTTTTAAAACGAATCTATAATAGAATAAAACTAACACGGCTAGTTGAGTAAGTAAAGAGTTGTTCACCGAATTGATTAACTGCAACAGATGCAGAGTCAGAAAGCCTTAAAACTCCCTTTCCTTCTTGCACGGGATATTGTTCCAGGCAAGTCTGAAGCCTTTTGCTTGCTCTAGGGAGTTTGAACTTTATACAGCCTTTTAACGATCTGGAGAGGACAGCATTACCGGGAAGCATGGAGATGCCGGGCGCTCTCTGGATAAAATATACTCGCAGCGAATTCAGTCGGTTCATCTCTTTCAACAGGATCCTTCCCGTGGGAAAAAAACTACACAGCCGGCCTTAGTGGACCTAAGAGCCTGGGATCAAAGAAGAATTTCCATCAGGAATGTTGACACACCTAGACATACTGCTACTACTCTATTGTGAAAGGTAAAAGGATTACAAAGGCTCCTTAGAGCACTTCAAAAGAGTTATCATGTCTCTAGTATTATCATGGCATCAGCTTTGAACGGAAATACTGCAGTATAAGAAAGTTATAACTGTTAATAATAAGAAAGAGAACTAATTGGTGCACTTCAGAAGTTAAGAATGTAAATTGGCCACTTATCAACTTCTTTCTGTTAAGGTAGTTGCTTCTCCTGAAGGAAGAAAATTGTAAAGAAAAAGCAGTTCCAAAATCGATCAATCCAGTCTTTAACATAGAATATTTTAAACATCCCAGAGACCCCTACATTCTTAGGGCTTATATTGCATTGTTTTACTAATGAGATACTTTTAGAGTGAAACGAGGGAATCGCAAACAATCCCTAAGGCACATCATCCCATAAAGAACTTGAGGATAGATCCTACTGTACCACAAACTCCATCTACCAGTGCCCACAGACACATCACCGGATATTTCTTATGAATTCACAGTGCTTCATAGTGGAGTTCAGCACGGGATCTGGTCGAAGCGCCCTAGGTACCAATCCCCATTTCAACAATTATATTCCTTAAGATCCTAAGGGAAAGCTTGAACTAAAAATGGACAGCACAGAAGATTTTATTGGCGTTAGAGGGAGTTTGGTATTTAAGCAACAAGGGCCTTTCGTGCACTCCAAATTCTAGTTTCAGGTCTAGAGCTTTAATGCCTCTAGAATCTTTCCTACAAGCTTATGAATTACATGCATCCTAAGAGAGATTTTCTTTGTCTTTCCAGAGTTTCACACTTTACTAAGGTGTTTTATAGTCTCTTCAGACTGTTCATTAAGATGCCATGTAGGATTTCTGTGGTGGCGTCCCATCGTCCTTGTGTGTTTCTCGAATAGTCAAGTAGTAATCAGTCTAAATAGTTGCTGGTTTGTTTCTGTCCCTACTCAGCAGGTTCTTAGCCAAGATGCTATCATATGTTTTAACAAGACTTTTATTCAGCCATTGACCGGGAATATACTTCCATCTTATATCATGTTCTTTCTATGTCTGTTGAATTACTGCGCTTCTAGCAGTTCTCTTGCTAATGCCGCACAAAGACACAGAAGATGATGGATGAAAATAGCCAATTATAAGATGACAAGATACATATGAACAAATAAATGCATCTATTGAGGAAATGTGAACCAACTGGCCACATTTCCCTATTGATCACTCCATCATTAATGATGTCTTCATTCGATTTCTTGGAAGTCACTGAGCTGTTGCACCACCGTTATACTGAAAGTAAGGAAATCCTCTAGCTCTTCCTCAGTCAATTTGTCAAAAACAGGATTTTTAAATATCGTTTACATTCTCCTCTATATTTTCTAATTAAAAATATCTAGCCCCACTCATACACATACACCTTTACACATCAAGGCCACCTCACAAACTAAATATGCATCCCTCATGTCTCAATGACATTTATCTTGTGCACCACTTGAATTTTATATGAGGGTTCTAAACCCTTTAGCACCAAGCTCTTCTGTAAGACATCTTCTTACAAAACGTGCTTTATTTTTCTTATTTTTTAACACGAAACTTGTTTTTAGCTATTTTTTTTAAAAAAATATCGTGGACTTATTGCTTTAATGGCAGTGTTTACAAAACTTAAAGCGCACATTTTTCATAAGATTTCACATTTAAGAGATAGGCTCGGAAAAAAACTCCCTAAGTGTTTTATTTAACAAAAAAGGCTCTTTCAACACGGAATGCTATTGCAGAGAGTGCGCGGCAAGTACTTTTACTGGCTGGTTCGCACTGTACTGTTCTGGAAAACATGTCTCCTCTATAACTTATGTTTCCACCGACACGGGTTGCAGAGTTCGTTAAGAAATGAACTCTTGAGCCGGAGGAATGGGGTTCGCCAGTACCGACCTTCTTGACTGAGGGTTTTTCCAGTTTTTTTTTTTTCAGTCTTGATAAATGGTAAATGTTCGTAAGGTAAACCTAGTACTGGAAAGCTTCTCCCTTTAAAAAAAATAATAATTTCCCAGTTTATCGATTCATCGAATGTATTGAAGTATCCACTGCCTTTGGTACCTTAGTAGTAAAACGGGGGTTAAACACTATTAAATAAGACCCTAGGTTTCTCATCTCCTTGTAAACCTCAATTGCCAAGCTATGATCTGATCATAAACATTTACCTGTTGCGCTGAAGACTTGCGGTAACCATACTTGCCTGCTAAACCCAAGATCGCGGTTCAATCCCGGCCAGGGTCGATGGATTTTTTCGGGTGTAGCAACCGTAAGTATGGCTTCCTTCGGAAGGAAAGTAACGCCGTGGATCCCGTATCGTAGATTAGTGGCACGAAAAAGAACCTCAAGTCTGAATGAAGAGGCCTCTGAGCAAAATTTGTCGGCCATTTCACTCCCTGAATTGAATGGGACGCTATTGACCTGGGATGTTAAAGAGCAGGAGTAAATAAAACAGATGAAATCAAAATCGCTAAAGACTTGTAGAACTACTGAGCGCAATCATAATTCTAACCTTAGCTTCTTTGTTGCGTCATGACTACCCGTGAGCCTCAAATGTTTGTTTGCATACGAGCTAATCTGGAAGGGAATGTTTACAAAAACTCCTACATGTCGGTGTGCACGAAGTAAATGAAACATAGCTTTTAGGTAAACACTGGGGAAAAAATTACTGCGCAAAACGCCTAAATTGATGATACTTCTTTTCTGTATACTACAATGAACGATCCTTTATTGAATTGCTCATAATGTTATAAATACAGAATGAAAACTTTCTTCTAGAGGATTCAAAACATAATAAAAACAAATTATGGAAAAGAAAAAAAGGGAAATGACACAAGGGTCAGTTTTTTTAACGCGGAAGAGAGAAATTTCTAAATAAATAATTTACATGAATAAAAAATAAATATGTACAGAAAGACAGGGCAGGAGGAACGAAAGAAACGAAAAGAAAAATGAATGAAAAGCTAACAAATATATAATTTTTATGGATAATGACCGATTTTTCACCTAAGCAGCATCCAGCTTCACTTCCGAATCTTTGGGCAATGTTTCTTTGAGGACTGTTGAAAATAACCACAAAATCTTTGATATAGCGGATGACATTATAACGGCACTGTTCTCCAATATTTTCCCCGTTTGGAATGTAGCATTCTAATTTGTGGTAAAAATTAATTGTGGTAAAATTAATTTTGCCCACAGTAGAACGCAAACATTCGCCTCCATCGCTAGGACCTGCTCGCTCCGTCTCAAGTCAACATTACACAGGGTAGAATGACAATAATTAGTCAATAATTATCCAGTCTGAAACACGTCAATAATGTACACCCTTCAGTCAAATTTAAAATGTCTGCTATACGCTAAGTTATAAATCTCTTAAATTTCGCATCTTTTAGCTATCGAAATAGAAATTGCTTTCTCTGCCTATCCAGAAATCGTGAAATTTTATCTTAATTATTTCTAAATGTTTTTAACTTCCTTCCAATTTACTTTTCAATATAGAACTTGCCCTTTTTGCCAGTCTTTAATGTCCAGTAGACCAAAAGGTGTCTTATTTCCCATATCGATGCTAGTATTCCTTTAATCATGAGTGAAGATGCAATGAAGGCTCACTAAGATTAGTTTGAAATTTCATTAAGCGAGTCAATTCTTTCTCTTGAGCCATCATCTGTATATAAAATGGTAACTGAAAGTTCACAGGTTTTTCACAAACACAAAAAATCTATTTAGCTGTTATATGATTTTTTCTTTCCTTCTTCCTCCCAGGAAACGCTTTCGTAAAAGCCTAGCAAACACTTACGTAAAATGCACTGGCTACTTTTACGTCACTTACTCGTAAGAACAGACGAGAGGAAGATTATGAAAGGAAGGGAAGTACAAAATGAACAAAGAAATTGAGCGTTAAGGCCTTTCCTTACTCTTTTCTTTGCGAAAAGTGGAACACCGAAGACAAGAGAATCCCTGTTGGCGGAAGTCTAATCACGGAATTGCAGGCGCACGTTTCTTGGTGAATAATTCGTGCACTTGCTTCCCCCCACCCTTACGGCATTCCTGCCAGGTCCACACTCACATTGTACGTGCTCTCGTGTGCTTTCCCATCCACAGAGAAAGAAAAATAAAAGAAATGCCATTCCTTATGCAGTGTTGCTGGTGAAAACTGTCAAGACGATATTCAATGCTATTTCGGAAAGCAGTGGCAACATCAAAAGTCAAGAGAGGAACGGAAAGGGAAAGAAAAAGAACCAACGAAAGAAGCACAGAAGGAGCGTAGTAAGAATTATGTGCATTTTCAATTACCCAGACAATGGTAGTCGCAAAGCAAGGTGAAGAAAATATAGTGCACTCAGTGCAATAGCTCCAACAGCTGTATTATTTATCATGTTAGTGTCTAGGTATTTTTAAAACCTAAAGGAACAAAATGACCATTTTTAAACTTTTAAAGTTGTGACTGGATATTTTTAAAACCTAAATAAACTAAAATAACATATTTCCCGAGGCGTTTTTTAATTTTTAAATTTGAGGCAATAATTACGGAAGGCAAGTATAGCATACTCATGCAAGGAAAAGAAATGGATATTGGTAGTTCGAACCAGTGTCGACGTGTGCTGTGTCGAAAGCAGTTGGTAAAGCGATGATTGTGGTGCCATACGCTGTGAATTGTGTGAGGTATTCTAAAGCTTGTTTGCGAAACTGGAACAGCATTCTCAGATAAAAAGCCAAGTGGCCCGATGTAAAAGTACACATCAGTGGCATGATGGTTGCAGGATGGGCCAAGGTGTTTCGGGCAGGCCGGGAGGAATCAGCATATTGGAATTATCAACGTTTTATCTAGCATCACCTGCAACCAACCTGCACTGTAAACGTCTGCTCTTTTTGAAGGACATACACCTTCTATGGCAATACTCGCGACTAGGATTCAGGAGTGTGGGGCACGGACATAAATGCGCCCCTAACAACGTTTCCAGATAGATTAAGACCCCCCACCAAGAAATCCGAGCCCCTTTGAAGGGCAATTTCCATTCCAGAAGCCGGGGCAATAACCTTTCTAAAGCCACACAACTCCATCTGAACTCACCTGGCATTTTCGGTCCTGCAATTGAATTATGGAATTAAATAAGATGAAATGAGAGAACGGATAACAACAGAAAAAAAAAGTTCAGAATGACCGGCACCAAAGAATATGAATCCTGGACCTACCGAATGTGCATCCCAAGCGTTAGCATGAGCTTGGTTTTATTTTATCTGATAGTACAGTCCTAAATATTTCATCTTACTAGTCGCAAATTAACTTTTAACATTACCAGTACTCGATGACATTCTAACGAGCATTGATTTAAGGTTTAACACAAAACAAGGGACCACCACGGGTGGCCGAGGTCATTAAGTCGCGGACTCGTGAGCGGGAGGTCTGGGGTCCGAATCCCGCCAGGACCGTCCTCCCTGACTGAGGTTTTTTTTTTTCCGGTTTTCCTCAGTCCCTCATCAATGGCAAATGCCGGGGAGGTACCCTAAATTTAGGCCTGGAACGTTTCCTTCCTTAAAAAAAATAATTTCCCAATATATCATTATCAGTGTCCACCGTCTGTGGTGCCTCAGTAGTAAAAACGGCGTTAAACACCATTAAAAAAAAACAAGGAATTAGATAACCAAGCAGACTTGATTTGTGGTAGAACTTTTATGTATCGATAGTCCCCTTTCGTCAAATAGATCCTTAAATGGTTCCACCTGAGCTTTCCCAAAATTGAGGGGAAAAAAATGAAAATGTCATAACTAAATAAAAGACTATTTGGAAGAGCTCTCGGGATAATTCGATGTCCCAACAGGCAAACTTACCCAGATCACTATCTAGGTCAGTTGGACGCTGTTTCGGCAAGGCGGAAGAGAATGAAAAACATACAAAGAACTAAATTTACATCGGCCATGTAATGCCTTCCCTTTTGGCTGCATTTTCCAGCTTTCTTTAGGGCTCTGTAGGGAAGAAGCAAAGAAGCTACAAACGGGAGGGGAAGGAACCAGACATCGATACCGCCTCAACATATCCTTCCAATATTCCGACTAGGTATCGAATATGGATAACACAGCAAGCAAATGTTTACAAACTCTGGACTGGAGAATGATTCATGCAAATGTCAGAAGCGGATTTTCATTGAATATTTCCCAGGTATTCTTTCTTTTCATATAGTAATTTGCTTCCTTTGTTTACTTCTGTTGCACAAGAGACAACTACAGCAAACATGCAAAAATCTGCCATAGTTTTAACCATCAAAAACGCACTTGCTTCCGTGTTGAATTGAATAGCAGTTGAAGATTGTCATCAAGTGGGAAGATTACCAGATTCTTCTGGTGTTACAGCCCTCCATAGGCTTGGAAAAATGCCATATGAGATTTTACAGACCCTTAAGAAGCTAAACGTCAGGAAAATGTTTTGCATGCCGCCTGCCCACCATTTCAGTCAAATTGGTACTTGGTACGACCACCCAGATGGAACGCCCAGGCTATGTGAGGACCGATCCATACGGGGCAAAATGTCATGGCCCATAGCTTAAAAATCTCCAGAATGCTCAGAGAAAACTTTGCACTTAAGGCTTATTCCGGAGTATTAAGTTTTAAGTCCCAAGATTGAAGACAAAGGGAGCTAAAAATGCAGACCCCTTTTTCAATGGATTTATCGCAGCATTCATAAAGTTAATATGGTGCATGTCAAAGCTTGTGCAATCTAATCCCAACCAGCTCCTTCTCCTAGTGGGAACTTAACTGATGTCACGGTTTCAGATAAGAGATGATTCATATTTAGCTAGAAATGGCTAAATGGGTTTATCTAGTACAGTTATTACTCTCTTTTATTATTTCCACTCCTATCAACAAAAGATTATAAAAGACATGCATTAAAGAACTAAGTCGTTATTTTGCGCACATTAATTTTCGCCCTCAATGTCACTTCCTTCCACATTTAACTATTTTCATTCTCAAGAGTCTAAGCATGTCGTCTCTTTACTAATTCGCACCTGTACCACTTATACATTGACGCATACACTTTCACTCGCAAAAAAGGTTACATTTCTTTTCTTTGCTCGTTTTTTGAGGCTAGTCCAATCCAGTTCAACTAATTTTAAGTTACAATGATATGGGCGGGAGCAGCCTTAGAATTTTATGTCCACCAGACTTTGCATTATCATTAATGACCAAATCTTGTTGGTTTACTGCCTTAATTTTTAAAAATATGTACCACCTTAAATGGAAGTGGGTTCGGAATCGTAAAAATTATAATTTTTAATAGACCTAGTGTGGATCATAACATTTAGCCAGGATGATAGTTTGTAGATCTAGAGCTATTGCACCTTTTTGTGGGAGATTTCTTTACAAAGAACTAATAAACAAGCTTTCATCTCATCATACGACTCGAATATTGAGCAACCGACGTACTTGAAGGAAAGATAGACGATCAGAAACCCAGCTCTCACTGCTTCTTGCGGGAAATATGTGCAAGATTTTTAGTGGAGTTGAAATGTTTGTGTCAGCCTTTAGTGTGTTTTCTCATTGGCTATGGTACTCACGCTTGCTTAAGTCATTGTTGCGAATGCACTTAATGTAAGGTTTAACTGCACCCGAGTGATATGATAAGCTGCCATATAAAAAGAATGTCGGCCCTTAATGTTACGAGTCGGTCCTGGTGGTGTAGTGGTAATCATACTTGCCTTCTAAACCCAAGATCGCGGGTTCGATCCCGGTGAGAATCGATGGATTTTTTCGGGCGTAAAAATCCTAAGTATGGCTTCCTTAGAAATGGAAGTAAAGCCGCACATTTACGACACGAAAAAAAACCTCAAGTCTGAAAGAATAGGCCTCTGAACAAAATTTATCGGTCATTTCAAGTTCTGATTTGAATGGGACGCTGATGACCTGATGTTAAAGAACGTCCGTAAATAAACTAAATCAAATTAATGTTCTGAGCACCAGAAAAGTTTGTATATGAATGAAAAAAATTCCATCATTGAAGAATTAGTCGCCAAAATGACAGCGTGTGTGCTTTGAATTTACAAGAAGCTTTTGAAGAGCAACCACGCAGCCTCAGAGATGGCTTGGTGGTATGTGAGATAAAGTGATCTTCCTAATCTGCATAGAAACAAGTCTTAAACATGTGATGAAACAGTTTAGACTCTGGAACTTCCAGCTAGAGTCAGTACCAGTCAACCGGCAACTCAAACATAAGCTGTATGGCATGTAACAAAACATATCTCAATATTGAGACCCTAAACCGACCTTTGGAGGCAGCAGTGACAGATTTCCCAAAGGAGATACTCTCAATGGCGAAACAAAGGCCAAAAAATGGCCTTTCATTATTTTGTCGCCCATTTCACGGCAAAAAACGGATCGGCAAATACAGTGGTAACTCCCGGCGACAGGGGCGTAATATCTGCGCAATTGATTCAAGTTATCACAATTATAACTGCAGTATGGCCCGTTCACAATGACACGCAAATGTGACATAAACCCAAACTCTTATACCTAAGTTACTTAATGAAAATGTTCATAATGAACTGCACAAGAGCAAATGCTAACATGAACATGAAACCCGAAGTATGCAAACTCCAAAATAAAGGTGCGTATATGATACAATATATGTTAAATGTATATAAGTTAATACTTTATTTAAAGCGAGAAAGGTGTTGCTTTTTGCTGTAGTATATTCTGTAACTTAATTTTCTGAAAAAGATACGGTTCTAATAATAACATCAGTTATTTACCAAGTTTAGGATAGTTAGCTTTGATGTGTTTCAAAGTTAAATGACCACTACTTTTGTCACTATTGCCATACTTTTGTAATAACATACTGCTAAAAGTTCAAATAATTATTCAGTAGACCTGTACTTTAGGTACAATCTAGGAAACAGTAGCTGCATATTAATCCTTACATTTACGTTTACAAAGTTAATGGAATTTCTACACGACACCTGTTTACGCCATGTTATTGTTGCGGCAACGCTTGTGTTTTCATTGCAAACGAGGCATTATAATGGAAACACTTTATGACAGGAGATGTTGGAAATGTTATCCACACAATTCTGGCACCTTTTTAGAAAATTGTCATTTCAACTTCAGCATCAACTGTCTCTTTCTTAAAACAAATAAATATTATGAGCTGTTTCTTTTTCTTTAAATAAAACATTTTATGTTAAAAGTAACTGTTTTCTTTTTGCGCCTTAAATAGCCTCATAAGGAACATTACAGGCTTTTAAAAAGGCGAGAAAAATCCCTTTTTAGTGTGAAAAAGCAAACAATATAAAGTTTTACATGTCTGTATTGTAGCCCTATTTTTTATCAAGTGGTTTTTAGGTTGAAGATAAGTTACATGAGAATGGTGTTCCTGTTCTCTCTGGTCAGAAACCGAAAAAGAGCTGCTTAGATACGCATTGCATTACCATTACTGATGATTAAACATGTGGGAATCAATGAACCTGGCTCAGTGTTTACATTGTTGCGAAAACGTAGAGACACTGTCATTGTCAGGGATGCAGGAGAGGGAGTTGTTTCCCTTGCACCCTCCTCCAGCAGCAAACTCACCATATTCCGGAACTGCCGTTAGTTGCAAACCACGGCAATGGTGCGGTGACCAACACATAATTCGTGCGATGTGACGCATGGCAGTCACAATAAGGTAACCTTCCTATTCATCTTCATTCTGTGACAAACGCCACCTGTTCTGCGTTTCGGCTTTATGGCGTTCACCTTTCGCATGAGTAAAGGTCAAGTTTGTCTCCTGACATTTCCAGCTGGTGGTACGGAATGATTCCTACTTAGTTACATCTATTTTTTGTTGTTAACAGCAGTGGCTCTCTTTATCTTTGAAGAAAGTCTAATTTTTATAACAGAACAAATCTGAAACCAAAGATTTAAGTGCTGTATTTATATTTCAAACACCCTTAAACTTAACTTTAAAAAAAAAAAATTAAAAATCACTTTTTTTTTTATCATTTCCCAACTCGAACCTCCCTTTGTCTGCGTGATCTGATAATTCGTTCCAGGTTATTTATTTTTACTTAATCTGTTCCATAATTTTTCCTTTTAATGTTTTCTTCAGTAGCCTTTACCATTTCGTATGTAAATACTACCAAACTAATGCAGTTTCCTCAGTGTTATGTCTTTTGTAAAAGATGCTCTGACTTCTCCAGTACAATGTAATTTATTTAAGGACGCTCTTTAACACCTCAGAGCATTAGTATTCAATTCATTTAGGGAATGAAACGGCCGATAAATTTTGATCAGAGGCTTCTTATTTCAGGCTTGAGGTTCTTTGACGTGCCATAAATCTACGACACGTTTACTTCCCTTTCGAAGGAAGCCAAACTTAGGATTTTTACGCCCTAAAAATCCATCGACACTAGCGGGATTTGAACCGCCACCTTGGGGTCTATGACGCAAGCATGGTTACTACTACAGACACCCAGTTCAGAATATCACACCGCTTTCAAAGCAAATCTATTTCTATAGGTATATAATTCTCATGTAAAACTACATTTCTGTTTAATCTCTACACCCTATAGGCTATTGATAATCAGCGCTGGTACTGAAATTCTAGATCTACCGGAATCTGCGAACGATCAATGCCCCTTAGCTTCACAGCTTTAATAAAAGTTTAGTTCCTAAATCGCCTTATTATTGTTGTTTTCAAAGTGAAATGTTTCTCAATCTCCTCCAATGAATTAGACCATTTAATAATTGTAAGGCATGTATTAGAATTACTGCACACTACAAATTTCTCTTTAACGAACGAAACTCTAGGAATATTGGCCTTGTAACCTTCGTTTCTAATCACCCCTATCCCTCTATACTGATTTTAAGTATCCAAAAATGTTCCAGTTCCCCCTTTATTAACTATAGTGCCTAAATGTTGAAATTTATTCCCCTGTTCAATTATTTCTTTTTAAATCAAGATTTCGTGTTTATTATTTGAGCTAGCAATAAAATATTCGGTTTAATTTACATTTGTTCCCACTACATACTCCTGGAATTGTGTATAAAGCTGGCACTTTTATGCTGTGCCAATTATCAATAAATACATAAATAAAAGTCTATGGAATTCAATTTCTGACATTTCCACATACTTATTACCAAGTAGTTCAAATGAGTTTTGTCGTAAATATTTCAGCATTTCCTCAACCAAAAGCTTATTTTCCACCATCCTGGTTCTACTGCTGCTTTAAACTCAATAAACTCGTGGTTTGAGATACATAATCCCAAAGCCAAACACATCAATTCTACGAAGATATCAGATTATACACCTCCCATAAACTGGCAACTCTCTTCTCCGCTAGCGACTTAGTTGTGGGACGTTACTACTTTAACGCTTGTGAATTTTTGCATTAGAACTGCTGCAGCAACTTAAGAAATGTCACTCAATATTAAGCATATGCTAAAATACAATTATATGTTAACACATTCCCGTAAAATTCGAACACGTAAAAATAAAAAACAAATAATAATAATAATAAATAAGTGGGTTAAATAGACGGAGATGAAACAAACATTTGAGTTCTTTCATCCAAATTTTGCATAAGTGCATAGCGCGGACTACTCCATTGAGGTCTTCTGCAGTGTTCAACGACAGAATGGTTATTATGATTGTGTTAATGTGTAGCTCCTCGATTCCCAACGATCTCTAACGTTTAACACCGGGAGTTTTCAAATATAGAATGTGAGAAACTTTTGAGAAATTGTGAGGGTCCAAAAACAAGCAAAAATGTTTACATAAGCATATGATCAATTTCACTTAATTCTTATTAGTTATTAATTTTTTGTAGTGCGAGGTAGACCTTAATAACCTCGCCCCATCCCACCGAGTTCCAAGTGTCAAGTGTTATCGCTTGCGTAACACACTACACGACATATCTTGTCATTTTCCAACTTTTTTTTTTTTTTTTTTTGAGCAAACTCTTGATGCACCGCATTCTTTACCCTGGCATATAAACTTAGCAAATAAACAGTTGGCTATCTTACTCCAAGGAAAATAAAGGTCATCAAAGCTTGTCTCATACATTATGTTGTTATAGCTTTCAGTTAAACAGTAGTATATCGGGAAATTCTCCCGCTTTGCCATGTTACTTTCGTACATCAAAGATTGAGCAGAAATAGTGGCGGCTCGTGAGCCCGAGACATAATTATTATTATTATTATTATTATTATTATTATTATTATGCCGTATTGCTGAGTATATAAGAAAGCTATATCCCTATAGCTTTCGGTTAATGAGGCCCAAATAATTTCACTTCCAACTTAACAATTAAACTTACAAGTGAAAATGAAATCTTCATTGCCGCAAAGCAGATATGCGTTTTTGTAAGTTAACAGTCAACACTGTGAAAGTCAGTTTTCACTGTCAAACAGTGAGAAAGTCACTCAATTTCAAACAAAGAACGAAAACAGCCCCTAGTGGTTCCTAAGAAGAGATAGAGAGTACCGAGCGCTGGCCATGAGACGTCTTCCTGCCAGTCCAAGAGAACGCAGAAATAAGCAGGAGAAAGTCTAACCCATCTAGAAGGAAGACCCCATGAGCTTCCTTCGCTAACTGAGGACCCGCAAGATACCACTACTACAATAGAGAGAAAATGCGCTTATTGCGTAAGACACAATTAAGAATTAGTCCTTTATGCATTGCTGTTTTTATGCATTTTTTTTTTGTTTAAAAAAAACCAGGAGAAGACAAAATGGCAAATAATTATGGCATTTTCGTTTGATGGGCCGCACCTGAGCAGAAACTAAGAATGTTTCCTTTTTCTCATATTATTAAGAATATGTGCGGGTGCCCTAATTAATGGAGAATAAATGACTAAATGATTTACTCTCAATTTCATACACGATTTCTGTTAGCACGAAACATGTACTGAAGGAGTTTGCAGAGACGTGAGCGAACATCTCTTTCTTCGCGCGATTTAGGGGTTCAGCATCACTGTTTGGACCGGTATTGTTGGTGACTATCTACTTGGACTTGTGTTCTTCCATAATGCTTTGGTGGCATGCAATATTGACAGTTCCTATGCCACTGGTGACGACAAACTTCCGAGACAGCAATATGGATTTGTTGACCACACTTAAACTCCTTTTGACATTTACTTGTGGGGGGACACCTGATAATGTAGCATATGACTCGCAGTATTTGAACAAGTCAATGCAACCTGTGACGTTATTCGATACATTTAAAACATTTGAACGGGTTTATCAATTCATGATGCGACCCACTGAGACACATACGAGCTCTTCGATAATACCAAAAGCAGGCAAATAAATTGCACAGTTTCGTGCAAAGCATAAAGTAAAGTTGCTCTACTCCGGACTCACTATGCAGTTTCTTTTCCTGTCAGGCATCATCTTCTGAAGGTTCCCGCTATAGTTTAAAGTCATCCTTAGCTGCTGTTGCTTTGCTCCTCGATACTCCATCCATCTTCTTTATGTTACTTCTTGCTCTAAATTAAGGTTTCTTAGTACAGTATAAGGCAGTTATGGTTAGTCTTGTTAAACTATTTACATTTCCTTATTTTCGGAATGAAAAAGGGTGTTAAACATGTGTGATGTG
This sequence comes from Metallyticus violacea, assembly GCA_030762175.1. Classification (NCBI taxonomy): domain Eukaryota; kingdom Metazoa; phylum Arthropoda; class Insecta; order Mantodea; family Metallyticidae; genus Metallyticus; species Metallyticus violacea. The sequence goes on along the minus strand of CM060840.1, from coordinate 49,979,550 downwards.
ATTAGTGACTAATATGGTTTCAAAATTAGAAACAAATGCCATTCTTTAAAGAAATTCACTTTTCAACGTTTACGTTTATTTATTAACTTAATTTTTTTATTTAAATAATTCTTTACGATTACCATAACCTTGACTATGCACGTACAAATGATAATGCATATTTATTCGTGTAGTGACCAGAAGATGATGAAATTTAATTGCTTTTCTATTTAGTTGCTTGTGGTTCGAAACTAAAACATTACATTATTTTCATACCAAAAAGTAAAACGTAATTGAATTGAATTAATGGTAACATAGGAAGATAATTAAACTCCAAACTGCCTTTACTTGTTTGTTTTATAATCGTACTATGTACTGCCAGCATTAAACAATTTCGCTCTTAATTCCGATACCACTAACCTTATATGCTTGCCTCGGCATTTAATGTTGTTTACTGTGCTTAAAACAGAAAGGCTTTCGCCTGTAAAACTTGCGTTTTGTAATAATTAGACTTTTTTGTTTCCCATTTTCAATTGCAAAGAATGCAAATACATGCGTTTTAAAAATTAAACGTTTTCAGCGAGACATCTTAGTTAAGGCGTTGAGTGTTTTACTGCATATTTATCGATCAATGTGTTTAAGAGAAAGAATCTCCTCTCTGGATGACAAATCCCACCATATCGACAATAACCCTCCTCCTTTCGATACTTCATGGAATTGTATGCGAGTTAGGATGTCCTACACCAGAGCGAGAGGGTGGAGCCAGTGCTCATACGTTCATGCTCTCTTTCAAATACATTACTTAGAAATAGGTTTCTGTTTACAAGTTTAGCGCAGTGTGCAAGTTTTTTGTTTTCGTGCCTCAAAACCTGTTTTGTTTACATAGCAAAGACAATGAAGGCACAACTGTACTGCAAGGTAGATGTGCAGATCACTTCGCGTTACTTTTAGCTTTTGTCCCATATCTATTTATTGGCTTTTCAAAATATATTATCTGGTAACGCTTGGGCGATCCTGAGCTCTTGGGCCCAGACTTCCTGAGCCTAGTGATTTCCCCTTTCGTTCAGGCGAATGCTGAGATGAATTTTTATTTTCCACTTTAATTTTCCCCTCTCCTGTATTTGTATCATTTCATTCCTGATATTGTTTCTGCTACAGGATTGAAAAAGTCACGGCCTGGAATGTTGGTGGCTTGTGCTTTGTTAAAGTTCTGCCCCGGTATGAAAGCGGACCTTCTAATGGGCTCCAAATCCTTGTAGTCACCGCCCATAGGTGGATTCCGCCCGGTGACTCCCTTATCTCATCCCTTGTCCCCGGAGGTGCTTCTAATGGATGCGTAGGCACAAACGTCAAGCCATGAGCAAGACTTAAGTACCAAAGTATCCTTCGCCGCCGCAACAATCCAATCCCAAGCTTTTCATCATTTACAAATTACATTTACAAAATTAACATATAGTTCTGTTTAATTTGTTTTATTTACGGACGCTCTTTAACATCACAGATCATCAGCGTCCCATTCAATTCAGGGCGTGAAACGGCCGACAAATTTTGCTCAGAGGTCTCTTCTTTCAGGCTTGAGGTTCTTTTTCGTGCCGTAAATGTACGACACGGGACCCACGGCTTTACTTCCTTTCCGAAGGAAGCCATACTTAGGATTTTTACGCCCAAAAAAGCCATCGATCGTGGCTGGGCTTGAACCACCGATCTTGGGTTTAGAAGGCATGTTTGGCTACCACTACACCACCAGGACCGACATTATAGTTACAAATACACATCATACCTATATATACATATATTTTTCAAATCCAATAAAAATAAAATAAGTGAGTGTAATAAATTTAAAATGTAGGTGGCGCTACTAGAAAAAGTCGCAATGTCGTAACTTTAATGCTAAAGCTCTATTAGTATCACATTACAACATGTACACAATCATGTTGACTTTTACCTCTACTGACCTTCGGTTTGTACGCTTAAAGTGAATCTCTGCTGTTGCTGCAGGAAATTCTGCTAGCGGAAGTGCCTAAGGTACAACAACGAACATTCCATATGTTAGTAAAACAGCGATATACCCTTCTTCTAGGGGAAGAACTCGAGTCATAAAGTGGCCTCTTCAAAAGCAGAAGGGGGAAAGTTCGGTGAGGGATCGCACCACGCTCACGCACTTTCGTATATTTGTTCTGGAATTGATTTTTTTTCTCAAGCATGTTCCTTAAGGTTTTCGTGTTACAGGTGGGAGATATTCTAAAAATGTGAGGGGACTAAACGACCTAACAAAAACACGGCAGTTATTTTCTTGGCCTGTCTCTAAAATACTGGAACGAAATTTTACTTGGAAAATGTGACAGGTTTTAAAACAACCTTAGTTTGCGCTTGCGCAAGTCCACCTCTTCTGCTGATAAAACAAATGAATTAATCAATGGAACTTTCTGCTCTCCTCCTCTTGTGCCATATATGAGGGCAATTATAGATTTTGATGTGATCCTTGAATGTAACAAGGGTAAAGGATAATCACTATTTGACAATCTATGGGTTAAATTGGTAATGTATAGGTCCAATGACTTGGTATTGTTACAGAGGCGATGTCCATGGACTGATAAAGAAAAAGGTATTGCAATTTTGATGTGTTGTGGATGCCAGCTGCCAAAATGTAGGTATTGTTGCAGATTCGTTGGTTTGTATACACTGAGGTAAAAAGCTGTTTGTTGATTAAGTTAATATCTATATCCCGAAACGTAGATGTGGTGCAGAAAACACAGGAAGTAATTTAACCGAATAATTTGTATTAAACCTAGAAAAAATACATTAAAAGAAGCGTCAAAATTGATATAATAATAATAATAATAATAATAATAATAATAATAAAGATTTGTATAATTAAATTGACTGTGAAACTTACATAATTTTTATGTTGTACCAGTGATGAACATTCCTCTAGAACTTACTATGACAGTTTGAATCGGTACGTATACCTTGAGTTTCGTCTTTTTGAAACCCTATTAGTTTTGTATAAACAAACTTATCCTACAGGAAATAAACTCTCCCATCAGCTGTATTATGTTGTATACAGCAATATCAGTCAATTCTTTGCATTGAAGCGAACAGGAGCAAAGTGTCCATTAAGACTGTAAGGCTGAAAGTACCCATAACGAGTGTGTTGGCGCATAAGTATAATTTGTATTGACGAACTGAAGTTCCTTGTTGGAACTAGTGCAGTCTGTTTTTTTTTTTTTTTTTTTTTTGAGTAGTGTTTAACGCCCGTTTTTACTACTGAGGCACCACAGGCGGTGACACTGATGATACATGAGGTGAAATGATAAATTGGGAAAGGATTTTTTTTTTTTTAAGGAAGGAAGCGTTCCAGGCCTAAGTTTAGGTACCTCCCCGGCATTTGCCAGTTATGAAGACTGAGGAAAACCTGGAAAAAACCCCAGTCAGGGAGGACGGTCCTGGCGGGATTCGAACCGCAGACCTCCCGCTCACGAGTACGTGCCTTAACGACCTCGGCCACCCGTGGCGGTGTGAGTGCAGTCTGTGACTTTTGTTAATAATATATCCGTCTTTTTCTAGAACAGACTGGTTTTCCAAGAAAGGTAAGAAGAATCTTTCATGGAATTTTCGTTTCTGTGTAAGCTACCCTTATACTCAGTCTATTTCATATCTCTACCGTTTTTCTGGATTTTGTAGAATCTGAAGCCTACTAGATAGACTAGGATACAAATGGTATGAATTTAAAATACAGTACTTCGTTATTTTTAGTTGTATTGCCATAATACAAAATGAACAATCATTTTATTTTAACAGTAAATGCCATTTACTATGATTAAAACAATTAAATTCTCCCGGGCTGTTTTGCCGTGGTTCATGGTTTAAATTACTACCATAGCTTTCACCAACTACTCCGGTTGGCATCTTCAGTGGACGAAGAATAACACCTAACTCTTCTTTTTGATGTTGCTGGTCGAGTTTCTTCTTCTGGCGTTCTGTTGCTATGAAGCCATGATGTTCAGCACAGTTGAATGTAATAGAATCTATCTTGTTCCACATGTGTGTTGACATTGACGATGCTAAGTGTATATGTAGCTTTAGAAGTTCCATGGAGACAGAGGCAAGTTGAGATCTCGTCGAATGTATCTGTTCTCGAGTGAGTGCTCATCCCGCTCTATTATAAATCCTATTTGCAGCAGTGCTCTTTATGTTGTTACGCATCTGTAGGTATTTAGGTATACAAATGAAGTCCCTGCATCGGCTTAAAAATGCTAAACTTGAAAGCAACATGCTTCTCTTCTTACGCAATTTTTCAAAATGGCGTATGCGTCTATGAACTTCCTCCCCGTAGAGGTTCGTTATAGTACTTCTTAGGCTTTCACGGCCGGAGTTAGGTGTTATTCTTCGTCCACTGAAGATGCCAACCGGAGTAGTTGGTGAAAGCTATGGTAGTAATTTAAACCATGGACCACGGCAAAACAGCCCGGGAGAATTTAATTGTTTTAATGACAACACCGGCCGTGAAAGCCTAAGAAGTACATTTACTATGACTCTGGCAAGTAAGATACCCATGATCTTCCGCTGCAATTGACAGAGTTCTTGCTATGGGAGTATTTTCCCAGATCTGCAAGTGCTTTATGTTTGTATGGATGTGGGTAGGAAAAAAATTAAAAAATTAATATCTGAGGTAAAAGTTTGCATTTTAATGGATGGCTTTAATTTATCCATTGATTTCGTGAATTTTGTTATAAAATTTTCAAATTATTATTATTATTATTATTTTATATATTTATTTATTTTTATGATTAGTAACCATGGCAGGGAATGCCGTTACTATGGTAATATAATCGTGGATAAGGAGGCATTAAATGGTCGCGAATAAAAAATTTATACATCTGTTAACAATCTGGAACATTTATCATTAACCTAACTAAAATGCAATGTTAAACAAACTAAGGAGCTGTAGAGATCCAAATGCTTACTATTTTCTCTTCGTGACTGGATTCATATTCTGGAGACATAATTATGTTTTGTCTCTCCGAATCGGATGAACTAATTCCTCTTCCTCTTCCTATCCCCAAGCTCACAAGTGCATGCTAATTCACCTTGCACAGCTTTTGACAGTTCTAAAAGTGCATTCCTTTACCTGACTATGTAATATTAAACTTTTCTACTAATAATATTGTTCAACTGCATCATATTTTGGCAAGTGTGGCATTATTGTTGACATAAGAGCTCGCATTTGGGGAAGCGACGGAACTAATGTTGCCACAAAGGAAGTTTATGCGATTACCAACTCATGAATTAGACATTGTAATTCTCTGCTAGGATGCAGTTGCACACATTGATAGACAGCTACACAGTGGTGAACCACTTGGATGGGTATTCCAAGAGATACGTCACGCTATCATCCAGTCAAGAGCGATGAAATGCTAATAGCTCTGGAATGAATAATATACACCAAGCTGACGCATCCCTGTCTGCTGAATAAAAGCCCTCCACCTGCCTGAGGGAAGCATTAGACCACGTTTACCTCAATATAGTGTAGAGAAATCAATCTGCCTTCATTAAAATCACAGTACAGTTTTACCGAAATGAGAGGAATAAGTCATGACAATTATTTTATTGCGAAAAAGGTATAACACGAAAAATCAAACATACACGATTGAAAGTTTTTTAATAGTGTATAACGCCCGTTTTTGCTACTGAGACACCACAGGCTGTGGATACTGATGATATATGAGATGAAATAATATATTGGGAAAGGATTTTAAAGGAAGGAAACGTTCCAGGCCTAAGTTTAGGGTACTTTCCCGGCATTTGCAATTTATGAGGACTGAGGATAACGTGCAAAAACCTGTCAGGAAGAACGATCCTGCCGGCATTCGAACCCCAGACCTCGCCGCTCACAAGTTCGTGTCATTAACGGTCTCGGCCACCCGTGGCGGTCTTGAAAGTGGTAGAACGAAGCCCCCAGATGGTGTGTGTGAGTCAAGCTGCGTGTCTCAGTATGCCTCGAAGTTCAGAGGGTGAACGACAGTGGTCAGGAATGGAGATCAAGAAGAGTGAATAATGTGCGATTATAAAAATAGCATCTCTACGCGGCAGGAACACATGAGAATATCACGCAGAGCTACGCGAAGCGCTCAGTGCGTGCCCTGCCCTAACGAACAGCAGCGAGGTTGACAGAGGCCATCAAATGGGGCAAACGGTCGACTCCTATATGCCGCGCAGTGGGCGTCCTGTGTCCGCGGCAATGGTGATGGAATAGTGCTTATGCGATGATAAGCGGTGGACACTTGTAGAATCAGGAGAGCATCTCGGCAAAATAATCCATTTAATTAGGTAAAGAAGTGCATTTGTCATGAAACACATCGCATCAATCTGGCGAGATGTCAGTAAGAAGAAAATGTCATGTTGAATTGCATCACTGTAAGCGCTCTGTGTGGCATTCTCGTGCATCCCTGCCAAGGAGAAATACTATTTTCACATACGCACGTTTTTCATTCTTATGGTCTCCATTCCTGATTACTGTCGCTCACCAACTAAACTTCGGGGCGTGCTGAGACACGCAGCTCTGCTTACGTATACCATTGGGTGGCTTTATTCGAAACTAGTTCCATACACTTTCTAAGTATCTTATGTTTTTCGTGTTGTCCCTTGTTAGCGACAGAAAAAAAAAATAGTTGCCTATTTATACCTTGTATATAGATTGATTCGGAAATGACAGTGCAAGAAAAAACTTAAAAGTTTGAACACTATAAATCAATCAAATAAAAGCGAATTTAAAAGAAAATATTCAGAAACACAATAGATAGATTCGACGGTTGTATAAACAGATATTAGGGAAAACCATGAGGAGTAAAATTACTAAGTAGAATGCACAATATTTCATTTAAAGCAGCGCTGTCATATTGCAGTAACACTTGGATATTAAAACAACAGAATAACTGAAGAATAGAAACATGCGAAATGGGGTTCCTATGTCAGAATAGGGGAGTCACCAGGAGAGAACGACCGACAAATTCGCTAAGAACTCCCAAGTTAAGCCAATGATTGCGGAATTATCACAACCATGGCTCTCTTCCATACATGAATGTCCAATTATTTACATTGCATGGCTAACTTATGTTTATCAACTGCAGGGAAGACGAGATGTTCTTCGACTCTACAAGGTGGAATCAATAGTTCCTTTAATTTCGGAATGAGACCATGTGTCTTGTGTAGGAAGAATAAGAATACATAGAAAGAAGAGTAACCAAGCAGCAGGTGCACAAGTTACGGGTAACTTAAAATCTAGTTTGAATTGAATTATGTAAGTAAAAATTACAAACCTAACAGAATAAACAAAAATATTTTTAGTTTTCAAAGGATCGAATACACGAGAAAAAAATTAATTGAAAAACCAGTTGTAACATATCCTTCTAAACATAAGAAAAACAATTCCCTAAAACTTCCAATATTACACTTGTGGTGAAGGCCATAGTGCCCAAGTATAAGCTAAGACACATTTTCTATATTAAGAGGTATGGGACCATAAAAATATGAATGATATTTATATTTTCTCTATAAAAAGAGAGGATATAAAGAAAACAATATTTTCAATTACTGAACCAGAAAGCTATAATATAAATACAAAAAGCACGTAGAGAGAATGAATAGGTAATAGTTATTTTTTAAAGTAAGAAGTAAATTTATTTTTATAAATATTTGTTAAAAATTTGCACAAGTATATCTATATTGTGTTGTTAATGAATGCCCCAGTAAGTTTAACCCAGGATGAAAAGATAGGATGTTTGAAAAAGTTGCTTACAACGTTTGAGGGGTAATTAAAGCGGTCAAGAGGAACCTTTTTTGAGTGCCAAAATTCTAGAAGTAGTCATTTTGTGCAAGGGGTCGCTCATTCTGTGCATCATGACCTTCCATTAGCGTTTTCAGCAGTGAAATTTGATGTCATGTGTTATGAACAGCTTCCTTAACTTCAAAGATGATCAATAGCTTGCGTTTGGCAAAACGTTGCTTGACACTACTGCAAAGAAAGTACGCCTCCATGTTGTATGCAGGTGGCTTGTTAATTGCACACTTTATAAGTTACACTGCGCAAACAGAACAACAGTTCACGTTCATATCTTCCTACCGAACCACTTTCATTATAGTAGCGATAAGTATACATCGTAGTCCGTAGATAAAATGGCATGTCAACTGTAAATGTACTCCAAGATTGAAGTACTGGAAACAATAGGATTTTTGTGGGCCAAAAGTCTCAAATGCATGGAAATTCATCGTGAAATTTTGGCTTAGTATGAGCCAAATGCAATGTCGCGTTCAGGTATATTGAATTAGTTCAGCAGTTTGGAAAGGTTGCACAGACTGGCTGGTGCTGATCGATATGGAAGAGACCAAAAACGTCAAGAACAGAATATATTGTGTCGTAGGTTCACGCAATGGTTCTCAGCAACCGTTGAATAATAGCGCAAATTGTATAGGAGTTGCGCACCTCAATATACAGTGCTCATATCATCGTCCGAAACGATCCAGATATCTAGAACGTATTTCTATCAATGCTGAAAAATAGTCCGGTATATCTGTGCTATATTGTACTGTACTGTATAATAAAAGTTTGTTGTACAGAATAATCAAGTTTCTGAATCACCCTCGGGCAATATGATTTTCATTTCTGGTATCCTCTAGTGACAAACTTCTCATTCCCCGAGCTGGCAACAGGACCTCATTTATGGGAAGAATCGATGCAACGGCCATGTTTGTATATCAAACGCTTCTCAAATAGGAGCTTGTCATTTCACATGAGAAGTTCAATAAAAACAATTTCAACAACATGTGCAAATGTTGCATGTAAACTTGTTTTTAGAGGAAATAAAATAATGCTTGATGAATAGAGCTGAATCTCTAAATAGCTACATCGTATTAGCGGAAAAATAGTCGAACTACCAGATTTTCGGCAGTTAAAATATTCCTCTTGATCTCTCCTATTCTTCAAAAATTATAAACGACTTTTTGAAACAATCTGTATTTTGGGACGCTAAAATTTGTAACTGTATAACACTATCTGCGATTTGTGAAACCTCTAATGAGCTATCAATAAAGTTTATGAAAATTGGGGGAAGCTTTCGTTCTATTTATTCTGGATTTCTTTACCAGTATTTATTTCCATTAATTGGTACAGTTACATTAAAGGCGTATGATTTGTAGTCAAACGGTTACTTTCTGCTCTGTATGAAAGACTTCCACATAGTCGGCACAGTGAATGTGGAATGAGAATGGGAAAGGCGGCAATCGATAAATAAATATTAAAACCTACCCACAAAAGCCATAAAAAACTCTATAAGCTTATAAATCTGAGGCTATGGAGAATTCCCAACGAGAGAGAGAGAGAGAAATAAAAGTCTTCTGTTTTGTGGACAAAGAATAGCAACAACACGCATTCCCAAGCACCACTGATGTGGTATTCACAATGAATGAAAAGCTCTGCTCGCAAAGGCCAACCGGCCGGCACTAGATATCCAAACAACATTGTGTTGGCTTAAACTGACGGCAGGCTTTTTTTAATGTGAAACCTCTCTCATTTGTTTTTATCGATAGGCTACTCTAACATAAAAACAACAAACAAAAACTAAGCCAATACTACTGAATGGTGAATGCATATATTGTAGTATAAGTCCATGGCATTTTCAAAATATCTTCCAATGCGTTTGGTTTATAATTTAGCTATATGTTGTTTTGTAGATATAGGTTAGGTTACAACGTTTACTTTAGTGAGAACTTTCAAACTCTTCTGATATTAACAACTATTTTGCTCTGCTGGAACGTTTTTCGTCTGTCCACTATGATGTAGTATCGCGTATCTCGTAATGTTAAGCCTACTTGGATGTAACAAAAGACAAACGACAATTTAATTTGTGTTGTTTGGTACCAAATGTTGATATATTTAATAAGGCACTCTACAAAGCTGCAAGAGCGGCGCCTTTCTTAGTAATGAAAGAAAAGTTAACAGTACTGGTCATTATGGGAAAGTCCGCCGATGTTACAGGAGTATCGAGACGGCATCGTGAAATTGCACAACATGCATGTGTGAGCGAGATATTTAACGCATTCTACAAAGCTGCAAGAGCGGCACCTTTATTAGTAATGAAAGAAAAGTTAACAGTACTGTTCATTATGGGAAAGTCCGCTGATGTCACAGAAGTACCGAGACGGCATCGTAAAATTGCACAACATGCATGTGTGGGCGAAAGAAAATCTGGAAGCGTAATACGTTTAGTGTAAACGTGTCGGCTGGAGATGAGCCTTCACACGGATCCATGCAGCATGCATTAGAGGTTGACAATTCCAACTCGTTTTGTAGTTAAATGCACGATGTGATGCTCTTGTTTGGGCTAAAGGAGGTTTCTTGAAATGTAAATCTTACGCCCTCCACCATTTCCGAAACATTTTCATATTTTAATGTCCCACAGCGCCCAAACCATGCATTTCCGACTTGAAAAATGACCAGTTTGTCATCCCGCACAGCATACTAAGCATTGTCGATAATATTTTGAATCACCCTGTAAGTAATTAATTTGACATTTTGCACATTTTCTTAAAATTTCTCAGTATTGTGTTCACTGTGGAGAGTGTTCACATTGTTTTAATACCAGAAAAATTAACCAGAAAATTATTCTAATTATTTTCTTGCATAGCTCCAGTGGAAAAAACAGTATTTTTATGAGGTGTTAAATTATTAAAACAGTGTGTGAACAAATATAAAAAATAATTATACAAACCATATTGTCTGTATACAATTTAAACAAACAAGTCTATATAAAATAAGCCAACTACTTTGAATAATGAAAATCTGATTTATGAAGTTAATTAGTAAATAAGTTGTGATATTCATAGTATGAAATCTTAAAAAATTTCAATTTTGGTTTTTGAGCTATTTATTAAAGTTTGAACTTTTCACATCAAGAATGTTGCCAAAGAAGAGGAAGCAGGTGAATCCCATTCATGAGCCCGGAGGATTTTAAAATGATTGCAGGTACAGACGTAAGTTATTTTTGTAGGAAATTTTCAATTTGGTTTTTTCCTTAATTATTTACCTTTATAAGCTTGCAATTAAATTATTTCAACATAGCACATACTTTTAAAAATAAATCTCAATAAAAATTATCACATGGAATAATGGTAGTATTATCTTCTTGATACACATTTTTTTTTAAATGCTAGAAAAGATTGGTAAACTTAAATTGTATATCTCAAACATTACGTCAATACACACACACACACACATACACACACACACACACACACGAGGTAAGTTTCCGGCTCCGCCGATAAGGAGTATCACCTACACAAAACCCTTATCTACCGTCAGATCTTATCTGTTAAGTAAATAATTGCAGCTGTAACTTCCTCTCCACTGTGTACAGTTGTTCAGATATAGTTGCATAAAAAGACTAGGTGTATAAGATTGTGACAAGTTTAAAATGAAGTATCAAGTTGTTATTAAGTTGTTCTTAAAAAAATAAGGACTTATGGAGTGGCGTGAATCTCGCGAAGCACCGCCTCTAATGCCAAGGTAACTTAGTCAACCAAAAAGATCATGGCCACAATCTTTTGGGACTGTAAAGGAATGATCTTTATTGACTTCAAGGAGAGGAACACCACAGTAAATGGGGAGTACTTTGCTGTCCTAATGCACAGACTACGTGCTTCCATCAAAGAGAAAAGGCGAGGAAAGCGGAGTGGGGGCGTGCGCCTTTTTCACGACAACGCGCCTGTGCACACAGCTCTTGTTGCAAAGGAAGCTGTGAAGAAATGTGGCTTCCAGGAGATCGACCATCCACCCTACAACCCAGATCTAGCTCCCAGTGACTATCCTCTTCTCAAACTACAGAGGGAACTTCGAGGAAGGAAATTTAAGTTTGACGAATAAGTAATGGATGCTGTTTATGTCCATTTTGCAGACAAGACTTCTATTTCGGGGTTGGGGGTTGGAATGTTAATTCAAAGATGTGAGAAGTGTATTGTAATGAAAGTTAACTATATTGGAAAGCGAAATATAGTTTTTGTCTTTATCATAGCTATAAAATGCTTAGGCCGAAAACTTATGGACCTACCCTCGTACATATATGTTATATATGATGTTTATTATGTAAAATGATATACCACGGACATACTTTGTAAGAATAAAATATATTCTCAACGTATGGAGTAGTTTATACAAACGCCTAAATAATCTATAATAAAAACAGACTTAAAAGGTTTATACATTTCAGATCTATAGTATTAAAGTTCAAAAACCTTAGATTTTAGCAATTTCGCCCATGGGACTATCTGAATTAAAGGTTTGTTTTTCGCAAAATTCACTTATAATCATGAAAGCTATTTTTGTAAAAGATGACTAATTCGTACTCAGAGAAATGTGCAGTTCCTAGAACTTGCTGTAACAGGCGTACAAGATTTATTATTGCTCTAGACCTTTGTATGAACTTCAATTTCCAGTAAAGTCCAAGAGGTAGCAGCGTGGCTTAAGTAATTACCTTGCACACTCTGACAGAGATCTACTTATATGTCTCACTTTTAATAATGACTATGTTTCCAGCGGGTATTATAAAAAAATCGGTTAAAATAACACTTAGCACAAGGGCATTGAAAGCAGGCATAACGTAGTGAAACAAGTTAAAAGAGCCCGCCTGACCTAACCGGCAGGAAATAGAGGCGCGATGCGCGCAGATGTCATCTCTGGACCTGCAGAGCGAAATTAAAATTAGATGGGGTAAAGAGACCTCATTTATATCATGGAGCTAGGTATGAAACAGAGGTCGGTTTAGACTGGGAGGTTGACAGACACGTAAGGTTGTTGACGAGGAAGACAGAACGATTTGCCCATTATGCTCGGAACCGGAAGACTGGGTGCACATTTTGGCTAAGAGCACACAGAGAGAAAATGCTAGGGATAAAATTTCTCCCGTATTCATTTTTGACTTCCAGTAGGGGGGGGCGGCAAGTTGGGACTTAATTGTAAATTAACAAAACTGGCTAAACCTGGGCATTTTCTTAAAAGAGATATTAGTTTCAGGGGCAAGAAATTTCTATAAACATTGTACATAAATAATAGGAAGAATTTATATGAATATCAGAATTATTGTATGTATGTCTGTTTCATGTGTGCATGTGTGTACTTGTTAATGCGTGTTCTTGTTCTTGTTAATGTTGTTGTTTTCTTTTGTTGGAATTAATTTAAGAAATAAAGTATTTTATAAGAGCATTAACGGTCTTGCGACCCATGCGACTGTTTTTGTTTTTTTTTTTTTGAGTAGTGTTTAACGCCCGTTTTTACTACTGAGGCATCACAGACGGTGACACTGATGATACATGAAATGAAATTATATATTGGGAAAGGATATTTTTTAAGGAAGGAAGCGTTCCAGGCCGAAGTTTAGGGTACCTCCCCGGTATTTGCCAGTAATGAGGACTGAAGAAAACCTGGAAAAAACCAGTCAGGGAGGACGGTCCTGGCGGGATTACCATGCGACTGTGACGTGCTATCTAGTTTAATTGGAATAATAAATATTACCACTAGTACTGCTACTGTATAGTAACTAAAAACCATATACCTAGAATGCTGCTACCATTTATATACCAGAGAGCCCTAAATGGAGAACAAGGAATAAGAATTACTAAAAGTCGACAAGAAGTAGGTACCACTAGTTAATGTAAGACACATAAGTACGAAAAATAAATAATAAAATGTTTAGAAAAGTATCTCATTTAAAATACTCAAATTAACAATGCCATTAAATGAAATTACGATAATTTACCGAGTTGCGAGTATAAATGTCGGAGTCGATAACAGTCATGCTTTCATTACCAAAACTTCAGTGCAACGAGGTAGCGTTTCCACTCCGCAGAGAAAGACGTTTTTACGGCCCATTAAAGTTCAAAAGTATAGTCATATCGTTTTACTAATGACTCTTAAAATATTCGCAGATTCACTTGGGCCCATTTTCAGTAGCACCTGAAGTATCTCCAAGAAAGTTCATTTCAGAATGTAAAGACCGCAAAAAGAACTGGCTTTCCAGTTTTTCCTCTATTATCCAGCTTCGCTTTGATCTTTCATTCGCGTGCAGTGTCTCATTGCTTTCTTGGAAAAGCCCTCAAATAAGAGATGAATTGTTACCAAATATACGCAGCATAAATGTCTAAAACGAGGAAATTAAAAGCGTTTTCCTTCTTATTAGCACCACAGCCCGTGATAAACCTTGCCTGCCGCAGCGACTTCTGTTTCCACTATTTCCGACTTATGACTTGATTGATAAAGGGCAGTATTGCAGGGAGGCATGTGATCAGCATGCAGGCACCCCGTCGGTCGCCTATCACGCGCCTCTCTAGATGGAAGAATGCCATCTCCCCATCAGGCAGCTCCCCAATTATCTTCATGAGGCTGAGTAGTACCAGACTTCCCTTACTTATAAATTTTTCTAAGCAGGCACCGGCCAGCAATAAGCAACGCTAGCCACTAGAACAAGGGGGTAATCAATTTAAATGTATTACTTTTCTTAATTTTACCGAAGATTTCTAAATAAAACACTTGTATTAATTAGGCAGCTAACCACATAACCAATCACTTTTTTCGTAACCTTGGGAAATTCAGCGTTAGCTTAGAAATTTAATTTTGATCTTAACGAAGATACATCCTTCCTTATTTATTACAGACAAATCACGTTTTCTTTTTAATTTTTAAGATGCAAGCGTTAAATTTGATATTTTGTTTTGGGAATAATCTACGAACAAAATGAAATCGATTTCAATACGTGTATCTTACATTATTTTAGACAACCTTTAATATTTCTAAACATCTTCAATCTATTCCATTAAGTGTGAAACGTTCCTGGTTTCAAAGAAACATCTCGTGTTTTTTCTTTTTATAGGAGCATGGAAGAAACTTCGCCTAAATCTTTGGATGTTACTAATACTGCAATTTGATAATTGTAGTTTCCAACCAATTTCGTTGGGATTAAATTACAAATTAAAATCTTCTTTATATATTATAGTAAATTGTCATTTAAAAAGGTAATTTTCTCATGCTAAAAAACCTATAGTAACCACTTAAGCGTGTGCAATGATAGGATCAGCTGTTATTTAATTTTTTCCAGCCTAACATGTTTCAGCGTTGCCAACATAGTTACTTTGCTAATTAATCTGAGAATCCAATTTGTGTAATTTACTAATTACGCTTTGATATGACTTCAAAATCTTTGTTAGGAAGTTAAAAAAATATTTAATAACATTATAAAATATGTAATTTTATGTACTTAAATAGAGTTATAAACATCACTCCGCATTCAGAAAAATTGATAACATTGTAATAATAATAATAATAATAATAATAATAATGTTAAACCATTGATTGTTACAAAAAGGAGTTTCTAGTTTGAGAAACTTATGTTAAAAGAACCACTTTTAGTGCGAGCTGTTTAAAACAGTTATTTATGTAACTAGTATAGGATCGTGGTAATTATGACACAAGTTAATGTTTATCGTCTGGACGGAAGTAAATACGCTAATTTTCACGCGTACTCAGAATACACGTATTGTACACAGCGTTGTATGCTATTTTAGTATTGAAATATATTTAGAAATTATTAAAATTTGTAAAATGTGATGTTATGGTGTAGTAGATATGACGTAATATTGCATGGTATCTTTGTACGTTTCCATGACAATGCAATTTTGTTTTTGTTTTGAAGAATTCAAATAGAAATGGATGTTAATTCCGCAATGTTTGATATTGAAAATATGGATATCCCTCCAGAAGAAATTAAATCGGAAGCCGAGATAGCTGAGAGTTTGTTAATGCCCCCAAAATCGAACAATGTATACGAAAAGGAATATGACAAGTTCTACATGGAGAAAATAGAAACATGTTAGTTCAATTAATGAAAAACTTATCATATTTTTTACAGTTGGTAAATATGTAACACAACATTTTTATTATTAATATGGTAAGTGATTGAAAATGTAGCTTCTTAGGTTTGTTTATTTTTGTCAGTCGAAGATTTGTACTCCTTGGAGGCTCTGGTGTGTGCATTAGAAAATAAAATCGAGGTAGTAAGGTTAAGAAAGTTTTATGTTAGTGTAATACAGATTACTAATTGTTCAAGATTAACATTTTGAAATGAAAGAAAGAACTAAATCGTAATGTAATTAATTAATTGCATTTTAAATGTTTCCAAGATACGGAAGTTAATTTATGATGTTTAATAACTTACATTTTTGTAGTTTCAAAACATTTGTTTAATAAAATGATTTTCGTGTTTGAATGTTGGTATGCTTGTTAGGGCAACGATTTTAGCTTTTTCTTACAGGTACGATGTTTCAATTTCTGTTGTGAAGGCGGTGATGTCTTCATGGTAACCTTTTCTGACACCAGTGACAGAATTAGGCAAATTGTGCACAATTTATGTCATAAGAAGCGTGTTTTAATGCTAGGATTGCATAAAAACAAGTTATTACTTATTGAGTATTTTAAAGTATTTTATCAGTGCTCACTCCCTAAACGCCTATTTTTATTTTAAAAAAAATTAATATTAATTTTTATTCATATTATGCTACATCGTGTCTTCTTTAAGGCCGCTGGTTCGCGTTTGTGAATATTTTAGTTATTTTCTTGTTTTTTTTTTATGATTTTATGTATTATAGTATATTAAGAAAAAAGTGTCAAAACATATTTATTTGTTGATCAGTCTGTTTTATGCGTTATATTTTTAAATTGAACACAAAACTATAAGGGGAGAGAAGTACCAAAAAGTGTCACCGCATATTTATTACCTCAACTATTAACATCTTTATCCACTGGGAGTCAAAACGTCAACCCCATTCTTGTAGAAGATTTTAGGCTGCCAGCAGATACAAAACTTTACCCAATCCCTCCGTTTCAAACCGATGTACACTTCTCTTCAGATTGCCAAAAAGTGAAAATCGCATGGGCAGTAGGAGGATATTAAAAAGTTGAATAGAATTCTAGAGCGTTTCGAATCTATGACGCGCCTCAGTTTCTGCAAAGTATCTGCATAGATTGTGATTTAGTGCTGGATAAAATCGACAAGCGGCTGGCCGTCGTAGTAAAAAAAAAAAAAAAAAAAAAAAGGGTCATTATGACTTTCCCGGAACTTGTACGTGCTGATTTCCACTTTTTCGGCAAGAGAAAACTGTTGTTTCTACTGTTGACTTTTCCGTTTGCTCTAGGGATAAAACAGAAACCATGTTCTTCCTTACAGTAACTCTGCAGGTGACCCAAAGACACTGCCATTCTGCAATTCTTTTGTCAGTTGATGTAGAAATTACTACCCTCAATTTTTCGGTAGTGCAAATTGTGTGTATTTCTACCATGGATTTTCCCACCAAAGCGCCTATGATCAGCCGAGTTTACCCGGCCAGCGTAACAACATCAGAAGAATGGCACAATGAGCGCTGCTCTTCTTGCAATGAATGGAAATATCTTGTCACTGCAGCACACATGAACATGACACATAATTTTCGTCGTACACAACAGAAGGACGAAATAAATTCTGCGTTCCCCACTACACTCAGCAATCAAATAGTCCCTGTCTTTCTTAACTCGGCTCCGTTTCTGTGGTTGGATAACCACAAGTATTTCTAACCGTACTTCGAGCACACTAAACAAACAACAAACGTGCTGCCCACGTCCCCACAGATTGCAGTGTAAATAGTAAACAGCTGTTTTTACGTCTTGAATGCTGTATGTGATGAACCGTGATCAATTAACTACCTATCATGTGTTTTTAACACAAAATGACAGAATTGCAATTTTGATGATAGGATATGGTGAGAGAAAATGTACACAAAAGAATTTGACGGAATGGACCAGGAAAAATATCGAACATCTTATTGTATAAACTGAAAATTAAACGCTGCATTTGTGAAGTAGCAAAATGTGTCGTGCTGATTTATAAAGTGTCAAATGTATAATAACACGTAAGATGGTCTTGTTCAGAATACCAAATACATCTAAAGAAGCTCATTTCCAGATAATATACAAAATGTAATTTAAACATACTTTCGTTGACGTCTTAACTTTCACAATTACAACTGTAATAACATAATAAAGCACGCTCAACTTTTAAAAAAAAATCCTATAGGATTCCGAGTTTAAAACTTAATAGCATTAGTTAAAAACTGTCTCTCATTTTATTAAACTGCTAGCTGTATTGTAAAACGAAAACACGATTTATGTGATTTAAGCTTCATACACAAACAAAAGTAAAATCTTTCTGATTTGCACATCTAGGCTCATTAAATGTATCCAAGATAGAGCGAAACTATCTAGCCAATCATTGCTGACTAAAAATGTAATTAAGGTCAACTGTTTAGCAACTTCTTTTGCTCTTCTTGTAGAAGCGGCTCACTAACTGGGATATTCTTGCTCCGATATAACGAAAAATATAAAACACGTTGTCGTTTAGTTCATCATTAGGCGTTTTGCAAACTTTCTTTCTGCACTGCAGTTTTGTTCTCATGCATTTACAATTGAAGTTTTGTTAGCCTTTATGTTGGAAGCTGTTGATTTCGAAATCGGAAACTCCTCTGCACTTTTCTTGCAGCTCACAACGTTAGAAAGACCGCCAATAGTTTGCTTCTTATTTTCAATAGGTATTTCAATTTTACCTTTGCACTTCATTCTTAACAGCAATTGGTGACTGTGATACAGACTGAGAAATAAAATTCAGGCAAAGGATATGCATCATATAATAGGTAGTAGAGCTGTAGTAAAGTGCAAGTTACCTACTATCAGGGATGTCCAACATGTTAGATAGAGGGGTGTCGAACATACACAGTAATTTGAATATGTTAAAATGTAGGAACGCGGCTACTTCCAACATTAAGTTAGGTGTATAGGATATAGGTGTATTCATAGAGGCATAATGCTCCAAGGTATTGTGTATGTGATATGAGAGCATTGTCAATGCATTAATGCGGGATATTGTTTAGTTGAGACGATTGAGAAAGGGAAAGCAGAGTTTGCTTGAAAAGATAGGCAAGGGGATAGTGGGGATAGGAAGCCCAGCTTGGTCCGTTAGAAAAGCTTGACTTAACTTTTAGCGTCAGTGGGGAAGAGCGGTAGTAAAAGAAACATCTAGTTACACATCCGCTCCCGGGGAACGCTAGGACAAAGGAGAGGGTATTTATTGTGTAAATAGTACTTCAAAATGTAATATATGTTTTTGAAAATAATAAATGTTATATAGCAAATCTTAAACATCAATATGTGTTTTTTGTTGAATTGTGAAATTATACTGATTTTTCCAGAGTATTTTTAATTCTCCCACATGCATCCAATAATTGCAATTTTTTGAAAGTATTTTGTTTTGTCTTAAATTAAAGGCTACGACTGAGTTACATTAGTATGTCGCTATTCACTTGTTCGTTTGTTTACAAGGTGTCGTTTCGATAACTTTACTTGGGCAATGCAACTGAATTCTATTGTTTACTATGTAATGCATGTTACACTTTAAAGGGAAAATAGCTGCAGATGTTTCGACGATAATGAAAAGATTATGCCGTGAAAATGTGAGGAGGAAGAGGCCACATACAAGTCGGCGATGATGACGAGTAACTATCGATCCTAAGTCGTGCTAGGAGCTACTGCTGCTGCTGTCACTGTCGATTTGCGTTACCTACCTCGTCAGCCTCCAGCGTCAAGCAGTCTACAACTGCTTTCCCGAGTGCCATTCAAACTTACAAGATGGGCGAGGGGTTGAGTCCAGCAACTTCCCTGCTCCCTTCTTGGCCTTCTCTTATTTTCCCTTTCGGGTTTTACGATCAGGTATTAACGCGCTTAAGACGATATAGGGATTTTATAGGCACTGAAACCTCTCGACAGATCCTAAGGATATATTCTCCAGGGTAAGTGGAAGATCATTTTAGCTACCTACCGTACGTCAAAATTTTATGCAGGTAGTTAACGTCTAAAGGATCAGAATTTATAGACTAGAAATATTAGTTTTTAAATAAAAACTTCTGCGTATTCAGACCCTTTGAGCTATCTAAAAGCACCGCATAGAAAACGTGCAACTTGCAGTGGCTACGTATAATGTAACAACTTTATGCTTACGTGCGTATTCAGTGCTAACCATTTTATCCCTTAGCAACTCTGTATTCTGTATAAGTATTATAATTATGAACTCACATAATGTACTTTTCCCCGCAATTTATGCCATTACAGAATAACATTCTGCTTTATACAGTATTAAGCTATCTGAATGTTGTCTACAACAGTCCGTGATTATAACGGTTATAATTTCGTAAATATGCAAATTAGAATTTTATACCTAGGTATATCATTTGAAAGAAGAATTTTAGTTTTGAATATTGTGGAATGTGTAGTTTTACAAGATTATACAATTTCAATTTAATTTACATAAACATAAACTCCCCAAAAGTTCAGCAGCACCAAAACTGAGGTCCTCCCATATCCCAACCACCAGATTATTTGTATGGTAAAGGACTCCTAAAGTGGATTACTAATATACATCACTGCGTGTGTCCTGAAGCTCTTTCTTTATACTTCTTCTCCACTTATTCCCTAACTTATTCATTTTCTCTACTGTTGTTTCTGATAACATTTTTGTTGCCACTATTTCTTGTTGTAATTTGTCCCTTTTCCATCCTAGATGCGATATATCCACCTTTTTACCATTTCACATTCAATTAAACAATGGAACCAACTTTCCACTTTCCTACACATAATGCATCCTTCTTTACAAGTTATCCTTAGTCCTTTTAAAAGAATACGCCTGTAGGCATCGATGCAAAACCTATTCTTCCAAATTAGTCATAAATATCTATATATTTCTCCCGTCCCCAATTTTTTTACCTACTGTACATAAGAATGTGTAGTTGCCATAGCAATAGATGGCACCACAAGCAAAAAATTAAAAAAAAAAAAAAAAAAAAAAAAAAAACACCACCGCTCTTTCGTTTGTCATTTATTGCATTGTTGAACTAAAGCAAATTGTGTGAACGTTTATAGTTCATTTTCAGTTTAAATTCTGCTACTATTTAGTGAGTTAATAGCGATCCTATAGGAGTGTGGTTGGAGTAATTTAGAATGCCATAGGACACAGCATGTAGTGGCAGCTCAGAATGCCTTCAGACAGTAGTTTCAATACCGGTAGTACCTAGCGACAAAAGGACTGTGAAATGGTATAGAGGTTTTGTGGAGAAGGGATCCATATGCGATTACAGGAAAACCCGTTTAAGGAAACCTGGTAATGAAACTTGTGTAGGGGATATTTAACCACGTGACCACATACTTTTCACTACACTACACATGATGTCGGATGTAGTGAGCCAGTGAAAGCTGTGTTTTAGTTTTTAAAACAAAGACATGGCACAACAACCCGAAAAGTTTTAATTCTAACAAATATTTAACTGCCTGCAACCCTAAATCTACCGCGTTCAAGGTTTAAACGGTCTAAAGTGTCACCCTTACCAACTGCAATTAATACATAAATTGAAACCTGATGACCCTCCAAAACGCAATGCTTTGAGTCCTTCCCACATTGAATGTCTATGAGGTAAGCAATAACATTTTTAGTTTCTCTATCTGATGTCACTAGTTTCATGTAAATATGACCACAGAGAGGGACAACATAATGTTCATAATCACAGAGTGTTTCTTTGGTCACCCTGTATTTTAGCTACAATGTTCTAAACTAGTTAGTTTATTTTTTATTTTCAGTGTAATTCGCCATTGGTGTTCTTTTCTTAAATTGTGTTTCCTTGACTGTGTATTCTTACTAACTATTTTACTATTCTTATTTTACTCTTTATTTTTGTATTTCAGAATTTTAGTTCCTATGTTGATATCCATCATCATCATCATATTATTATTATTATTATTATTATTATTATAAATTAATATTTTATGCCTTCCACTAATTGCATTATGACACCTATCCCTTGCATCTAAAGCACTGTGATGAAATTGTAATTCAATACAGTAAGTGTCACTCTAAGCAATTAGCGAAAATATCTCTTTCATATTCTGTTGTTGTTACTGGTATCCTAATGAAATTTCTGTTCAACTGCCGTTGTAAGCAATAGCTCCAAACACCCATTTATTTAGGAATCCATCTTTTAGCATAATGATTATCAGAATTTGCAGCCATTTTACTTTCCAAATTTTTTCAGGTTATAAAACATTTTAGAATGTTCTCCTAAGTATATTACATAACTATTGTTAGCAGTAGCTTAACGCACACGAGCAATATTCCTAACATTCCTCAACCAAAGTACATCTACAGAAACACTTGCGGTTATTATGAAAGAATACAATAACAGCATAAAGAACATGTATTCGTATTAAATCATCACATCTTTCTTTTGTACCCATGCACCAGCTACCAGCTTGGCTTAAATTCTCAATTTACCTACTTGAAAAACACACGGCTTTTTAAAAGATCTATTTGTGTATCTCTTTATATGCTGATTTACCCTATGCTGTTCAACACTTTTTTTCCATTTTGGTATAAATAAATACTAATAAATAGGGAACTAGTAAACTTTGGAAATGAAATTTGGAAAAAAAATGTTTTAAAGGACGAAACTATATTTTCAAAAGCATCTAAACGCTTTCGAATACTCAAAATCTAAGTTCAAAATATATTTAACATGTTTCTAAGCACCCTTTATTATTCTTTGAAAACTGTATCCACTTTACAATTATGTTCTTTTTATCTGCATTTGCCAAGTTTTTAATACTGCTGTATCGGTGAAAATTTTACAGTATTTCACATTCTTCGTTCTACAAGGCTATAAAGCAGAAAACAAAAGGAATGCAAAATTAGTCCATATGCAACCTTCAATAAGAACTTTAGATAAAACATTTGTTTCAAATGCAAATTAGGAACTTAAGCAAATGAAAAGATAACTCAAATACATTTTGTGATGCTTAGACTATTCCTTATCCCAAAACAGATGACAAATATATAGGAAACATGTGCGTTATTTTGTCTTTATTGTAATTACAAATTAAGAGAACAGCAACAGTTTAGGTAAAAAAGAAAACTAAAATAATAAAAGCTGACGTTAATTATTAAATTCCGCCCAAAATTTAATTCACATATACTGGGATTAAATGTGAGTGTATCTCTTAAAGAGAAGAAAAAAATAAACAAATGCCTTAAAAAGTAGCTTCTTTTTAGAGCAAATTAGTAAGGCACAACTTTATTCAAGTAATAACCGAATTCTGAAAAATATACCTATTTTTGCAATAATTTCTGATGACCTGTGAAGAAATAGCTCTGTCGTGTGAGTTAAATAAAAATACCAATTCGTTTAATTATATAGTGATAGGCGTGGCGGCTAGGGACTGCACTGCACAAGGCCAGCCGAGCCATAAGAGATGGGGCGGGCGGAAACCGGTTTACCGAACTGCTACATTAATCTTGATTCTCACGCTATTCGGTCAGAGTGAAAAAAGGTAAATACCAGGCCTAATTATTTTGTTCCAGGACTATTTATGATTCGTAAGTCATGCTTTTTGGAGATTAACCCTCTGTGATTAACATCTTTGGGAAACATGATAAAAGTTTAGATGACAAATCCACACACATCCGTCTAGAGACCAATTTAATTATCAAAGAAAATTAAGTAGATTGATAGATAATTTTACAAGCAGATGTCAGGAATATGTGCAAAATAAAGACAGGTAATTTCAGCATCTTAATGCTTGATGAAGTGAGTACATCATTTTGTAACAGCTACTCTAGTGTTTCTTACACCGACTCTTTTTGTCCCGTCCGTGCGCCTCGGCTATAATGTAGACCGACCGGCCGTGAGCAATGACTTATCGACCGATGCAATCGTCGCCGCCAAGTCGGTCATCAGGTAAATGGTTGATCGATATTTCAGTTGCCAAAACTTTTCGAAATGTTAATTACAATTTAGAATTAAAATAATTATAGGCTTTAGCAAGGAATTCAACGCAGAAATGCCAACTTTGCCATGTGGAGTTAAATTTAGCTAGAACGAAAGCTGAGTCACTTTGCTGCACATATGACTAAATCAGAAAATTGGAATTGTTTTTTCTGGGTCAAGAGGCTAAATGTGATTAGTATAGTAATTTTAAAAGTATTTAAAATCTATAGTACTGAAATACTGACGTGCGTCTTGCGAGACTTTTCTGCAATTCTTTAAGCGTCTTAAAAAGTCATTCATTGTTTGATAGAATAGGCCGTATAAAGCAATGGAGGTTTTAAAATCTTGGGATGCACCTAGAGAAAGCCGTGCATCACATGATGTTAAATAACTCTCGGGGGAGAGATACCCCTAAACGATCACGCAAGAAATGCGGTGCAATAACCGTACAAACCGTGATTAAGATTTCCTAACCGACAATGTCGCTTGTACAGAAATGGTGACGGGCCATTGATTCCCGAAGTAATTCCTGTAAGCACCCTCGAGCTCAGTTATCTAGAGAATGCAGCGTCATTAAGTTACTGTCTTCCTGTCTTGTTAGTATAGTGGCGCTGGGGGCCAAGTACTGCTTTTACCGATATAAAGGAAAACAGTTTGTGTAACTTAGGGCACCATAACAATCTAAGCGTGTAGATGTTTACTCTTAGCTGTTACGCACAAAAGGGTAACAAGTAGCCAAGCTATTGCCATCTGCGTCGAAACAATGCGCGAGACTATCTTTGTTCCAGTCTTTCACGACATACTGCGACTGAACAAATGCTATGTATTATACCTACCCTCTACTGATTACGTAACAACAAAATAAAGCAATAACATGCTAATATCATTCATAGCCGAAGTTAGGTTTCTAGTTTTTCTTTGTAATGCTTTACTTTTTCAGATTAGCGTAAAAATATCAGGCGCAATAATTTCTCACTTCTGCATAAACAAACAATATTGTTAACCACGTCTTTGCATTAACAAGGGAAATATAATAATCCCCCTCCGTAGAAAAAAAAAAAAGATAGCTGAAAGCACCATAAAAATTATCAAAGAGGGTCTGAGATTGCCGATAAATTTAAGAACATAGTCAATGAATTTATCTG
Organism: Metallyticus violacea; assembly: GCA_030762175.1. Classification (NCBI taxonomy): domain Eukaryota; kingdom Metazoa; phylum Arthropoda; class Insecta; order Mantodea; family Metallyticidae; genus Metallyticus; species Metallyticus violacea. The sequence goes on along the minus strand of CM060840.1, from coordinate 49,954,498 downwards.
GAAAGCTCAGACCCTCGAGTGATATTTATTAGGACTATTTCACGAATAAAATAAGAATTTAAATATAATTCCCGTAAACTTGATTTACAATATTGTAATAACTGTATATGTGAATTATGAATACTTAACCTTTTCAAGTCATCTAGCACCGAACGAATGTCGAGTGTCTATAATGCCAATAGAGAAGAGTCAAATACGAGTTTAGGACTATTTCATGAATACAATAAGAATAAAAGTTTTATATATAACTTTTATTCTTATTGTATTCATGAAATAGTCAAAAATCGTATTTGACTCTTCTCTATTGGCATTATAGACACTCGACATTCGTAATACGAGTTTAGGACTATTTCATGAATACAATAAGAATAAAAGTTTTATATATAACTTTTATTCTTATTGTATTCATGAAATAGTCCTAAACTCGTATTTGACTCTTCTCTATTGGCATTATAGACACTCGACATTCGTTCGGTGCTAGATGACTTGAAAAGGTTAAGTATTCATAATTCACATATACAGTTATTACAATATTGTAAATCAAGTTTACGGGAATTATATTTAAATTCTTATTTTATTCGTGAAATAGTCCTAATAAATATCACTCGAGGGTCTGAGCTTTCCAGATAAATTCATTCACTATGTTCTTAAATTTATCGGCAATCTCAGACCCACTTGTGATAATTTTTATGGTGCTTTCAGCTATCTTTTTTTTTCTACGGAAGGGGATTATTATATTTGAAATTCGGGCACAGAATATTGTATAAATGGTATACTTGCTTATGAATAGCTTCCTATTCAGACACCGTGAGATAGAAATAGATTAAATTCGACCATTACAGTCGCTACCGTTCGATTTAGTAATACCAACAGAAAAAAAAAACAACAAAGAAAACATTTTACCATTCTAAACGTGTTTATTAAGAGTTACGATTGCTTATGCCGATCTTGTTACATAATATACAAAATGATTTCACACTGGCTGAATACGCAAAAACAATTGCTTGAGTGAATACATTTTAAGTTTGTTAAATTTAGAGTTATTGAAAACACAGAAAACGAGGTCAATGATGCATGCTCAAGAATTATATAGTGGAGGCATAGAATAGGCTACACTGAACAAAGACAAGACAAACACACTTCGCATGATAATACGGATTTGATACAACTTTTCGATAATTTCACTGCTATATTGGGATGTGATTGCTCAAAAGTCACACTTTTGTTTTTTCGTTTTATTAGTCGATTTTATGATGATGTCAAATAAGTGAAATAGTCTCCAAATCCGAACTGTACAGTTTTGATATTAAAGATTAAATTAAAAAAAAAAACATCCAGACATTGCAGTTTTTCGATGAAGTTCTTTCTACAGCAAACACAACTGGTTTTTTTGGTATTCGGCAGTGCACCGATCGTTCAATATCACATTTTAAGGTAATTAATGTGCCGAGGTGGATTTACCTGGCCGTCATAGATATCATCCATCCGTCAGGTAATTTTGTGTGTCACGGCTCTTTTCTTCGAACTGTTGAAAAATGCAATCCGAAACTAGTTTATCTTGATAGTGATATCATAGGCAGATGATAATCATTATGTCATTTTGTATGTCAACTTTCTTATTCTTTTATACACTTAAACTCAGTTGAAATTATCAGTTAGTATTCTAAAAAATGGCGTTTTGTTTTCTAAAGCACATGTGCCTTTTCTCGAAAATTTTAGTGACGTTATGACAGGTGTTACTAGAAAAGAGTAATTGGTTTGAAAGCAGAAGATTGTGATTTATTAGCTGTATCTGTATTTGCTAGTGTTGAGAACAGGATTCTATAAAATTCTGAAACTCTTTGCAATGTCAAATAAATGCAGGTTAGGTTAGGTAGCGAGAGAGAGAGCGGAGCGTTAGTATTAGTTATAAGCACTCCTATTAGGAACATACAAGTTCGTCTTACATTATGCCAAGCATAATAGGTATGGCGTCACAAGCAGTTGTAAAGTACCGTTCCGTTCGGCACGCTAACAGAAAAGTACCAATCCAGTTTTAGTATTATGCATTCCAAAAGGTTTCAATGCTATAAAAATAGTTGTACGATCCTAAATTAACTGCTAGATCCTGTCCATAAGCAAGTCTGGTAATGCAATGATAAAATACAACTATGCAATGTTTGTTTCAAAATATATAACAATATTCACTAGAAACTCTCTTGCCTGGGCACTGACCGTAAATCTGTAAACAGATGAGACCAGCGCCAAGGTCAGGATGGCCAACCCAACGGGAGTGGAGCCCGGAACCTCCCGGATGCAAGTCCCAAACGTTACAGCCTGAGCCACCCTACTCTGTGTACAACATTTATGATCCAACAATGCAGTCAAGTGTCGTCATGGAATGAAACAATCAAGATTGTGTGTATGCGTCTCCGTTTCCCATGTTTATAAACGATTTTAAATTACATACCAATGCACATGCGCGCGATTAAATGCAACAACTTTGAGCTATAAGGTAAATAGCTTCTCAGAAACAATACATCATTATGGTCTCTATAGCAACATTTCATACAAATTCGACAACGTACTTTTTATTCTTCTACTATCAAAGATTACATTATATAAACCTGTTCCGATTAAATTCACTTCTTAATTTCATTTAGCTTTGGGTCTGCCAACATTCCTCTTATCTATGGGGTTGATATAACAATATGTTCTTTGGATAACAGTCTCAACTATTCTGTTAACACGATCTTAGTAGTTTTGTCTATAATTGTTTTTTAAGGACTTGTCTAATTACTTAATTAGGAATTTCATTTGCTTTTTTATTTATTTTTACCGGATCTATGAGAATATTCAAAAAATTATATATTTTTTGCACAAATAATTTCTCGCGCTACAGTTTGATGTTGCAATACTTTGCTAAGGTAAGGTCAGAGGTCAAATTATGAAATAAATAAAAAATAGCTTTTTTTCCGAATAATTATTTGGATTTTTCTGCTTAATGTAGTATATATCATTTACTGAAATTTTTCAGTTGTAAGTCTTTTCAATTACGTAATGTGTTTTATGTGTAAAACTATTTTTTAATACACCGCGCTATTGCATAAATATGAAAATAACTCTAAAACAATCTGTCACAGAAAGCTATAGTTTAATGTATTTTGTATGTCAATTCTGTTTCAATTGTCGATAAAGGCAATGGCTGCTTGTGTGTTTAAATGTTGAAGCAACTGAGAAAGTTTTACGTTTATTTTGAGTTATACAAGGTATACGTCCTAGTTTTCTTCCTAAATATATTTAATTACATGCCTAGGTCAATAACAGAAATGGCTGTTTTGAGTATATTTTGAGTTTTACAAGCTATTTCTTTTCTAAACATATTTAATACCATGTATAGGTACACCAGAGTTTATAAAAAAATTAAAAACAAAGGAAATAGGTACTACAAAACTGCTCCTAGTGCCTCCAAGAAAAAATTATCTGGTAATCACATTAAAGATATTGCAGACATCAAAGGAAATATTAATATCGTGATTGACTTGAATATATTACAGTGTTGAGTGAAACCGTCTCCTGTAATATGTGTGGTGATGATAATACTTTGTGTGTGAAAATGTAGGTGCAAGAAAAGAACTAGTGTGTAAATTGCCAATTAGCAGTGTTAACTTTAGCGCTTTATTAGTCGTAAGTGAAAAATTCACAACTCGTGTACCTTTTTCTCATAAACGAATGAAGATAGAAGCATACATTTTTACAGCTTATATACATATTACATTCATTGCTGAGCTCTAGTTTCAGGTCATTTGCACAAGACTTTTTGCATTTTTATAAAAACATGAATAGTTTTATAAAGTGCATTCTCTAAAATAGAGCTCAGCACTTATAATATAATTAAAATAAATAGCTGAAGTTTCTGAGAAAAAGGTACATAAAATGAATAATTTCGCATTAGTAATATAGGGCCTCTGATCTCCCCTTATTGTGTAATATAAACATGGTGCTAGTTTAATTGCTGTCACTTCGGTTCCCTCCTGTGAGATCTGTGCAATTGAGACATTATTCGGTTCCACCCATAGTAATATGGAGATGACACGCGAGGAACAATATGCTGCTCTTAAATTTTACTTCCCTCTTAACAAACGTTCTTACCTTTGGCCTACATAATGCTACAGGAAGCCTAGGGAGAGTTTGTCTTCAATATAGCACAACTCGAAAATGATTTAAAATGTTTAAAGAGGAAAGGCCATCAATTCCAAAGGAAGGTGAACCCGGTCTCCAGTTTATGCTGTAACGGAAGAAATAATTAACACCGCTGCTGTCATTGCAAGCGACGAATACCGTTAACAACATTTAAAGAAATTCTGAAAAAAAAAAAAAATGTACTGGGTGTCATCCATACGCCGGTAACTAAAAAATGCACACCTGACGTGGCAAGACTGCTGATTTCCGCTGCTATTACAGAAGATGCGGAGTTTTTCAAAGGTAAATGACTTGATGAAACTTGGCTACATCATTTCAATCCTGAGAGCAAACAGCAAACTTCTGTGCAGAAATCTCCATCATCGCTAACACCAAAAGTGATTGGAAAGCTATGGTCATCTAATTTTTTCCATGTACCAGCATGTCGTATCTGCACACACAACTGTTAACTTGACACTGTAGCACAAAACTACGATAAATCAGATTTAGCTCTGTGTGACTTTTTTTTTTAACCCCAAATCTGAAATGAGTCCCCTACCTCGAGGCTGATCATTTTTTGTTTGTTTGTTGTTGTTTTACCAATACTCATCATCCTCATAATTTTGATGATCTTTCTCAAAGCAGTTCTATTGATTAAAGTTATTTTTATGGTTCTCACATTTGATAAATTCTACTTTTTATTGCGTACATCAAAACTACCCAGGAAGAAAATATATATGCACAAATAATTGAAACAGTTTACCCGTTCTATGATGGTGTTATTTATTAATATTTTAGGTCTTATTTGTCATTTTCCCTGGAAGGTTATCAACTTTTTTTTCCAGTTGAAATTTCAAAATTAAATCTTTTTCAGATCCAGTTTAATTTAAAATAATAATGTACAGTTTGTCTTCAGTTCCTGTTATAATAAAATGATTGCCTGCTAGCTATAATGTTTTGTTTGATATACGTATCATGTTCTCAATAAATTCCTATATTTCTTTCTTCGTTGCATTGGAGCATGATCTCCTCGTGTATAAATCAAAAAGTACGGATGTCAAGCCACAACCCGATTGATTTTAAAGTTTAAAACTATTTAATATTCTTATATAGACTTTTAACACAATTCATAAAATGATGCAGAAAATTTCCCTTTTTAACGATAAAATTGCTCTATTTACTCTTCCAAATGTCTTAAACACTCAATAAAATCTAAATGTGTTTGTACATGAAATTCTCTTCATTTGTAACGTAAACAAACTACCTGTGCAAGATCTTTTTGGTGGAAACCCGATCTATTCTGGAGCTAATAATTCAAATTGGCACATACATTTTTTTTATTTGCTTTCAGATGTGCAAATTTACTTTATGCGAAGTCTGAAAAATGGACAGAGGATGGCAATATGAACTTGGTGATAACAAATTAAAAGAAAGAGGGGGAAAAATAGAGCAAGTCACAAATAAGAATTCTGTAAACTTCACTGCCATTTTAAGTACAAAAAACGTACTATTTCGCAAATGTATGGTGACAAATATTGTCTTTAGCATTTTATCATGGATTTAGAAGCCACTATAATTTATTTGTTAATGAAATATGAAAATACCACCTGATAATGCTTTTGAATTATTTAACATCTATCACGGAACATTTTAAGTGCTAAAATTCATAATTTCAACGATGAATAATAACGTGAAATGAATGCTAATTTAAAACAAATTGCTTTCCTATCACATATATGCAATTTTCTACCTCCTGTATGTGTAATTTCAAGCTGTAATCTCTTTCCCTTTTTCTCTCGACAGCTTAGGGGTCACATTTGAGTGCGACACATGGGGCTGTAGTTCCTTCAGTCAAGGCTCATGGGACTCTCTCAGTCACGCGTAGGACCCTTTGGTCCTTTTTTATGTACACCGAGCTGCGAAAGGTCATATCTCTGCCGGCATGAGTTTGGAGAGTTGAGCAAAGGTCGCTTAATGAAGTAGCAAAAGGCGCTAACGAGCACAGAAGTATCGTATGCTTTTTCTGAATGTTAAATGTGCGACATGGCAATGAGTTTGGCTTTTTAGAACACAAGGGAAATAGTGTGCATTGTCGATTACATTAAAAACGAACACAAAACAAAGAAATGGACAAACACGAAAGAATGCAGGTTTAGTTAGAACAGCTACCAACTTCTACACACACATATTTCGTTATAGACAAATTATACGTTGAAAATCCAAAATTAAATTATAAAAAAGCATGCGCGGCAAGGTCACCTACTACGAGATACCACGATTGAGAAAAACTTTTAAACCGTGGGTGATGCGCTAGTTCCAAGTTGGATAGCTATGATGATGATGATGATGACGATGATGATGATGATGACGATAATGATAATAATAATAATAATAATAATAATAATAATAATAATAATAATAATAATAGTTAAGCTCTATATTCACTCTGTTAAAGACGCTAGTTTCAAATTTTAATTAATTTTTTGCCGCTAGTTTTGCAAATGCTAATATAATAATGTATTATGCACGTTATATATTTTGAAAATAATCAAATTAATCTTTTTTTAATTTTTTTATTTTGTTTATTTACGGATGCTCTTTAACATCTCAGGTCATCAGCGTCCCATTCCATTCAGGGTGTGAAACAGCTGACAAATTTTGCTCAGAGGCCTTTTTTTCAGGCTTGAGGCTCTTTTTCGTGCCGTAAATGTACGACACGGGACCCGCGGCTTTACTTCCCTTCCGAAGGAAGCCATACTTCGGATTTTTACGCCCGAAAAAATTCGTCGGTCCTGACCGGGATCGAACCCGCGATCTTGAATTTAGGAGGCAAGTATGGTACACCACCAGGACCGACATAAACTAATCTGTTTATGGTATATTTATTTTATAACGAAACGTTTTCCCTGAATATCTTTTTATTAATATAAATTACCCAATATTAATCGTTTTAGTTAACTCTATTTACATTATTTTAAAATTATGTTAACTGAGTCTTTTAAGTTGGAAAATGAAGTAGAAGAACCCCAATGCACCACGGCCTTACAGCCCGGAAGACACTGTGAACATAATTGACAAGGCCGTGAAAGCCTACGTTCTACAGTTATTTTAAAAGTAATTCATTACATTACATATGTTTTTCTTCTAATTATTTTGGTATTTAAATACTGCCAGAGTTAGAAAAGACAAAATAACATTGTGTTTTATTCATTTTATGCACTTAATGAAGTATTTGTTGTTTTGGTGAAAATCTGTGCTGTTTCTTTAAGAAATGAACTCTAAAGCCAACATTTCTCAGCGAAGGTATTTAATTTCCGAGCTACCTCCTAACGAAGCCAAATGAATTAATTTTTTGTTGGTATAAAAGCGTACATTATATGAAAAGTTCTAATTTTTAACGCAGCTTCGCTGAAGAAGGATGAAAACGCGTCAAGAACGAAAGTTCTGCAATCTCTGTGTCCAAGAATATTGACTAAGGAGAAAATGTTCAATGAATATAGCTACCCAAAGTGATCATGGCATTACAGTGCATAGAGCGCTTCAATTTAACTATTGGTAGTGTGTAAAAGTACTTTTGTGTGCGCAAGATTCTTATTCTTTTTTTTTTTTTTTTAATTTTTTGGGGTAGAGTTTATAGGGATCTTATGCACTTAAAGAGTTGCTCAGATCGGCGGACTCTGGTCTACTCGAATGCCGATTAAAAAGCGCTGCATACAAGAGCAGAAAGGCGCAGAATTCCGCGCACTTTCTGCAGGATAATGCTCGGTCACATACTGCTGCTCGCACTATACATAGTGAGATGCAATATTTCCCCCATCATTCCTATATGCAGGATCACACTCCTCGTCGTACCACCACGGGTGGCCGAGATCGTTAAGACGCGGCCTCGTGAGCGGGAGATCTGGGGTTCGAATCCCGCCAGGACCGTCCTCCCTGACTGAGGTTTTTTCCAGGTTTTCCTCAGTCCTCATAAATGGCAAATTCCGGGGAAGTATCCTAAACTTAGGCTTGGAACGATTCCTTCCATAAAAATAAATCCTTTCCCAATATATCATTTCATTTATCATAAGTGGTCATCGCCTATGGTGCCTCTGTAGCAAAAACGGGCGTTAAACACCATTCATTCATTCATACCCCTTGTGTTTTATTTGGAACGCCGAAGGGGATTTCAGGGGAAATAGTATTCGCATTGAAGGGGCGAATTAATGACTTCCCTATATTGTTCCATTATTCACCAACTTATATTTTTTAGGCTTTCTTTACGGTAAATTTCTGTACTTATAAATAAAATATTTTAATCACATTTTTTTTTATTTTTAGGTTCAAATGATTTACAACTTTCCTTACACGCCCAAAAAATCGTGAAACAAAGCTACTACATACGTACAAAAATATAAAATTATTGAAATCATTCGCCTGTAAAGACTTAATTTATTTATGCCTGACTCAAAAGATTTGGACTGCAATTCAAACCCCCACGGAGGTCCATACTTGGCTAGCTCATTTCATTTATTTTTATTGAAGAATGTTAATACACATCAAAACGCTGAAATGTTTTCTAAATTAGCGTTTTTCTTCAACTTTCTTCAACAAAACTCCTTTTTTCCCTTCCTTTAAGCTTTTAATTAATACAAGTACGTCCATTCCCTTACAAAGAGTTTAATTAATAAATAATAAGAAACGCTTAAATATTTCAGAACTTAAACATTTTTCATTGTGTAGAGTTTCGTTTGTAATACATGGAATTTCTTAAGTACATAAGGATTTATCTTCCTATTCACAACAGGAGGATTAACAGGAGTAATCCTCGCCAATTCCGAATTGATATTATTCTCCATGACACTTAGTATAACTAAGGTGTCAATGTAGACAAGAGTTAGCATACATATCATTGAAATGAAGTTTTTCTTCGGCGAAGAAAGAATTTGGATACTGAAATCCGCCGATACGTAACACTTTATGTGCAGATACAGTACAGAGTGGAATGGCAGTTATTATGCCACGGATATCACTGATAGAGATTGGTGCGCGTTACGGCACTACATCTAAGACAAAGACGATTATGTGAAATGGAACTCTAGTAGCTGTGTGCACATGACAGATAGGTAATGACCGAGTACGTCAACATGCGCCATCTGAAAAGATCTCTGAAGTCAGTAATTCTGGGCAATAAACAACTCATGTCTTGAGGCACAGTAGTGGTTGGGAGATCAACTCTTTTGAGTACACAGTAATTTTTGTATGGCATTTCAAGTTTCCACAGGCATCCTTTAACCTATTATTTCTCTTTCTTAAGCAGTAACTGCTGTTAGAAATGTATCACTCGACCAAGGCAGGTGAATTCGTGAAGGAATACGATCAGATGCGGTGACGCAGTAAAAACGATAGAAAACGTCGGTGAACATGGTAGAGTCTGGTTTAGCTATGCTAGTTTGCTCGCATGGTGTTGCAACGTAAAGGTAATAATATTATCACGACCAAGCTCGGCGTGCAATTTATAATGTTATCAATCTGTGATGAAGAGAAGAGGGAAGGTTTGAAAATAAAGGCACTAAATGTGCTATCACTTGTACCGAGTATTAAAATGACTATTTAAAACATTTAAAAATCTTTCGGGTTGTTTTGACGTGGTCCATGGTTTAACATGCTATCATAGCTTTCACCAACTGCTGCGGTTGGCATCATAAGTGGACGATGAACAACACATGACTGCTAAAAGACGACAGTATTGATCTGTCTGGTTTAAGAAGGTCGATCAATATTAGGTATGTGGCGGAAGACTATATGTAAAATAAAAAAGGAGGGTGATGTTGAAGAAAGCGAAATTAACAAATTACATCTCACTGTAAAGTTGAAAAACAGCCTGCATATAAGATTTTATTGGACAATATGAATAAGTGCATAATTAGAACAAAGCTTCAGGAATATTTTGAGATTAAAAAGGAAATCTAAATATTATATTACGAAAGCTCTTAAAATCCTTAAGAAAACAGATAATTTCTCCGGGAGTAGAGAAGCCCTTAGATAGTTAACTGTATTGTATTTTGTTTAAAAAAAAAGTGTTAAAATAAGAGGGCTTTGTTATGCGACGTCCTGACATATTGACTCAAAGAGCGTCATTTCTCAGAGCACTTAGAAGAAATGCAAAGGAAGAAAGTAAATGGAACATGTATTTACACTCATTACATAGTTTCCAAGTGCTGGCAGAGTGACGTTCCAGGAGTGTATGCAAATGAAAGTCCCGTATAGCCCGTGCTGATTGGGACGTGGATTAATTTGTTCTGTGAGCCTGCTTCATTTATAATTCGAAATCTAAAACATCCAATTGATTGCCATAAAGAAATGAACTAGAAAATGATTCTAAATGGGTGAAACAACAATTGATACTGAATAGCCGCAAAGGAGCATTGTTGTCCTTGACAAAATATGACTACATGACAATAATAATAATAATAATAATAATAATAATAATAATAATAATGACGACGACAAATGCGAGGTTTCTAATTCATGCAAGACAACAAAAAGAATAAAATCAAATCTAATGACATATTTTTTGAAGATGCTCATACCTCTTAGATTATACCACTCTATTACCCAGACTTAAACCATCGTACTGATATGGAACATATTAAAAACAAAAGTTGCTAATAAAAATGTTGACCGTGTATTTCTAGCACACACCAGAAACATTGGCGAAAGATGTCATCAGATCAATAACAGACGATGACTAGAAAAGTTCCGTTCAGAAGTTGGTAATTCAGGACATTTATTGGAAACGAGGTGTTCTTCTGGAAGAAGAAATAACTGAAAGTATTACTACTGAATGGAAAGCAGAGATTAGTCGGAGAAGAAACGTCAGCTGACACAGTAAGTGAGAGAAATATTGCAGAAGAACGGTAGTTTCTAGTTTAAGTAGAGCAGAGGGATAATTTTCAATGTCATATATTTGTAAATAGATGATGAATTGCATACGACTTCAAAAATGTAGAACTATAAAACAATATGTGCAAACCTTTTGCTAACAGCAATGCTTGTCGACTTACGTTCAGTGTGTTTTTTATTCGGGTTGTGTTTTGGATTTGACTGTACCGCGATATCTGTAGCGCTCCAAGGTGCAGAACTGCACTCATCTTTGCCGAGTTTTAAGTTGCATTTTATCAATAATAAGCCGGACTGTAGCAACATTGCCAATTTTAAGATTTATTTAAGAGGATGAGTACCTAACACATTCCAGTAAATTTGTGTGTAAATATTACAAGCCAACATCACCTTCTCTATACTAAAATAAATAAAACGAAATGATTTAACCCAACTCACATTTCACTTTAACACTAGACAATACTATGTTATCCTTAGACTATTTTGCATAAAATATGGGGATGAAGAAGTAAAACAAGAGCTTGCGAAAAGGCTGCAAATTCTGAAATTTTCAACCTTTTCGTTGATAATAATATATAATAGTGAGTTTACAGGGGTTAATAACCATAAGCAATTAATTAATATTAGTGAATATATATATATATATATATATATACATCCAGGGCTGCTTTGTCGGTCCTGGTGGTAGTTACCATACTTGCCTCCTAAACCCAAGATCGCGGGTTCGAACCCGGCCAGGATCGATGGATTTTTTTCGGGGCGTAAAAATCCTAAGTATGGCTTCCTTCGGAAGGGAAGTAAAGCCGTGGGTCCCGTGTCGTACATTTACGGCACGAAAAAGAACCTCAAGCCTGAAAGAGAGGCCCCTGAGCAAAATTTGTCGGCCATTTTGCGCCCTGAGTTGAATGGGGGGACGCTGATGACCTGAGCTGTTAAAGAGCGTCCATAAATAAATCAATCAAAAAGGGGGGGGGGCTGCTTTGTGCGGATGATGCAGAAGTTCGGTCTTTTACAATAATAGGTTAAGTCTCTAGCAATGAAGGAAACTGAGAGATTTGTAACGAATGGGTTTTGAAGGCTAATAAAGGTAAAACAAAAATGATGGTCATTAAAGAGGAAAATGGATAATGAGAAAAAATTAATTCCGTGTCTTGTATATTTTGTCTAAAATTAAAATTAACATTATGGGATATTAGAATAAACATCGCTGACGGAAGTATTAAGGGAGTGCTTGTTAATTGTGCCTGAAATGGATATAATATGCCGAAAAAGGTTATATAAGGCATCGGTAGATCCGAGATAATCTCACAGAGGTGAGCTGTGGGGAATTGATGAAGAATGAGGAAAAAAACCCGTCAATACTTCCAGCATAGGAACTGGATAAATGGAGAAAGTTAATGTGAGAGCCCCATTCACGATGAAAATTAACATAACGTAAAAACTAGAGGCTATGTGTTGTAATGGAACCATTCAAAAAGAATTACTAAAAATAAAAATAGACGTAAACTTAGAAGCTTGCAAGGTCCAAACTTCTACGTCTAATGGAAAATGAAAGAATCGCAAATCTAAACGCATTGCTGCTCTGTTTACTGTTGACAGAATGGTGTCGATGGACCAAAGATTAATTGCATTATACCAAAGTTATTCTTGCTTGTATGACAATGAGGCGGAGGGCTGCAGGCAGGGGCATTCAATTACTAGTCTTTTTAACAACGATGCTACTAGATTTAAAATAATATCAAATTGATCATAATTCATTTTCATGTATTTTTGAAAATGCTGTGGATAATTTTCTCTCATTTCGCGCACTATATTATAGAAATCTCCTTTGTTTATTCTTCTTTGATTTAGGGGATGAACCACTCTCGTCTTTGCCGAGATGATGAACTTTTTAAATAAATTATACTCCAAGAAAATTAATTACTGCACTTTGCATATGCATAAACGCTCAGCCATTTTCAATCAGCTATTAGTTGATCTTCATTTGTTATTATTTTGATTGGCTAATACTTACGTTTGCGTCTTTCATTGTGAATGGCCACATACTACTAAATTAACGTGTTACGTTTTATTTTATTATGTTTACGTTTAATTTTCTTGTGAACGGGAACATAAAATTAAAAAGAATTGGTTTAGGCTGTGTCAGCTTACGGATGAGCACATTTTAATAGCCAATTTGAAGTCCCAAGAACATATATGGGGTACTGGAAAGAACAGTAAAGAATAGGATGGTAGATTTAGTTTCAGAAACGAATGCCTTGTGATGGGATTTTACATGGTAATTGGCGTAAGATTTAAATATATGGATAGGCAACTATATTACTCATAAACGAAGGAGAAATTAAAATTTATATTTAGTTAAAAATTTATGTTGAAAAGATAAATATATTGAAAAATGCAGCGAAAATAAAAGACCAGAAATGGCTTGGTTCAGATTAGGGGTTTGCAGAATGAAAGTTTTTTATTAAAGGAAATGTGATTTCTTCAGCGAGGTATTTGTCAATGTTATAAATTATTCTTTTTCCAAGAATGTTACTATAAAAGATTTAAGGGAAGTATTAAAGGGAGGGCGATGTCAAAAAATCGCATTTTCGTTTTTGTACCATTTAAATATCAGGAATTTTCTGTTCACTTTGATATGATTTTCATTAATGTTGCTTTGTTATAGTATTTTAATAAAAATTAATTATGTCACTGCAAATACTTTATTTTTATTCGCCGATGTTCACTTAAAATTCTATGTCTCAGGTACTATTTGCTATAGAAGGCTGTGGTTTATCTTGAATGATAGAAAAAGTTGTATTTCATAAATTGGCAGCGTTTGTTTTCATGACATCTTTTTACAACGTTGGAGGGTTTTAGGTCGTATTTCCCTCAAAAGTTAGTAGTTCTGTTTTTTTTTTTTTTTGTTTTTTTTTTTTTTTGCAATTATTGAAAAAAAATTTTTTTTTTTTTTTGCATAAGTTTCCCATTTTTTTAAAGATCTGTACGAGTTGTCACTTTGAAACTTTTACCATTTATCCCTGATATTATTGCGACGATGTGGATCTATTATGATAGAGTCGGGACAAAATGTGACAAAATAAAATAATAAAATGCTGAAAAAAAGCAAACATTCGGAAATAATTTCTAACTTGCTTCAGAGTTATGGTATAGTAGGGCAAATATATCAGCAAATTTAATTATGTGCATCTGTATGCTATATAAGTTTCATTTCATTAGCTTTAACAGTCATTGAGAAAATGGAAACTGAAGTTGGTAAATTTTAACATTACAAGGATCGGCCTTTAATGATCCCCTTAAATACGTAGTAAACAAACCAAAAATATGTTTATTTTCAAAGAGACCATAAATGCTAATCATGCAAGAACACAACGAGACTCAATTAAGCTAACTTTATAAAAATTTAATCTTGATTATTCCTACCAGTCATTTCTTCATTTAAAATCTTGAGTTACCAACTACTAGAAAAAGCGGAAATTTGATTAGAAATATATCACAATATAATTAACGTAGAAAAATTTCTCAAACATTTCGCGCTCGGTATCATGGAAAATTTAGGCCGAAGTTCTAGTCACACACGTTTCACTAACCTTTTCTCGCTTATTTATTTGTTCATTTATTCTAACAGAGACTCGTCGGTTCGCCTTAAACAAAGAGTGTGTCGCCCTTTCTTCGAAAAATAACAAATAACACCATTTCAACCTATCCCTGCCTTTCTTTATAGCAAAATGCGATACATCGAATCAAGTTAGATTGCTTATCAAGTCGCACAGCACTTTTGTGTTATAGGCCTCTTTTACGACGAAGGCATAGTAGGAATTCCTCTCCATTAAAGGGAAACGACAAGAATGAGTCGTATCGGAAGGAGCGCTGGCAATTTCCCCTCTCACAGTAGCCTCTCAAAGCACCCCATCATTACCACACACTCACAGCTAGCAGACTACTCGTTCTTAGCTAACTGGGGTTGCAGATAGAAGATCTAAATACTTACACGTTGTCAGTTCATCTCTTACTTATTTCAGCTAATATTAAAGTTAACAATAGCCACTGAGGACTTTAATAAGACAGCTAAGAACACTATGTGACCCTACCATTGTCGATCTTTTACACCGGCAAGAACTGTTTTCGGTCCCAGTGACTGTACGTTCACTTTGTATACGTTATCGAAAAAACTTCCTTCCCTTCTTTCTGTTAAATAATTCATCATCACTATCTCACAACGATGCCAAATATGTGCTTAGAAAGTGGACTGCACAATTGCCTCCTAATCTTACAATTAAGCACAATTCTGTTTTCTGAATAATCATAAATGAAAAAAAAATCCCTATCTTGATTCAATAAATAATTATAAACTGCTTATTATAAAATGTTGTGCAATTGAGAGAATCAACAATCTAACTGTACCTTATGGACGGTATGACAAAATAGCAACGCCGCGTTACACCGCTGAATTCCTAACAGTCAAGGAGAAGAAGTTGCCGCATAACAAGGCGCCTACATCGATACACTGCTGGAGCGTATTTAGCCAATGAAATTTACTACTGTGTAATTCCCTTTAGTTAAAAAAGAAAACTGGCAAAATTAATATTTTTAAGTTTAGTATCCTCAAGCTTTAAAATTCTATACAGTCAAAAATGGGAAAGGACACACTGTGGCATGTTTATGTCCTGCGCGGAGATTCTCTCTTCAGACCTTAAAGGGTGGTCCTTTATTATTTTCTAAACCTATTTACAAGATCTATTTAGTAAAGAACGACCATAACTTTTCCAGGCATAGTTTATCGCGGTAAAATTTAACGTTACAGTGTTTTGTTAGCTTAATTTGAATGTACACGAAATACTAGTTTCACTGCTGTCACTTCCGGTTCCCGCCTGAGAGATCTGTGCAAGTTGAGAGATGTTTTATTTCCGCCTACTGCAAAATAAAGGTGACATGCTACGAATATGCTGTTCTGAAATATTCTGCTTTCGTCTGAACAAATCTTTAGCCGAGGTCTATGGAGAGTTTGTTCTTCCCTTTAGTACAGCTCGAAAATGGTTAAAAACATTTAAAGAGGGGGGGGGGCAATCAATTTCAAAATAAGATGGGTCCTGTAAGGAAAAAATACCACTACTGCTCTCATTCTGAAAGAGAATCGTCGAATATATTTCTTGGGTGCCATCCATTCTTTGGTAACAGAAAAGTTCCATGCAAGACGGTTTCTGCAGATTTCGGGAAGAAAGAAAAAAACTTTCGCGTGCAGTTGAACATGCTATTTCAAGAAGACGCGGAGTTTCTTTCAAAGGCAACCACTAATGAAACTTGGCTGCATAATTTCGATCCTGAGAGTAAACAGCAAAACTCTGTGTGAAAATCTCCATCACATAAACATAAAAAAAAGTCAAAGCTATTTTTTCTGCTGTGAAAGTTATGGTCATCTCACTTTGTTCGATATTCAAGGAATTGTTTACCAACACATCGTACGTGTACACATAAGTAACAGCAATACCACAGAAATGTCCTGAAAATTCCTCTAAGACCACAACACACACAAAAGGCCACATTTCCTGCGACAAACTGAATGCTGCATTACGATAATGCACGGCCGCACATCGCAACATCTTTTTTGAAGACGGATAAAAAATTAAGTGAAGCGTATCCCTCACCCTTCCTATGATCCGTTTGACTTTTCCCCTTTCCCCAAAATGAAGAAACTCCTTCCTCTGGGAGGAATTTTTTCATTAACCAAAGCAGAGGTGAAGGCGCAGGACGGCGAATCGGATGGACATATCAAAAATGGGTTTTCAGCATGTCTGAAGATGGATAGAAACTCAGGAACAAGTGCATTGCATCCAATGAGAAAGCTAAGCATAATTATGAGCATTAGTAAAGGTATTTTGTCAATAATAATTATGATCAATCTTTATTGGAGAGCTCTTACATATTAGGATAAATCTGGTTCTAAGACTAAGGAGCTAAGAATATTTTTATAATTATCATTTTATTATTCAAAGTCAAGTTTATGATATCATTATAGTATTTGATCGTTTGTAATGTCGGTCCTCATGGTATAGTGGTAACCATACTTGCCTTCTAAACCCAAGGTCGCGGGTTCAAACCCGGCCAGGATCGATAGGTTTTTCGGGCGTAAAAATCCTAAGCATGGCTTCCTTCGGAAGGGAAGTAAAGCCATGGGGTCCCGTGTCGTATATTTACGGCACGAAAAAGAACCTCAAGCCTGAAAAAAGAGGCCTTTGAGCAACATTTGTCGGCCGTTTCACGCCCTGATTTGAATGGGACGCTGATGACGTGAGATGTTAAAGAGCTTCCTTAAATAAAATGAATAAAAAAAAATCGTTTGTAATTTCTAGGTACTCTGATATCTACTCGTTTACTGATATTTTAATGTATTTTTTCTCCAGTTCCAATAATCAGCTGCACTGGATTTCTACAAATACAAACCGGGGTTAGAATGCTGCGAGTGGTATTTGTTGGACAAAATTGGGATTTCTGAGGCTTTCTTGCGATTATTCCAGTGTTCATTTACCTCTGTGTAAGATAGGCAGGCTCTGCGGTAGAAAATAATGAGACATTGTTGACTTTAATGGATATTCACATTCATCTGCTATGAAATTCTGCACCTGTAGTTCATCCTCCTATCGAACAAAGCCAATGCTTCAACAAGGCTGAACTCTATTTGGGTTCCAAAGCGACAGAGCTTCACTGGTGATGCATCTGCAGAGGATTGGCAGATAGGACTTGCGGTGCCGTAGGTTCGTGTGCGCATGCGAGGGGATATATAGGCTGTAGAGCTTCAAAGTTTCTCTCAGCTCTCATTTCATTTCATACTCTTATCACTTTCTTAAAATTGAAGCCAAAGGAGTTTCAATATCTTAGAATGCCAATAACTGCAATTATGTAATTTGATACATAACCAGTTATAATCTATAGTTCTCTTTCGACTTTCACTACACCTTCAGATTCCAACATCTTTCCTGTGTATCTGTGAGGCTATTCGAGTGTAGAACGCGGCTGCATACTAAAAGAAGTCAATCAAGGCCTATAATGCATGTGCAAGTAGTAGCTTGTAATTTTGAGATTTGACGTGAAACTTTAGCAACCTTAAAATTGCCTTTCTACCTTTTCTGAGCACCAGCTGTAATTACAGAATGACACTACAGCACTCAGCTATCAGCTGTTGCACCTTCGACTTTCTCTTCTTCTTGGCTGGATTAATGGTTCCCAGACTTCTCACAGAACACCATGCAGGTGGCCATTTGCTTTCTGTCCAAAAGAGCTCTGTTAGATTTGTGGTTTGATGTCTCACAGTATAGTAATAACAGTTGCATATGCATAGTCCATGCCTATACCAAAACCTTATACAGGTATTACTACAGAGCAATAATCCTACGTTTAAACTAAATTTTGGAAAACAGGGAATATTAAATAACAGCTTTAAACATTAAGCACACAACAGTTCATTGTAATGACTCTTAAAGGAAGGAGAAATAAAATGTTTAAGTATTCTAACACTGAAGAACTAATAAATGTAATTTTACATTATTTCAAGTATAAAAGACGCGTTCCAAATTCAACTATGCTTCCTAATGATTGCGTAGGATCAGGTAGAAGTTGTGTTTGTAGAAAAGTAATCAGCAGGTCTGACAGACACGTAACAATAATTATCACGCAGTTGCATAAAGTAGCGCACTAGAAACGAATTTTCTAGAAGTAAATGCTCAGCAGGATTTCAACGCTTAAAAAAGATCAAATTTTCAACTCTCGTGGCACGCACGCTTGAGATGGGTTACTGTTGAGGGTTTAAGTGCGATATTTTACGTGCAAGGCAGCACTAAAGGTGTCAAAGAGATATGGGCAAAGTTTTGTATCTGCTCATGAATTTATATATCGACAACCAACAGCTAGCGATATGGTGGGTTTGTCAGCCCTTGCTCCTTCATTCTTTTCACGTCCCCTTCTACCTGACGACCTGCCTCTTTCCCTCCATGCATTCACAAGAAGAATAGTACGTTTTCTCTCCCTTCCTGCTTCGTGTCGCCTATCAGTTTTTACTTCATACATACACACTTCTCTGTATTGATTCGGACGGAAAGAGGAGTTAAAGAGGGCGTAAGGAAAATCTCCATCAATACAACTGTTACTGATAGTAAACAAGCGGTTTCCTTCCCACTAAAGCCAAAGTGAGTTGACATTAACTCGGCAGAACGAGAGAGGGTGAACGTGTTTCCTGGAACTAGTGTTTGGAAAGCTGAGTTTGATCCATTGATGCCCGTTTAAATTTAATCAAAGCAGATTACGAAACAGAATGTTAAACCATTAAAATGGTCTGCTCAGTGTACATGCGATCAAGCATCTGTAAACATACTTTTCAACAGAGGGTTTTAGAGGTTGAGACATTGAAGCAACTATCCTTTGTCTCCATCATTACTAGCGGGATGTCGACAAGACGAAATGCTTCATAATGTTTCTTTAATGCCAAGAGGTGTCGCACAGTACTTAATGTAAGACGTAGTGGTATAAAGTATGAGAAACTTGACAAAATGAGCAATTTTACACATTTTGTGTGATAGTATCTTTAAAATTATAAAAGTGTGTTATTTTCGCTAAAAGTTTAATTTTGCTTTTGTGGACTGTTGTGTTGCATTACCAAAGTATATATTATAGTGTTTACATAACGCGTATGATGAAATGCTGTATTTTTAGACACGTTTGGTGTTTAAATTTATTAGAAATTAATGAATTACTGGGAGTATTCGCTTTAAAATAAAAAAAAAAATTCACCTTATCAAAATATTTTGAGAATGCTTTAAGAATTTGTTTCACTGATTAACAAACTTGTCCATTCTTTTAATTTAAAAACAATTAATAGTCGAATCGACAATATGGAAACTGTGATTTTCAGCTTTAAAAATTGGAGATTATTCCTGACACAACTGTAATATTCATAAAAACTTGAATTAAATGTATCAATAGAAGCGATGTGAGAAATACACATCACCTTTACAAGAATAATGACTTAGCTTTACAACTTGCAGTATCCTGTAACCTTTCTGATTAGTAATAAATAATGAAATTAGAATGGCTTGTGTCTTATACCTTTGTTGTTATTGTTATATATGACAGTTCTAATGTACCAAGTCGTGTCCTGCATTTATCGTTAGTCAGGACTTTACGAGGAACTTTGGTCTCCCTGATAGGATGCGGTACAGCTCCAATACTCTAATTTTCCTCATAAAGCGGGGTGGCTTAGGTGGTAACACTAGGGACTTGCATGCAGGAGGTCCCCGATTCGAATCCCTTGAGACCACCCATCCTGACCTTGGGTTTCTTCGTGGTTTCCCCTACCACAACTTTTCCGCTCTCCCATTTCATGTCGTTTCATTCCGTTGGTTCTCTTAGAGGATCAAAAGTACCAGAGCGAAGTGGGCTGGTGCGGTGTGACGGTGGCTTGCGCTTGGCAAAAGTTTCTATCCCGGCATCTGGTAGGGGAGCAGATCTTATGATGAGCTCTAACTACTTGGTGGTGGCACCAAGGGTCGGGGTGTTCTATTTGAAAACAACGGGGACTCTGTCCCGGAGGTTTCTCCATTGGGGCGTAGGCACAAACGACCAGCCGTGAGCAATCCAATCCAATCCAATTTCCTCAGAGGTAACTTGTTACTGCCACCACAGCAATACCG
The DNA here is from genome assembly GCA_030762175.1 of Metallyticus violacea. Classification (NCBI taxonomy): domain Eukaryota; kingdom Metazoa; phylum Arthropoda; class Insecta; order Mantodea; family Metallyticidae; genus Metallyticus; species Metallyticus violacea. The sequence continues at coordinate 49,933,772 of CM060840.1, read as the reverse complement.
GAAATCGAAGCTAAGCATTTCGGATCAACAGATAAAATAAAGAAGTGACCTACAGGCGCTTATAATAAACAAATTAGCTTTCTTAATTCCTTTAGTTAATTCATTTATTCCATTGCACGTGCTTTGTGACCAGCACTATTTCACGGTGTGTTAGGTGCACATATCCCTTCCCTCATGTAAACAGCTATCTTTTATTTATTTATTATTTAAAGCTAACTGTTACACTGTATTTATTTAATTAGAATTATGGAAATGTACATACTGTCAATTGCGTTATTTCTAGATTACTGTACTGTAAAATGGTTCAAAATAAGATCGATAAGGAATTCTGATTACTTTACCTACGTCACTAGTTTGAGGTTATGCGGTCAGTATCAGTTAATATCACTTATAGGCAATCCCATTTACTTGTGTAATCGATTACATGTACGCCCCATAAAGCGGGTCACCGTGTAGATCATACTATTATAAGAGATAGTAACTTCAAGAATACAAGGTTGCTTTGGTTTCTGAAAAGAAATCCTCGGTACCCAGAGGATGAAGAAAGAATTTCCATACTTAGTTAATCCATTTGGAAGTTTAAAATTCTTTCATTTTTCTTTGTCGATTGCTTACATTCTTTGTTCTTTTTATTTTTCATAGACTTTAAAGACGTATGTTGGAAAGGGAATTAATAAAAAGTATACTAGAAGCAAATCAAGAATGGGAGCAGTTGCTATCGGTAGTATTGGTGCCGCGCCACCTTCGATATTCTCCGTTTATGGTGGCCAATTGATGGATGGCTCGGAGGACGGAGCACAAACAAACACAATCTCCTCAATTATTTAATAGACAATTTCAAAGTGGTGATAGTGAGCAAGAAATAAATTGAACATGGAAAGGTGAACCTGCTTCTTAGCAAACACTATCAATTACAAGTTTAAAGGCTTCTTTTGTTTTTATATTCATTGATTGATTGCTTTATTTATGGACGCTCTTCAACAGCTCAGGTCATCAGCGTCCCATTCAATTCAGGGCATGAAACGGTCGACAAATTTTGCTCAGAGGCCTCTCTTTCAGGCATGAGGTTCTTTTTCGTGCCGTTTATATTCACAATTGTATTTGTATTAATTTTCACTTTCTTTAATTAAGAAAGGAAAATATATCTGAAAAAGTGTAAGCTTTGTAGCAAGATTTACTGCGTTAGTGGCGGCATATTCAATTTAATGAATGTTAAAGGAGCACACAAGGAAAATCCTGACCAAGTGACCTTAAGAGATAATATGATTTGTCTAATTAAGTTTATAGTGGATATTAACAAAAGTATGTGGTGCAAATTATTTTGATTGGCTGATTCACTCCCAAATTAGCTTGTAAAGTAGTGCCGCTTATTAAATGCATATACTCGGCTATTTGTAAGCTTTTCTTTTTATTTTTGTTACTTATAGCGTAAAGAAAGAGTTTTATGAGAATATAAAACAGTTTGGTTTAAATTTCTGCCAAGAGCGAAAATATCTGTACACCAAACGATGAAATCTTGAAGATAAAGGCCAAGTTTACAGGGATTTCTATGTGGGAGTAAATTCGACAGCCAATAGCAAGGAGCATAGCGAGAAATGCAGAACAATATTTTATTATAAAGTTAGGATGGACAGATTATAGTAACAGCAATTAGAATGCTCTTAGTTCTTTTCCTGGTGGCCGATATGCAGTCCTTAAGTGTTGTGAAGAACAAAGGGTTTAAAGCCTTTGTACATGAATTAAACCCACGGTAGAAAATTACATTTTGTCGAACTTTGTTAGACATAAATTAACTAGAAATACGTTATACCTATATTTAAGGCGACAAAACATAGAATACCAGCACCACCAAACCTGCCACACTGATGCGACAGTATTTGGATGTCTCCACTTTCCAGTTAAAAGATAGGTCAGAAAATCAACTTTAACTACAATGTTGGTTAAATTTCATTGTAGTGCAGCAATATCAAATAATCCAGCGACTGCACTAAATATGTCGCGAACTAATTTAAATTTAAAGGGCACTCGATCACTTCCTAAATTCAGTTGCTTTAACAACTGGACATTAAATGTCAATTTTCACCAGTCCTTCACATTCCTATCTCAAACAAGTAGAAAAATAAAGGGAAACAATTAAGAGCTAAATACCGTTATAAACTAACATATGGAAGTTATTTCATTATAAGTTTAATTTATTCAATGTCTGGATTATATATCCTAACTCATAATTGGCATACTAACTTAGATGACTTTACGGAGCTGAGGCACGTCCGTTCATCTCTAGCCTCAAAGAAGGAGGAAGAAGGAAGCTTAGCCCATACAGTTTGAATTGTTCTGGTACGTCAGCCACATGCCTCTTTTGCTCCTTTCACGAACGGCAGCGGAGAAAACCGAGCCCAACTCGGTCAACTATTGAGGACGGATAATTACCATGTTGTTCTGTCGACCTGGTAGCTCAGTTGGTTCGAGCGTCGTGCAAACAACTGGAAGGTAGTGGGTACGCTGCCCCAGAGGCTACCTTTTTTTTTATTCTTCATAATTTGTCTACACTTTTCTTACAAATGTTACCTTTTTAGGTATGACAACGCATAGGTTGCAATTTTACTTTTATTTCATATACGTTGTAAAGTTGTTAGGTTAGGTTGGCTTGACTTAGCTTAGATTTAGAAAAAAACTGCAAAAGATATATTAATGCATAGGTTAGGTTAAATATATATATATATATATATATATATATATATATATATATATATATATATATATATTGTGTATATATATATATATATATATACAAAACGTATAAAACTTATGTTGTTAAAAACTTTACGTTTGCGTTGCTACATTACAGTTTCTCATTTAATTTCGGTGTATACTGAATGTGATTAACTATTAACGCATCTTAAAACGTTAATTTTTTGCATTCCATTGCTTGTTTCTCTGCGTTCCTTCGTTTTCTCCGCTGACCCCGCTGCCATCGTGAAAGGAGGCGCGGCTGGTACACCAGGGCGATTCTAGCTGTACACGTAAGTGCTTTCATGCAAAATCATAGTGCCATGTTTCTTCACGCATACGCCACCATCCCCCTCCATTCACACGTTCCTTAAACCAATTTTAAGAGACCGCTCATATTGCAGTGTTATGTGCTTACAATGCTATACAACACTACCAACACATAACTACAGAAGTCTAAGTACCACAGTATTGAATTATAATTGATAGAACGAAAAGAAAAAAAACAATAATCCGTATGCTGCGAAAGCAGACCCACAGTGATCTTGTGTATAAACACTATGCCTCTAACAAGTATGTTTTATTTTGCTGTAGTTTATTCTGGTTTATATTGGATACTTTTTGTTGTTGAACATATATTTTACAACCCACTAGAAACTCTTACTGAAACGCCTCACAGAATGAAATTCACGATGCAGCAACTATCTGATCCGGATCTCTCAGGCAGAAATCAGATACGTTATCTGCAGTCCACAGGCACAAGTTTTTCATAAACATCACAATAGCAACTAAACCATTTGAATTCTCTGCCTGTGTATACCATGCAGTAACCGTGAAATAAATTAATGCTGTGTGGTGTTTTAAAGATAACATGTGACAAACAAGATTAGCTTGTCGTTGCAGCATCGGCACTAAAACACCCCTGATCTCGTTATGTACTACATACAAGTGATAGAACTGCAAAAAGCAATTTTTTGGCAACAGTGTAAATTAATAGCCCCCATTTTCGATTGCGACATCAGCACTTTCAGGAAAATGCACCTCTGCCATTCTATAAATGCATTATGGGGTTTGGAAAACGAGTTAATGCACCGTAATTAAATCAGGCTGCTCTGTGGAAGCTATTGCGTATACCAGACATCATGATCAATGAAATTATCACGACGAAGCGCTCAGAATTAAGGGGCATATACAGCCATATACTTGTAGCCTTAAGGTTTAATAAACACTCTATCTTCTCAGAAGATATATGTGTAACATTTGGAGCACAGTTGAGAATGTAATACCATATATTCAAAAACCAATTTAATTTTGTTACCTTTTCAGAATAATTTTAAATTTTGTATTTATTTAAGAGTTTATATACTGTAGTAATATCACTGGTTGTGATTTAATATTTACTAAAATACTGCAAAATAAAACGAAAATATAAAATTTATTATTTGTAGTATGAAGGACAAAAATAAAGCACAAATGGTCCCTCTGCAAAAAAAAAAAAAAAAAAAAAAATCTTCCCCCATGCACTTCTAAGTGATATCACATTTTATTGCGACTTAGTTTTTCGAAAGGTTTCTTATTTAAACTCATAAGGAAAGTAATTAACGAAAAGGTATATAAATAATATAAAGACAACTATTGGATCTAGGGATGTTTATGTTTCACAAAAATATTCTTTATATGAGATGCTCAAATTGCTAATTTCAAAATTATATAAAAAAATTAATATCAACTTGTTCCTACAAGAAGATATGTTTGTGTATTTACATTCACTAATTCTCTTTCAAAATAAGTGTGTAAAAATGGCTACTGTAACGAACCTGCCTAAGTCCACAGCCTCAACTGCTCTGGACTCTGAAGTAATGGAAAGTTATGAAGATCAACACATGAAAAAGATTTTGATTGTTGAAGGTATTTTGTTATGTTGTGTCAGCAAATGCCTGCCTAAATCATATATTTTCCTTTCTTCTGGCATGTTCTTGAGTCTTGACGTGGGGATAAGCTCATTCTAAGCCTGCTCTGATTAGCCGATACGCCTCTCGATTAACGAACAGGTCTCGACTCAAGAGACAGAAATTTCTAAATAAATTTTTCGTTTGAGAACAGTGGTCAGGACTCTCCGGAGTTGGGGGTAACTATTTCGATCTTTTAATTAGAATTTTTAAGACGTCTCTTGGCTGTATTCAGTGACCAAGATATAATTGAAAAAGAGCAGTAGCTTTAGTAATGCTTTTCTTTAACTTTAATAGCTGTAAAGTACGCACGTAAACAATTTTCTTTAGAGAGTTGTGTAATATTTTTGTAGTATATTTTCAGAGCTTGGATGTTACTTAAGGATTACATTCTGAGGTATGTACGTGATTCTTTTGTAGCCCAGATTATATTTGTTGTCTTATCGGAGCTTTTATATAAGTTCTTAGTTATATGATTCGTAAATTTTGAGAAATTCTTATGAAGGTAATATTTGAAATTATATATGTTAATCATTCCTTAAATATGTATTATTATCGGTGTAATACGCTTACTTAACTCTTATATCAATATTAACATGCTGCATATAAATGATCTAAAAGCACACGTTCATGAAAATGTATGCAAAACTTACTGATAATAGTCTTCATTATTGTTGACTGTTATTTTCCCTACATGTTTTCAATAAATGTGTCTAAAATGTTTGATTATGAAACTCAACTTCCCAAAATAATTTGCAACAAAATTACCTAAATCCAAATATAATTTTCTAAAACTCACGAACACTGTCCAATAACATTTTTATCCTTATTTTTTCTTAGTTCGTACTAAATATGCATTTAAAATGCTTAAGGAAATACTATTTTATGCTTCCCTGAATGTACTAATGCAAAAACTGTAACTGAAGAGCTGATACTTTAAACACAACAGTTTCTGGAACTGCTGTGTTTAAAAAATTTCATGTTTTGTGAATTGGTCAACTCACATGTTATATAAAAAAGATATTAACGTTTAAAACTGTGGAGCGGTTATAATGTTTCGTACACATAAGCAGAGCAAATTACACAAAAACAACATGAAATGCACGTAATAGTATTAGCACACTGATGAAACGGTGCTCCCGTTGTACTAATCTTGCAAATATTCACACTCTCCCTGTTTTATTCGTGTAGGGCTTTAACTGCGTTAGTGTTATTGTCACATTTGTTGGTTTGTGAACAGATGAAACCTGACGAAATTCAATTATTGCTTAACAGATGGCCATAGTTCGGAGTCGCTTTCCTGTACCATTAACTTTACATTTAATTATTTTTAACTGGCCGACATCGGAGATTGAATATGTGACCTCCTGAATACAAATATCATTTGTAACTCACGAGTCCTACCAAAGCATTTCATATTGACACGACTAAACTGCGATGGTACTTCAGCAAAATACTTCACATCAAGTTACCATAAATTGCTTGTAGTTAAAACAATACTTGGTTCGTGATGTTTGTTCCTCTTTTTACAAATTATCGCTCTTCTTTTTATTTTGCCTTATTTTGCTCTTCAGCATGCTTGCCTTGTTAAAGCGAACAATACTGAGAAGGGCACTACAGCACGTATTTTTGAGTGGCAGGTTCCATCTTCGCGAGATGACTCATTCATTCAGCCCGGGCGACGTGCGAACTCTCAATCCATCATCGTCCTGCAAAACACTCCAACAAATAACAAGGGTCGTTCATACCGAACATTTTATCGCTCACATCTGACTGATTTTCTCTGACAGTTCATCCGATTGGAAATGCCGGATAATAAAATGCATGACAGTACACGGTGATAATAATATTCTACAACTTTTCCTACAGAGAATATGCCGAGCTTTCAAACACATTTGGGAAATAATTACTATGCACATAAATTGTTAAACATTTTCGGCATTACATTATAGCGACTGTATACGTTGTAGCATAAGAAAAAAATACACACAACCTACTTGAAAAAATAAGTTACGTTCGTCTCTCTCTCTCTCTCTCTCTCTCTCCTTTTGAATAAATCGATTAAGAAATGAACAGCTTAAAGCGTAGTGTGCAAAAGAGTACTAACTCTTTAAACATCATCTATGAAATATTAAGAAATGACTCAAGGTTTGCAATTTAAAAGAAAAAATAGAGATAAAATAAAACCCTGGTAAATCTAAATCCATTAATAAATTACACCATTAAAATATTTTGCATACGTAAGGATGCATTCAATAAGCCCAAAAACTCAATATTAAAACAGTATAATAAAAGATAAAACGGAATATATTACAATTTTACAAAGATGTTTTGTGTGCTTCTTAACCGAAAGACAAGCAATCAATGCACTTAGGAACACGTTTCTTTCCGTGAATGTGAATCAACGTTAACGGCATATGCCGTTTTTGCACTCATCTGTCTACTAAGCTCCATATTTTTTCTACGTCTTCCCTACCTTGTCCTCATTAGTTGTGAGGTATATATGCCTTATGTGCCTATTGGCTAACACAACTTCTCTGTTAACGAATATGAAAGGTAGTTGGCCCTGCTACACATCGCGTGGAAGAAACTCTCTTCCTGGCTTTCCTTCAGAGCAAGCTCTTCTCAGCGTACGCATTTACGACACTTTGGATTTGCGGTAAATTTAAGCCTTTGCAATTAGCAATTACTAAGGAGCCTCTTGACTACTCACGACAGTTACCCAGGTACATGTATATCTAAGGATTATGATTTATAATGTATTTTAATTTTAGTTTTGTTTTCATAATGCAAATAAATGTATTCTCTAATTGGTAATTTTAGTAATGCGGTTTGTCAGTTTGTTTTAAGGTCAGTATGAGTTGTATTTAAAGTAAATTTACCTTAGTAATAAAAGTTCATACTTCTTTTACAAAGTTTATTATATTGTTTTTTTGGGTATGAAACCAATTTGTATGTATGTTAGTCAAATATTATTACTTTAACAAAAACTAAATGTAACCGGACAGTTAAATGGGCCCGATTCTTCGTCACTGGTTATGAAGGCTTTGTTTCAAACTTTTCAAAGTATTGATCATTTTATAATTTATCATGCTTTATTGCTGTTGTGTTTGATTCATGTTATAGCAAGAACTATCATGATTTATTATACCCATTTTCCTTGACAATTCTAAAATAATTATGCAACAGTAACGTTAAAGATTCATGTTTTAATAAATAGTATTTACATATATTCTTCAATTTTGTCAAGCCATCCTTCTCCCGTATTATTAAGTTACCTTAAGTTGCAGAGCAGAAAGTGTGTTGTTTTATAGGGTAGTTCAAAAGACAGTGTATCCGGATGAAGAAAAGATTAACTAACATTTCGGAAATTGAGCGGCAGCATGTGAATCAAAGGAAATGCTTTTAGCGTTGTCTATGAAAAAGGTAGTTTTCCGCTCGCACGGCAGAAGGGGGGAGTGCAACTGAGCTGTATATTGCCGCTTCCACTCTTCTTCCGCGAGTGTGGAAAGTTAAGATGAATGCAGTATATATATATATATATATATATAAAATCTGTGTCTAAGTGTTTTGTCATTTTTCTACTTCTTTAGCTATCGTTACTTTACATACAATATAAATATATATAAACTCTTTTAACTCTAACCGCCAGAACTGTTTTCAAATATAATTACGAGAAAATAACAAATGCTAACAAAATTTAAGATGAAAGGAATTGTCAATACACTATTTAATACCATACGGTGCACTATATTACTCCGCAACCTTGACTTACGCAGACGTATGACAAAGTTATGTACCACCCCTCCCCGATATGATTAATTGAACGCTTTCTGCGAATAAGAAGCCACTTTAGAAATTCGACCTGCAAAACCTCTCAAACTAGATCCCACTACTTTCTCCCTCCATCGAATGAGAATATTAACGACACTCTACCGCTTTCCTGAGTCAATTCACGGAGAGGAGCGGAACTAAGTAGCATGGGCGTTTTAAAAAAAGAGTTACTGCCTTCGTATTCCTTGCGCCCAAAGATTCTGAGATGGCAATTCCTCTACCCTGCTAAGATTACTACCAACTGGGAAACTTATTTTCTTGACGATATACTTTACATATTGGACGGAAAAAAAGATACCCCATCAAATTTAAAAGCGAAATAGGTAAGCACAGAGAGAAAACACGTTGCTCTTTACTAATGCAATATATTTAAGTATACGAAGATGGTGTTATTTAACATTTTTGGGAACGATATTTTTATATATAAAAAACATAAAGAGGAAGAGTCTAGTTTAATTACTACACTATTCTATTTTTTGTCACCTATCTTCATAACGCTAGCTGATGATTATAAGAAGTTATTTGAGCATTTGGTTTTCTTTTTCGTTACATTAACAACAAAAGTTTAAAAAGAGGCTGAAGAATGAACTCGGCGTCATCAACGCTTAAAGTTACCACGCAATCACCTTTTAAGGGTAAAGAAAAACTCCATAAAAATGTTACCCAGGCAAATTCGAACGCGGAACCTTCGGATCTGCAAACAGACATGCAGATACAAAGTGGTCGTTGTTTCGCTGTTATTTATGTATCTAAATGCCCGAGTAAAGCTAGACCGAAAAATATAACCAAGTTACAATATCATTTCTAATGGCATGGAAAGAAAATTATGTAAATACCAACCAAAAATCTATACTTTATTTACAATATATATTTTGTATATCCAGTACAACTGGACAATTTCATTAAATTGTTTTTCCTGTATTTAATTAATTATATTTATTTGATTCTCCTTAGAGTTATTCAAATTGGGAGCGCTGTATGCTGCACAGACAACTGTTGAAACGCGAATAAATTAATTTTGTTCTGAAATACTGGATGTGTAGACTTTGGATGAATTGTTACCAATTAAAGTTTTTAGTTTTTGGAGCTATAAAATGTCTTAGATATCTGGTACTGATTACAAAAATGTGGAAACGTATGAGAAACATGCCTGTTATCACAGATCCTACCTATTGACTTAGTTGCTTAAACGTTCATTTACACAGAAAGAATATCCTATATAACTACAAAGAATGAGAAAGGCGGTGGTTATAACCAGCTCCTCTCCTAGGAAAGAAAAAGTGCGAAAACAAATCATAAAAAGCGCGTTTTTTTTCCTTCCTTCTTTTCCTTAGGGTTTTTTTTTTTTTCGAACCTGTACAAACTTTGCACTCTTAAACAAGAGACTAACAACGTATACGAACATACATAGAACCAAGGAAAATATTAAATAACTTCGCTGTAAGTTACCGTAGTTATATTATTACGAAGTGTGCAGAAGTTCTACATTCACTCTGTTCCGTGCACTTAACCCACTTTTAGTAAAACGTCTACCTTACGCTCATTCATCACAGTCCCGTTTAAGAGATAGTGCGAAGTAAAGTGCCCACATCCTTTATAATACTCACTTCTCAGTTACTTTAGCCAGTAGAAAACCTGGACCAAGGCAACTCTGTGCTAAAAACCTATGAACCGTAACTTAGAAGCGTGTAAGCGAAATTCGGGAATTAAACCAGCTATGTTTGTTTTTTATTTTTTCTTTTGTTTTCAACTCAACTACTTTCCAAATTTTATTTTGCTTTGTTCTTTCTGACGATGTATATGCTGCCCCGGGATATTAAACCGCTTATCGTTTTCATTTACTTTACTATAAATACCACATTTGTTTGCTTATTTTTCATTATTAATGCCCTATAACAATTACTCAACTGTATGGAGCAATTTCTTCATCATACAGAGTTAGTTAAAAGTTCCTAAATAACTTTTGAAGCACACGGTTTTCGGTGTGCACGGATGGCCATATATTGGGAACTCAAAAATGATGTTGCCTTTTTTTTTTTTTTTTTTTTTTTTTTCCCTACCGGTGTGACCGAAAAAGATGCTGTCTCCAGTTTTAAACGGAGAATCTAATAATATTTACATTTTTATTATGCTAATTAAGCGCTTTTTTTTTTAAAAAAAAGCACACAATGGATGCTTTTGTACAAATAACAGCTGATGCACAAAGAGAACAAAACGTGTACCGAATAATAAAACGCTTCTTCCCAAAATAAATAAACGTATTAATCAGGCGGTGGTCACCATGAAGTCTAGAAGCAAGTTCAGAAATCAAATTACTTGTCTTTTGACATAATATCACAAGATAAAAAATTCGCACCCCTCAGCTAATTGACTATGCGCTAGTCGACATAGAAATCGTTTAAGAAATGACTTAACAAGAGATAGAAGGCACACATTGAATTTTTTGAAATACACTTCCGACTTTTCTGAATTATGTGATATAACTTTTTATATGCATCCTAGAAGCGGTTCTTTTTAATATTTTAAAATACATTTACAGAAAAAACACTCCCGATTTTAACACCATTCATTTCAAAATGATACAGCTTTCGAACCAATTCTGGTTTTGACGTAGAAAGTTTCAGCAGCTTCTGACTGCATTAGGTTCCAAGTTGTAGCTATGAGCGAGATTTTAATATACTTTGGGGGGGAGGTCGTTGTTTTCTCACAGCTACATTTTCCTATGTATACTTATCTCTAGAGAAAAAAAAATTACTATCAATTGCCTTGAAATTTTCAGCAATGTTTCTAGATTTAACAGTGAAGCTACTAAAATATAATTACTAAGAAAAGTTTCATAACCTATGAATTATGGGTGTCTTGTATAATTTTTTTTACAAAAAATTTAAATTCTATTAATTCTTTCTCAATACACAGGTAAAACAAGCATCAAGTCTATATTTTTGCATAAAGCGCGTATATCATCACATTGAAATCTTATGTAATATTGCCCTTTTCATTTATTCCGCTAGTTCTTCGTATATTTTCTTTCTTATTTTCGTTCACCCTGTTTCCCTCTTGTTTCTTGTTTTATCTGTTTCTACCCATTACGTTTCTTTCTAGATTTAAAATTGAGTTTTACCACCATTTGTCTTACGTCTTTGAAAAAGAACACAAACAGTTCAAAAAATAGCGAAATTTGTGCGACTATTTAAGTGTTTTATCTATTACTGCTTTTCTAGATCTTGTTACTTTAGCTATATATAAATAATTTTTACGTGACATATTCAGCGTTTTGTTTATACACATTTCAGGAAAGTAGATTTCTTCATTGTCGTATGTTTCCCCTTAACCTACTTAAAACTGCGTTCATTTCAATGGAGATTACATTTAAAATATCTTTTCTCTTGACAGAATCGTAAACTCATTAGGTTCTGAACAATTTACTATGAACTCACTTCATGCATAGCTAGTTGATAAGTACAGTCAAGCATTGTGTCGATTTCTTTCTTTCTTTCTTTCTTTCTTTCTTTCTTTCTTTCTTTCTTTATACCTCTCTTTCTCTGGTATTTAACATTCCAAAACTCCTTTCAAAGGCTGAATCGATTTGGGGGCACTTCCGCATGCACTTAGCATTCATTAAAATGCCATCACTTTGATCCTCGAACAGGAAATAAGTGATAAATGTTTACAGCCTCAATACAACTACTGAATATAAAAATACACCCCCCTGTTTCGCGCAAGTGGCTTTCAAACAATCGCAACATAAAACGTAAACTTTCGGGGAGAGACTGTTTTGTGCTGCTCTGAATAGAACTGATAAATTCAACCATAAATCGCTATATCAAACAGCAAATCTGGAGCAATTTAAAAACCAACAAAACTGTAGGTAACAAAGAGATGGTTTTAATGCTTGTCCCTCAAGTCTTCAAACAGCAATTTGTAGCTGAACGGAATTGCGATTCATCCTTTTCAGTTGCGTACATTCAAATCTTCACTGAGCATATTTACTGACTTGCAGCAACTTACTTGTCATGTTTATACTTAGCTGGGAACACACGTGAGTTACTTTTAAAGTTATTTTCGGTAATAATTAATGCATTCATGATCTGTAATCAGGGTTGAGTTAGGGCTTATGCTTCTGGTGCTGTCTCATTTGGAATCATCATCATCTAGTAGATATTGTTGAAGCAAATACTAGTTAACCTATAGAAAACTAGCAAAGAAACTGTCTTATTTGTAATCATTTGAAGACAGTAGGAAAAATGAAAAGAAAAAAATGATAATAGATGTATCGCACATAAACATCATTCGTTTGTAGTCTGTTCTTCATCGATGTTGCACAGCAGAAAGTATCCTTTTTCAGATCATATTGTGACCTGTGAACTCTATTCCACCACCGCAAACAATCATGATGAAGGACAGAGTGACACTTCGCAATCAAAAGTTCACCAGAAGCTATAACAACCATATAGTAGTCTGCATCACTGCAATATTTCACATCGTGGCGAAACAATTACTTCCCAGCATTGTCAATAACTGGACAAAATGCAACAGAAGCTAGAGGAAAAACTGCCAAGAACCACTCAAAACTCATGATAATGCCGACACCACATCTCGCAAAAACACCCCAGCGGCTGAATGACAGCCACGAAACTACCTCGCCAACATATTCGCCCGAACTTTCACTTATTCAAATACCTGAACAATTTTCTTAAGAATAAAAGCTTCAATGACCAAGAAAAAGTTTTATTGAAGTTTAAATCCAAGCAACTTAATAAATCCCTAAAAGCAGAAACAAAGCACGAGAAACATTGTGTGCATTTCCATTAATACGAAAAATTTTTTCTTGTATAACGTCATTTTACAAAGGATATCAACAAAAAGTTGTTGCGTCAGTGGAGTGCTAAACGCCGGAATGTTGCGATATATTCATATCAAAACTAATCTGTCAAAAAGCTGTAGAGCAACATAAAGGAGTTTAGAGAAGTAGAATTAATCCCCTGTTATTCTCTTTTCTCGTAAGACATGTGTTTAATTACAGTGACATAATTTGAGTTACGGGTCGTAAAAGCGCGGCTGCACCCTGGACACAAGAAGAAGTCAGTCGTCAATGCTATATGATGCATGTGCAGATAGCAGCTTGTAGTTAGTTTGAGGGTGAAGAAACATTCTTTATGTACGATACAAACGTGAAAACAGATTATTGCAGAGAAGTAGTAAGACGATCCGGAAGGAGATATATTGGTAAACTGATTACCAATATGTTAAAAAGTTACGAGAGACAATTAAGAAATGTGTTCAAACCGTGGTATTCTTATGTTAAAAAGTAAAACGAAATGCAAGATCTTTTTTTACGCAGATCCTGGCAACGTGTTGCCGCTGAGGGGCATCATTTTCAACACCTCTACAACATAGACTAGTGCTTACTATCATCAGTTTTAAAGTATTATTTTAGGCTTTCAGTAAAAACATAATTACTAAAATAAAAATAGACATTTTGCGCGCAGTCACTCTCCCATTTTCCAGTTGCGGCGGCCCACAACTTAAATAACCTCACTGTATTTCGTGGAGGTTCGGTAAAACTAGAAAAAATGTGCTTCTTTTCGATACACGACGAATGGCTCTACGAATGAACAGCAAGTTCTGATCAGCAACCCTACAAACGACTATGGTGACTTTTTTTTACGATGCCCAGACCTCAATTGGAGCTCGAGTTCTACACATTAATATATCGCATTGTGGGTACTTAACGTAAAATAAGCGCACTGTCTGCTGTACTTGAAGTCTTATAATTTAGCTCGGAGAGTCTTTCAATAGCAACTGTACGGAAATGTTAATAGCTATTTGCAGGGGTCATAACGAATATTCGGCACGCACCCAGTTTTCATATCCCATACACATTTGCATGTTGAATTCATATTTTTTAAATCAATGCAGTTGAAGTAAACATGCAGCTCAGAGACAGGTTCCGACTGCGTTAACAATGCTCTGACATGCATTCACAAACCGTAACAAAGGAGCGCTTTTAATTTTAATTCGTGCCCATGAAGCCCTCCCAAAAGCAGCACCAGATCTCTCCATACAATTGCTGCTTCCCGTGGGGTTACAGAAACATAATCCGCTGGCCTCGCTGACAGCACCTGCCGTGATGAAAGCGGAAAAGAGAGCAAACGACGAACGTGGTTTAAACAAATTGATCGGCTTTGTAATATTGTGCGCTATCTGTGTCAATTTCTATACACGTACACATATGCAACTTGTTTATCCTGAATAGCGACGCAGAAAACAAAGCGAGGGAGGACCTGGATATACACTGACAACTAAAATACTTTCGCTTCGCCACGCGCAACACAAACAGCTATAGACAATCCAAATCTCTTGTACAAACCTTGTCAAATGCACTTACGGTAGCTCGTTTTAAACCCTACGCAACTCAACTTCCCGAACTGTTGTATACAGTCAGTTCCAAGATAGAAAGTACTTAGAAGAACATCTGTACTCAAAACTCCAGACACCAAAATCACCCGTAAATAAACTATCGTTTTCCAGGTTGCCAGTTATGGAAGAAGGATAACATCTATTGTTTATGCTCAGTAATAATTTAATAATTCATATATTGATCATCCAGTTTTACCAAGATCGGCCGATAATTTATCCAGAATATAGTAAATCGAGGCAAAAGAGGAAACACTAGAGTGACAGTCTAACAAATTCTAATGTACTTAGAAAGTTATATACTCCAATTTCACCCAAAAGAATACTGGAACTATCAGTATTAATTTTCCACACATTTCTGGCACCTGCTTATGAAATTAATAATTCTTTTGCATTCTCTTTGAGATATCCTATTGATATCTTGACAACTTTATCCTTTAATTCGTTTTACGTGTGTGGACACTACTAAGTATAACTCACATTAGGGCTTAGAATCGATCACCTGTGAATTTCTCTCCAAATAAATTCTTGACAGCACGAACGGACTCAGTACAGACACACAAATCAAATAAATACTCGTGTGGAAATTTATACCTAGTATTCTTAACTGACTTTATAGACAGACACGTGTTTGTAGACAATGAGTGAATGAGTAAGAATCAAGGCCAACGTAGCAGTTCGTTAAGCCCCACTTGTCTGACCCAACTCATCGTCCTATGCAGTCCCCCATCTTGGCTCAATGTTGATCAAACAGCTTCATTTAAGCGATTTAGTTCAATGTGGGAGGAAAAAAAAAATATTTGTTTCTCTCCATACAACGTAATTAAAGATAATGCGTATTTATCAGCAAACTGCTCTTGCCTCAGAAAAGTTTGGTTTCTTTTTCCCATTCTTTACTATAAAATTACAATCTGCTCGGAATTTTTAATGGAAATAGATTTGCCTGAATCGTATTCAACTTTATGGTTATTTAGTATGAATTATCAAATTTAATGTTAAAACGCATTATAAATCACACTAGGAGAGCTCATTGCAGACTAATAAATTAACATTGATAGCTAATAAATAACATACCTGTAACTACAGCTGTTTTTAAATTGAGTAGATAGGTACAAAATTGCTTCTAAATTCAATATTATTGTTAACTCTCGCCTTACGCACAAGATTGCAGAATTATTTTCTACATATAGCATCGTTCTGTATTGATTTTGTATTTAGTGCATTTTAGCTTCTTAAGATCTATCCCATCATTCGAAATAAAAATATACACCAAAATATGTAGCAGAAGTCTTACAGATGAAATGTATTCCGATTCAAGGGCTGCATTGCAGTGAGGAAGACTTTTGAACAAGATTTGTAAGAAAAAATATATGTATCCTTTTAAATATTATTTTTTTGGCTTAATATTGATTGTGCGCCAGTACGTATTGGATTCAATTCAACAATTTTATAATGCTACGGACTTCAGGAAGTTTACGAAATGTTAATGATAATTTGAAACTTACTATTTTTCAAAGTTTTCCCCTCAGCCTTTATAGGTCTAGTCATCCTTCGAAATCAAAACTGAAGGCACTGACATTGTCCTTAATGGTGCTCAGTTCCTCTTTGTATGCTGTTGCGGCAACTTCTAGACTTGAAAACTGCTTTCCTCACAGTTCATTCTTCACCACAGGGAACAGAAAAAAGTCCCACAGGAAACAAATCATAATTACAGGCCTGTAAAGGTTGAGAATGGTAAGTTTAGCAGAGGTAATCTCCATTTGTTTGCATTGTTATGATGTAGGTATATTATGATACCTCTTGGAAAACTTTCTGGAGACGAACTATACTGTACCACTTTGCGGTAACTGCCCTCGAACTTCCAAGGGAACTGTTGCTAACGGTGAAGAATGTCCACCATTTTCTTTCCCGCATTACTTACTCTCAAGACTATCATTGGAGGTCGTCTTGGAAGATCCATACTGATGACTAACGGTCAGTTCCCGGATCAGGTTGATTGATCCAGTTTCATTACCTGTTACGGTTTTATAAACACGACCAGAGTCTCCATTCTTATAATATCTTTGGTGCATTTTGCAACACCGTTCCAATAGAATGAGCTTCTGCTTTTTACTGAGGTTGTGGGGCAACCAGAGGAAATTTCCTTGACCCTTAAATAATGACGCAACACTTTAGACATTTAGCTCTTCAGGAGAATATTCTCATTTTTACTATTCTATTATGAATAGCTATCATATCATTCTAGGATGTATCCACTGAAACATTTTTCCCTCATCACAGAAAAAGTCTCAAAAATCAGTACGATAATTTTTTCACTTAAAGATCTGCAGATTTTGGAAAATAAATTTGCATTACTGAAATGCTTTTGAAATATGAATGCTATAAAAACAAAAATTGAATGCAGCGTAATCTTTGGCTTAAACTCTTGTATGAAGCAACTATTTTCATTCCCATTGGTGCGTGGCACTGCCTGCATTTTTTCCTCCTAAACATGTTTGTCATTGGGCCATTGCGCTCGAGTTTGGCGTTAGTTACACTAAACCAAACACTGCAGTCGCATATGAGAGACTAAACAAAAGCGGGAGCCAAGCGCGGGGAATAATTAATGTTTAAAGCACATGTTGCACTTCATAGTGGCTTTATGTGAATCATGTATTCGTGTGGCCATACTACAGAGAGCAACGGTGCGGAGAATCGCCTATTGATTCAAGTGCGGTAAAACCGAAAACAAAAAATACTACCGTTTTTCTCTGTGCAGAAACAAATTTATACCCCAATATGCTAATGCTTGACGATCTATTAGTATTTCTTACTGTTACGATAGGATATTACGTTCATCCCAAATATTGTCAACAGCTGCCCAAGTGATTCTTCGTGCCGTGTGTCAAACATGATAGCTAGTGTTTCATTCTAATGTCATACCTTTCTGGAACATCTCAAAAGGAACCTGTCAATACGAATGTAGCGTCCCATCCTTTCTCCTCAACTCCGTGAGCTTTTTGGGCGATTTCAAGAAAAATACAAATGAAAAGAAAGAAAACGGCAAAGAACAGATGAAGTCAATGATCGAGAGAGGTGAAGGGGGTCTTTAGTTAAGTTTTCGTTACTGTGCAGGCTAGCTCATTTATTAGCACTCTTCTGCAATTTTTTAAAATCTGAAGCACAACATTAGGATGAAGAAGCAGATGATATCAATTTAAATTATAGTATTTATATTTTGCTATGTTTAGTTTTTGTGGTAATATAGAATAATGCAATTATTTTATCAGCAAACGCCATTAAATACGATTAGGTTTAATACTGATTGTAAACTCTTTCCATTGTATTTTAGTTTACATCGCGCTAGCCATTAAAACCGTTTCCCTTCTATTTCTACACAATTGTCATCTGCTGCAGAACGGCATTATATCTTACTCGCCAGGGTTTTCGCGCAGTAATCTCCCAGATGTCATTTTATTAAAGTGCGGGGTTTAAGTTTGTGAGGGGCTGAAACTGTAAGTAGTTTTATTATTTAATATTTTCTTATAAAAATCCACATTTCTTTTCCTAACTGTCTCGGCCTACCCTAAACAAAAAAGTACCATCGTTCAAACATGACATCTTCTGGTTCCATATCACCACTGTAAGTGCTGAGAATGAGTTGAAATAATGAAAGTGTTATTTGGTAAACAAACATATGTAAGCTCTCGCTGTTGAATACTAAACAAGCGACATTCATTTCACTCGCATCACACAACCTCTTTAAGACAGTTGCTACACAGGGACCGAGTTTTAATCGTATCCAAATATGCATGCGTGAAAAGTAGTGCAACCCCCTCTTCTACCCACTTCTTCATCTTGTTCAACAGCCGACTGTCTCGAGTAAGAGGGGTGAAAAGTCCATGTCATTCAATCGCAGAATAATTGTTTACATTTGTGAAACGTGAAATATAGAATTACATAGGTACTGCTGGATTTAGCAAAATGTAAATATACCGCCATACCACCACCATCTTCTATTCCAGTCTCGTGTTGATTTGGTTTATTTACGGACGCTCTTTATCATCTCAGGTCATCGGCGTTTCATTCCATTCAGGGCGTGAAAGGCCGATAAATTTTGCTCAGAGGCCTCTTCTTTCAGACTTGGGGTTCTTTTACCTGCCGTAAATCTACGGCATGGGGCTCCACTGCTTTACTTTCCTTTCGAAGGAAGCCATACTTAGGATTTTTACGCCCAAAAAAATCCATCGACCTTGATCAAGATCGAACCCGCGACCTTGGATCTACGAGGCAAGTATGGTTACCACTGGACCGAACCAGTTTCGTGTAGCCACCTTTCATGGCCTTCCCAACTTCCTTTTTTCTTTAAGTCTACATATGGAAGCCTTATTTGGATTTCTGTTTGCTTCCATTCTTCCTAAAATATTTAAGAAATTGTCTTCTATCGCGATATTTTTTTTTCTTCATTTGATGATTCAATTATTCTCAATTCACTCCTTATGTCATCATTTTTACTTCATCTCCTCAGGTGGAGCCATTTACTGTTCTCAAATAGACCATTTCTGCTGCTTGAATGTTAAAGTTCATATATCATTTATGGTACATTCTTACTTTACTTTATATTTATTTGTCTGTCCTGGTGGTGTAGTGGTTACCATAGTTGCCTCCTATACCCAAGATCGCGGGTTCGAACCTCGCCAGGACCGATGGATTTTTTCGGGGCGTAAAAATTCTAAGTATGGCTTCCTTCGGAAGGGAAGTAAAGCCGTGGGTCCCGTGTCGTACATTTACGGCACGAAAAAGAACCTCAAGCCTGAAAGAGGGGCCTCTGAGCAAAATTTGTCGGCCGTTTCACGCCCTGAGTTGAATGGGACGCTGATGACCTGAGCTGTTAAAGAGCGTCCGTAAATAAATCATTAAAAAACATTACTTTATATTTCGGTAATATATATATTTAAGAAATGTCTTTTTTAAAGTCCTGCTAGTGTTCAAAAGTAGACGCGTGCGATGGTGTGTTCGTTAAAAGAAACGCTGCACCCTAAACGATTTAAAATTTATATCTGTCTTATTGATAGGTTATGCATTGTAACTTTCTTTCTAGCATGACATTTTCCCAAGAATTTTCTCACGAGTATTTTTCGCCCTTTTACCTACTTAAAGCATGTGAAAATGTAGAATTTATTGTTTTATAGCTTAAAGTCCATTGTTGGTAGCTACGTTAGATGCATGTTACACTCATTGTCTAACAATGAACAGGTTGGATGCAAAAGTACAATGTCTTACGTTTAAAATACGAAACTACCCAATGAACCTATGAGTCAACTTGCGGTAATGTTGCACTGCGCTTGTGAACACATGTTTCCCGTCATTGTTTACAGCAAGGTCTTGTCAGTGTAGATCTGATAATGATCGATTTTTTTTATTGATTTATTTATGGACGCTCTTTAACAGCTCAGGTCATCAGCGTCCCATTCAACTCAGGGTGTGAAACGGCCGACAAATTTTGCTCAGAGGCCTCTCTTTCAGGCTTGAGGTTCTTTTTCGTGCCGTAAATGTACGACACGGGACCCACGGCTTTACTTCCCTTCCGAAGGAAGCCATACTTAGGATTTTTACGCCCCGAAAAAAATCCATCGGTCCTAGCCGGGTTCGAACCCGCGATCTTGGGTTTAGGAGGCAAATATGGTAACCACTACACCACCATATATAATGGTCGATTTCACCTTGTTATTACAAGAGGTATGTTTTTTTCTGTATTTGATCGAGAAGTGAATTATGGCTCAGTACATGTATTCTACTGCAAACATGCTTTTATTTATAATTCATATGCATTGGCTCAGTTAGCTTGTCAAATTCAAAGATGACTTGAAGAAAGATTCCGGGTGTGAAAGTTCCAGGCCTTACAACAATCCATAATATTTATAATAAATTTCAAGCCAAGGTTGTGTTCAGTCTAAGATACCTAAAGACAGCGTAGGATTCTCACTGAAGAAACATTATTAACAATGATATACATTGGTGAACTGCCCAAAAATCACTTAGACATCTTTCGCAACAAACAGGCATTTCTTATGGCTCTGTGCAGGTTTACACATTGTTAAGGTTCAAAATAACTGTGGAATATGTACATACAATTTTTCCCCGCCCCCTTTATTTTGTTAAAGAGAATTAACCGACAGAGAGCACGATTTCATCTTTTTTCAACAAAATTTTACCACAGCAAATGTTTTAATGGCAGAAAATGAAAGTACGTTTTACAATGAACGGCTTTGTGGCCCTATCAATCCCCATACCTAATCCCTTCAAGCTCTTATCTCTGTGACACATTAAAAAATACTGTATGCCAGTGGCGGCTCGTGCCTTCCTTTTAATTTGAGCCATAAATACCTTAAATAATTTATGCATAAATTGTCAACTCAAAAAAGATTATAGAATTTCATGGATGCAACCCCTGAATGTTTCAGCAATGCCTTGTAGTATACAAGAAAGGCACGTCGTTCAAACGGCTTCTGCAAATACAGATAACTTGGTGTGTGTATGTGTGAAGAGAACGGGCTAGGGCACATTCTCCTTGTATCCAGACTTAGCAAGGCAGCATGCTTTGGTTTAAAAGGAGTAGCTATGAAGCTGGTGGGCAAAGGGATGAGAGAGGGTATCACAGTGAAGCTTCAAGAAGGACACGCAAAAATCTGTGGACTTCCCACGCACATGCGCCTGTCCTCCCAATCGTAGCGCCTGCAAAATGAGCTTCCCTAAAAGATTTGTCGTGAGATTAAGGATGAGGAATCTAAACTATAAGAAACTCTTCTACTCAACTAAGATTCCTTAACATTGCGTTTAAAGTTAAGATTAAATCGACAATTTTGACACTTCTGCCTCGTAGCGATTCGTTGAACATCTTAATACACTGTGAGGGGAGGGGGGAAGAAAGAAAGTGACGTCGAGGTAAGTTATTTAATATACTGCTATACCCTAAGTATTTATAATGCTTATTTCTGAACAGGAGTACGTACAGAAACGATTAACAAAAATCTGAAATGCATGAGGAATTTAAGTGAAAGAAAATATTTATTTTAGTAAACATGCAATGAATATTTTGCGTCAAATAAAAATTCAATATAGGTACATAAAATTACTTCTGACTATATTTTCGAAGTGGGTCTTCCCACTTAAATCCATATTGATGAGATATGCAGTATGTTTTTACAGATCAGTATGATAAATAGGTGTTCGTGGATTGTGTGTAATGTTATTTTTATAAGTTGTGCTGCACCAACTAAAAAGTGCACGGGCAACCACTACCGTATACAGATAAACCCACATACCCCTATAGAAATGAAACAAAATACCCAGCATTACCTGAACTACAGCCAGTGATGCGCAGTTTTAAAGAGGTACCAAAACCATACAGGCCGTCTCAGCACCTCTTTTCATACAGTTGGCAAGTAAAACGTTTTAAAATAGTTCAGAAAACTGTTTCGTGGTTGTGTCACACCATTCTACGGTACTCGCAGGCGGCAACGAACACAGGTAAAACACCGCAAGATGGTTCACAGTTCATTGGGCCCTCTTTATTTATTTATAAATACTTTGTATTGTACTAATATTTCTCAAACTTAATTTTGTAATACTTTTCCATAGTTATTTACACAGTATTATACCAGTTTTACAACATTTTCTACTTAAACTTCCCTCTTTAGTTACTCCTATTTGAAGCTTTTGAATGGTTTATTATTTTTTTCTTGCTACATTATGGAACTTCTCTATATTTTAATACTAATTGCTACATTAGACAACACGTAATTTGCAAATTAATTTTTAAAGGAAGTCCTAAGGCGCAATAACATCTACATTTAAGGTTTCACAGGGCAAATGCCAGCAAGGCACGAAAATAGACCCGTTACCAGCGTCTGGAGTTCTGTTCGATGCAAGGGGAATGACATGTAGTGGGAACTAGGAAATTATTTCGTAAGCATTACCCGGTTCAAATTAAATTGCAAGCTGGCGCCGGAAATATACGATCTGCCACCAGACAGCTAATTACGAGCTAGCCCAGGTGGCTATAGGACAGAGACGGTGAGGAATAGCTTGCCCACGGTGCGTGATGAGGGGAGAAGCCCCAGCAGCAAAATCACTGTCATCAAAGTTACAAGCTGACGTTCTTTTAATTTCGCCATTACGATGTCGTACACATTTTAACGTGATTTAAAAGCTCGGTGTTCAACTAAGCTAAACGCCCGATGGTGGATTCAATATGAAAACTAACATAACCTCTTAAAGGACAGAATTTTATTGTATATTAACATAACACCTTCTTTCGAATATAGTTCATGTGCTCAGTTACAGCCACGAGTGGCCGAGGGCGTTAAGGCGCGGACTCGTGAGCGGGAGATCTGGGGTTCTAATCCCGCCAGGACCGTCCTCCCTAACCGAGGTTTTTTCCAGGTTTTCCCCAGTCCTCATAAATGGCAAATGCCGGGGAGGTACCCTAAACTTAGGCCTGGAAAGTTTCCTTCTTTAAAAATAAATCCTTTCCCAATATTTCAGCTCATCATCAGTATCCATCGCCTGTGGTGCCTCTGTAGCAAAAACGGGCGTTAAACACCATTCATTCATTCATTCATTCATTCATGTGCTCAGTTTTCCACCATTATCGATGTTTGCATACACTTAAAAATACAGTTTACGTCAAAATATCCCACTATGATTGTGTGTTGTTCTGAAGTAACGGAAGACTAAACTGAGAATTAGCGTATTTTGGGGGGGGGGGTCCCTGCGCCAGTTCATTGTTTTCTTGAACTTGAGCATTCGCCTCTAGCATGGCGATATTGTTGCGAACTTCTGAGATCGGGAGGTCGCCGCTACATTTTCCCAAGGTCACTAAACCTATGGATGAAAAATTAATTAATGACGACGCAAATGAGCTCGGATTCCTTGGCGCATTAAAGCTATCTGGCATTCACCTTCTCGGAATAAGGAAAAACTCCGATAAAAATCTTCACCTGACCGGAAATCGAATCCAGAATCTCCGGATTAGTTGTCGCAAACGGCACCACTAGATCATGGAGGCGGTTCAAATTCTAGTAAGTTTAAGCTTGTGTAACTCACTGTTAAATATATATGTCTTATGTTCCATTTAGAATTAAAATTAAGCATAAAAATAAACTACATGTAAAAGATAACTTTCAAATTATTTAACAGAACCATTCGCAACATTAACTAACACGAAACTAAAAATTCCAAACTTCCATGTTTGTGTTTGCGTGATATGAAAACATTATACCATAAGAGAGCGCATTTGATTACCGAACGCCACATAAAGAAGTTACTGAGATAAATAGATACATATATTTAACAGCTAACTCAGTCAGTCATCTTCTATACTTGCCAGTGAATTCTCCATTTAAGGCACATATTCACCTCTTTACGCTGATGTTTATGATTTCAATGTGAATTGGGCGTTAATGTAAACGCCTGCAAACCCAAACAATACACAATACAAACCGCTTATGTCGATAACAAATTAAGACGAAATGGTTTATATGACAAAACGTTTTGTTTCCAGGACGAACAAAAGGGTTTATAAGACAATAAGACACAGAATTGCATAAAAATTGTTTTTCTTTCTAGGAATGCGGCAACCAGATTCAAAATTGCGTCTAAATGGTTTGGGTTCGCTCTCATTACTTAAAAAGTGTGATGGAAATCGACTTAGGAAGTTCTGGAAGCCTCTGGTTTAAAGACTGTTTTACCTCGCTTCCAAGTTTCTGATACAAGAAGCCCCAAAACGTACGCTACCCTGCTTATTTATGACCATAAATTGTACGCTATATCGTCCATCAAATCCCCTCCCTCTTCAAACAGAAAAGCGCTTTTAAATTTCCAATCCACGTATTTCCCCTTTTGTCATACCTGTTAAGATTCTTTTTTAACCTGTTCCTTGCCGGTCTCGCGGCAGTATACATGCATTCGCGAAATTAGTTACACAGCTGACTCAAGAACTACACCTTTTTGTGTGGAAAAGTTATTGTAATTTCGGAATCACTTGCCGTGTGCGTGCGGAATGTATTTAGATCTTCCTTATCAACCGCCTCTTTCCAGAGTTGTAATTCGCCATATTGTACACAAGTATGAATTTAATTGTTCAGTGCAAAACAAAAACACGAGCAAAAAGTACGGTTTATACATTAGCAATGAAATCAGAATTTAATCATGTCAATTTGAACGTGTTTTCCCAATATAATAACCATTTAACAGAGAGCACACAATGAAAGCTGCCCTTTAATGAAGAAAGAAAACAATAAATGTTTTCCATAATTTATTTTGTGCTTTTTTAAGTTTTATATTAACATACAATATAACAAAAGCGGCTTCCTTGAGCTGTAGCGTGCGGTTTAAATCTCTGCGCAGGTGGGCTTTGCTTGAGGTCTCATTTTCTTATTAACTTCTTTTTCAAATTTTTATAACTTCTTTTTCAAATTTTCAGCATACAAAGAGCTCCATGGGATGGATTTTTTCATCAGTTATACAATTGTTCACTAAATATGTAAAAAGCATATATCAATATTTGTAAATTTTTTTCTTATATAAAGAAAAGTTTTTAAAATGTGTTACTAAAATAATATTACTATTATAAAATTGTATTTTAAATTAGGGAAGGAACTTTAAAAATAATATTAAAAAAGAAAATAAAATTGTGGATAATGGGTGATTTATATACGGTGTTCAGAGCAAAGGTGTCATATTCAGCTAATATTTCAATATAGAGCAACTTAAAAGTTACCAACATTTATTATAAAAAATTAACAAACAACATTTGGAAAGTTAATAACACAAATGTAATGAAATGCGTAAATGTTTAATAGCACATATTTAATATTTCGTTCACAACATTAAAATGAGTTCCTTTGACTTTAAAGAATGATTATTGTAACTTCGATAAGTTGCAACTATTCTAAAAATGGAGAGTAGGAAATATTTCGCTAGACTCTTAATATGCATTTCAAATATAAGATTTAAAACTTTTTTCTGGGCTTGATACTTGTTTACTTATTTTAAAACTATACAATTTACAATTATTTTTATCCGGGTTCTACCCTCTCATTATGTGCAAAGGTTAGAGGTTAAACCATTTGCACTATTTCAAACCATCTACAGGGTTTTAGTTATAAAATTTGTCTTTATACACGGTGTTTTAAGTCTCGGTTGCGTACTCGTATTTCAATTCAGATTTCTAAAACATGTATACAATTTTAGCTTAGAGAAAGTGCTGGAATTTTCATTCTTCCTCGGCCACTCGGCCAAAAACAATTTCTATCGGGAAAACAAATGTTCGGTCACCGTAATGCTACTAATTTAATTGTTAAAGATTTCCCCTTAGAACCGGGAATTCCTATTCGATATGTTAATTTTGGGAGCGACTTTGTTGGCGAACGTTTAAGATTAGCGCAAATTTCGTCTAACTTTATTTATTCCCCGTTAAAACTGTATTTTCGTGATTTGTTACACACACGCACGCGGGTAAACCATCACATGAGCGGACAAGGATTATAACTAAAGCCCTGTAAATTGATTCATAACTGCATTGCAACAGTAGCTGCACATCTAATATTAAGAAATCAATTTTCTAAAAACGTATGCTAATTGGTAATAGTATGCAGTGTATTTAACACACAATGCATAAACATTTTCATAGAGAAGTGCAGACAAAAATTAGGGAAACAGAAATGAAACCCCTGGAATTATTATTATTATTATTATTATTATTATTATTATTATTATTATTTTTTTTTTTACAAAAACCGTATAAACAACACATTTTATTACATCAACTCTTATAATGGGAATATTAACGAATTTATTAACAATTTCGTTCCATACTGCAAAAATAATCCCCAATATTTTTTAAACATTTATTTTAGGACGCTCTTTAACTCTCTGGTCATTAGGGTTCTATTCTATTCAGGGTGTGAAACGGACGATAAATTTTTCTCGGAGACCTCTTCTTTCAAGTTTGAGGTTATTTTACGTGCCGTAAATGTACGACAGGGGATCCATGACGTTACTTCCCTTCCGAAGGAAGCCATACTTAAGGATTTTTACGCCCGAAAAAATCCATCTACTCTGGATGGGTAGTCTCCAACAGGAAAACGCATAAGAGACTGGAAATATCGCTGCGGTATATTACCAATAATAGTTAAATGTACATTGTTGCTGCGCTTCTTCATATGCAGTGTGAAACCATAAGCCGGTAGTGCTCCGAGACATCTAGAAGACCGGGCAACATATGCCCCCACTGTTGAGAAAGTCTGATATATATAAAGCATAAAGTAAAATGCTGAAAATATTTAACTCAAAAGTAACCCACTACCACTGTTGGCCGAGGACTCGCGAGTGGGAGGTCTGGTTTCGATTCCCGCCAGGATCGTCCTCCTTGGTTGAGATTTTTTCCCCCCAGTCTTCATAAATGTGTGCCGGGGAGACACCCTAAACTTGGTCAGTAATGTTTCCTTTTTAAAAAAATCCTTTTGTAGTTTATCATTTCATCTCATGTATCATCAGTGTCTACTGCCCCATGATGCCTCAGCAGTTAAAACGGGCGTTAAAAGCTATTAAAAAAAAAAAAAAAAAAAAACAAGAGCAGGCCATTGCGGCTGACAAGGATAGGTAATTTTTATTGTAAACGATGAAAAAGGCAGTTTTTATATAACTTATATATATTTAAACATGACAAGAGCTGTTTTTGAAATAATGTCTTCTTATGTACAGTACGGGATAAGTCTTGATAGCTTATTTTGCCTGGGACTGAGCTGTTTATTTGTTAGGTTGATATGATGAGCGTGAGGAAATGTGGTATATCAGCGTTCGCTCAGAAAACAACGTTGTCACGTCTCTGCAGTCACTTTCAAAGTGAGGGTAAATAATTTAATTGTTCTTTATTTATAATGAAAGCCCCCTTAAATATTCCTAATTTTTTGAGAAATAGGAAACATTAACAGTTTCTGCTCAATCTTTGATTTATAAAAGTAACAGTGGCGCGTTGGAGAATTACAGGTATCTTGTGGCCGTGTGTTGCTGCTTAGACGAAAGTGACAAAACCACATACTCGGAACGTGGAGGAATGGGGCAAAGTCATTAAGGGTTGTCCCACACTTTATCACAGTTGGTTATTTAATGTTTACTTCTTGTTTTTTTTGTTGATTATATAAAAATATAACCATACTTTTATAGATACTAATTTCTATCCCTAAGGCGGTAGATTTTAGTTTTCATATACTATTTCGGAAGAAAATTTATGTATTAATTTTGGTATGATCTCTCTGCAATTTATTTAATATCTGCTAAAGTTAAGATGGAAACATGCACTTGTTTTTTAAAATATTTTAGTGCTTTTATATTAATATCAAACACTATAGAGACCTTTCGCCTACAGGATACTTCTAAAAATCCAGGATGAACCGCTTTTTTTTTTTTTTTTTTTTTTTTTTAATACATTCATTATTTTCTCAAGGAAACATCTGTGAATGCAACGTAGTGTACTGCAGGGTAATTTTGAAAACTGTTACGGCAACTTAAAAATGTTTCGAGTGGTTCTAGTACAAGCATTATTGAACAAACATTTTAGTCGGTATATTCCGAAAGTTTTAACGTGCTCGACTCGGCAGCAAAGATAGAATTCCAATCTTATGGTAACGTTCACAGACAATATCAGCAGAGCTCTTTCGCAAGAGAGTCCAGGATGAAAACTACAAGGAAACCCTAACAAAAGGCGTCCGCCGAGAGCGTTATTTATCGCCGTCGTGTTGGAGTGTCACGCTACTAAGTGCGGCTCCTGCTCCTCTGGTAATCGCCCCGCGTGTTCATGTCCGTGAACCTAAACTCGATATCACCCGCAGCCGTGCTCTGGCGCAATCGATTTTCAATAATTACCACCCTACTACCTCACGAATTTCAACCCATTCCCCGCCAATAACCAATCTCTCTCCCCCCTCCCTATCTGCCCTTCCTCTTTCCACTATAATTTTCACAGATTGACTCCTACCACCGAGAGCGTCAGCAACAGATACACTCCCGCCGCCGCTACCATCCCCCGGCCCTCCAACGAAAAAACAAAACGCACAACCCCATCCCAAACTTGTTCAAAATTATAAGACATGATGCAATTATATTGCAAATTGCTAAGTGCTAAGATCCTAACGTAATTTACGAGTACATGGTATCTTAGGATAGTTTTCATCATCAGAATTTCTATTTTGCTTTAAGTAAATGTACCAGACAAGACTTAGATCTGATAATTATTTTTTGGACATCTCTTTATGCTCTTTTATCTTATATCTTTACCATTATCTACTTCATTATAAAGGTCCCACCAAAGACTTATTTAATTCACTATTACATCATTTATGTTATAAACTTTAAAATCTTTTTTTTTATATCTTTATTTTCATTTGATTACTTCACAGCCAAAAAGTTAAAAGATGTAATTTGTTCAAAGAGAGGATATTTGAATTATATTTTAACTTTTTCCAATTTGAATATTGTTGTTTGTAATATTCTTTCATTTTCAGTAATTATATCCTGATCATCTGCAAATATATAGTACATCATTTATTAAATCCATATCCATAAAATTTAACTTTCCATTCTTGTAGAATTTTGTCAATGTAAAATTAAAAACAGAAGTGACAGGATATATCCTTGTCTTACTCCCTTATTTACTTTTAAGGATTTTGCACTTATTTTATCTACCAATGTTATTTTTAACTTTGTGCCTTTATGTAGATTTTTAAACACCTGTATTTAATGAAATGGTATTCCTCTTTCATTTAAAATAATCTACATTTCATCTCTAAAATGTATTAAAGCCTGTAACAAGATCCATTAATAAAACATATATTTATTTACTAAATTCTCTGTTTTTGGATTGATTGATTTAGAGTGAAAATATTGTCCTCTATTTTGTGTCCACCTGAATTTCTCTTTCTAATCAGCATGAGAACAGTTTCTTAGAGTTCAGAAATAGCTCATTTTCAGAAAATTCAAGAAAATACTGTAATGTTGAATCAAATAATTTATTATGGATACTGAGCAAGTTGCTCAGAAAGTAATGTTAGGAATCGAATTCCCTGAATTCAAATCTCTTAGAGCTGGCCATGCTTGTTTTTTTTTTTTCCTCGTGGTTTTTCCTAGTTGCTTAGGTAAATGCTGGAATGGGTCTTTAGTTTCCATGAATTTTCTGCCCTCCACTTATCTTATTTCATTCGTTTCAGGCCTGCTGGTGCCTATGTGCGGTGTGACAGTGGCTTGCTCCACCAGTGTTGGGGTGCTCTATCTAGAAACAGTATTAGGATTCCATCTATGTCACAGAACCTGGATCCCCACAGCCCAGTTTCACCCTCACTTCATTTCTTTCTCCCAGAGAGCTCCTCAAACCGCCACGGGTGGCCGAGGTCGTTAAGGCACGGACTCGTGAGCGGGAGGTCTGCGGTTCGAATCCCGCCAGGACCGTCCTCCCTGACTGGGGTTTTTTCCAGGTTTTCCTCAGTCTTCATAACTGGCAAATGCCGGGGAGGTACCTAAACTTAGGCCTGGAACGCTTCCTTCCTTAAAAAAAAAATAAATCCTTTCCCAATTAATCATTTCATTTCATCTATCATCAGTGTCCACCGCCTGTGGTGCCTCAGTAGTAAAAACGGGCGTTAAACACTACTCAAAAAAAAAAAAAAAAAAAAAAAAAGAGAGAGAGCTCCTCCCATGTAAATACAATTGTCTAGTTTTAGAAAGATTGAAATATCCTCTCCTGTACTTACCAATCCAAATATTAAAAATGGGACATTCAAATCTTCAAAAAAAAGTAAAAAAAAGTAACCAGATCAACAATATTACCTTGTGGCCCTTGACATGCCATCTAGCAGAATGTTCTGAAACTTTCTAGTAATGAGACTGCTGTGTACAGCGCTCTCTCAAAAATTCTTAAAGCTAACTCTCGACAGTTCTGCAGATCTCTACAAACTCATGTCAAGGCACATTTATAAACACTGCATTATGCAAATGACTCGATTTGTGCATTGAATGAATTATTCAATGCTACTCAGCCTACTGCTCAGCATTATTCAGAAGGTATTTTTTGTCTCACTGCCAGTGCTTCTCACACTTTATACCTACATAGTTTCTATCACTAAGCACACAATTTAGGCATGCTTGAAGGACAAGTGTTTCATTTTGTGCCCCTTGCACAACCAATACATTTCCCATAACCTGCAACTAACCTCAACCCAAGAGATGGCATCATCTCAAGTAACTTCTAATATCTGGAACTACTTCCAAATTTCAGATACCAAAAGAAAAGGACCGCATTTTGCTTCAGTCATGCACAAACATCTAAAAGCCAAATATTTATCCAAATTTCAAGAACTGAAAGACAGAAATTTGCCTTTCCCATTACTGATTTCAGCTCCACCCTTACGCACTTTGACTGTCAGAACTGACTTCCTATTTAAAGACTAGGATTTGATGGATCTGAAAGTTGGGAGATTAGTGGGATTCAAACTTTAAGAATTCTGATTTGGACTGGAGAAAATTTAGATTTATTCCCTTCTAGTAGATATTATTCTAAAACATTCTTAATAACATTTAACTCCTTGTAAAACACAAGCGCTCTGTGGGCTTGCAGTATTCATAAGTATTCATGTAAAGACTAAAAAAACCAAATGACTATAAAAGACTAGAAAGATATGACATCAAACTACCCAGTGATGTAGATACCTGCACATTTTCAGCCCCCTGGGAGACTTTTTTTTGTATAGAAAATACCATAACTTTTCATGTTAATCAATTTCTAATTATAAATTCACATACCTGTTGTTCAATAAATTAATCGCATCATCATATAATCAAATAGTTATATAATCATTCCTTCAAAAAGATTCTGACGGGAAAAAGAGTGGAAAAAACAGAACAATTTACAATGAACTTCAAGAATTCAAACACTCTGAAGAAGGTAATAACCAAACTTCAACATCTGTTGTAAGATTGAAACTGTTTGAAATGTCCTATTTCTAATTCACTTGATTTTTGTCATTTTATGTTGGTAATTGGGCCTTTGTGTGGGAGGTTACTATCAAGAAGAATTTAGTTGTTTACTTTCCTAGAGAGTGTAGAGGTAAGCCCATTGCCTCCATCACCATTTAGTAGGAAACAACAATATTACTTGAATACGAAATGGTCAATTATTTTATCTAGGGAGTTCTTTAACACGGTAAATCTAATATATACAGGAACCCACAGTTTAAAACCTCTTCCAGAGTACATGCATTTTGGATTAATGTCCTGAAAAATTCATGAATCCAGATGGGATGAAACCCACAAACCTTGTTCCCTAAGAACACTAAGGCCTACTGCTTTATCCATGCAATAATTATAAATATAAATACAATGCATTCCATTCAAACAACAGCCAGTGAATTTCAAACACCAAGATTCATTCAGTCAGTGGCCAACCAGCAAGATTGCACGTATGGCTGAATGGAATGCATGGTATATTACCTTGGCACTAAGCATTAGTTAACCTATTACTTCTTTTATTAAGGTTCTGGCTTTCATCTCTGAGCTTGTTAACAATAGGCTAATACTTATAACAAAATAAACGTTACTCTATTAGAATGTATTAAATATGTTCACACTAACTCCACTTATACAATTTAAGGGCATGTTTCAGGGGCAATCGCTCCCATCAATGGCTGTTGATTGATTACTCAAAGGGATGACTGGATCCTAAGATGCCTCTGCAGTGGACTCTGATAGTTCAAGTAGGAACTTGCCGAGTTGATTCAAGGGTGGAACAACAAAATTAATGAAGTTTTTTCCTATTTTTTAGGGTGAACATTTTTTCCAAGTAGATAGCTCTATTGCATTATGAAGTTCTTACAGCAGCTTAGCTTCTGATGACTTTGGATCCAAAAGTAAGGTGCCACTGCTGATTTATCCATTTGTTTAAAACAAATATTCCTAAAGTGTTCCTTTCTACAAATTTATGAATTTCTCTTTGTTTTTCCGATATTTTTTTATTAATATCTGTACATTTTATTTGGTAAATTCCTCATTTCTGTTCTACTGGTATGGTGTCTTTTACTGTGGAACCTAGTAAATTTTTTAACTATATTTATTCTTTGGGGCTAACTTTATGCCATGTTCTTTAAATACCTATTGAATTTGTTGTGATAAGTTGGATGATATGTGAAACTTTTGATTTTATATCTTTCCTTGATATTCTTCAGTCTGCAAACCTCTCTTACAGATTTTTGTCCTTTAAATTTATTGGTAATTTTTATTATTATGTCTTTGTTGAAACCACTGCTGTATTAATTATCTGTTGGTATTCTGTTTTGTACTTTGTTTCTGTGAGTGAAGTGCTACTTATTGTGTGTGCCAAGCTGTAGAACTTCATATATTTGTGTGGAATGAGGTTAGACTGTTATTTTTATGTAATTTTCTGTGTGCATCTGTTTTCTATGAATTCCAAAGTTCAGTCTGTCTGCATAACTTATAATTTTTAAATATAGAAATTGGGAGCCACCCATTTTACTCCTTTTCCATGATAACATGTATAGATTTTGTTGTAAACTAAGGAGTTTTAGAGCATCTATTGAGTGTTTTTTCAGTTATATTGCAAATATTTTGTCCACATGTCTTGAAAATTAATAGGAAGGCTTTAGTGATATGTGTTTCAAAGGAGCTGATGAATAAAACTGCTAGAAATGGAAGAAAGGGGGTTTCCCATTACTAGACCAGAAACTAATTGGTAAAATTTTAGTTAAAAGTGAAGACGTTTTGCTGAATGCATTGTAAGTTTCAGTCTTCTATTTCTTTTATTTGTAGATTTAACATTAACATTTGCATAACATTTTCTATTGGGATGCTGGGGAATATGGCTTTTACATCAAAAGACACCATTACATCTCCTGTTGCAATTCTGATATTTTGAAGTTTTACAACTAAATCAAATGAATTTTTGATACACAAGCTTTGAAATTTTTTGAAAGAGTTAAAACTGTCATTAAATTTTTATTGCTATTTTATAAGTGGATGAATTGATATTATTAATTATTGGTTTCAGTTATCATGTTTTTTTATGGATTTTAGGAAGTGTATATAAACTAGGTAGTACTGGAATGCTTTATGTGACTCGGTTTTTCAGTTTTGGATATTATTTTAACTTCGTTCATTTTTGATTACATTTTTATTGGAACTATTGAGAAGATTCTTTTTGATTGGTTTGTTGTATTCATTTTTAACAAAATTTCTACTCTTTAATATAACTGTTTTTGTCGACAATGGCTATTTTATTCCTTTAGTCCACCTTTATATACAGCACTATTTTATCTTTGCTTTAATGTACTTTTGTAATTTTTGTATTTTTTCTGATTATTTAGGTTAACTAAAATTTTGTTGCATTTCATTTTAACTAAAGTTTTCTCTCCTTCATCAAGGGGGCAAGTGGTTACATTAATATTCTCGGTATATTCCTTTACATTTTCTGAGAAGCCCAAACAGGTTTTGAGGCCTTTGTTTAGAAATGTAATTTCCTTATTATAAAAGATGCCATTCGAGAGACTAATTACATTTTCTTCTATTTATGCATTTCATGTGATTAAAGTTTTGGTTTGATCATATATAAATTGCAAAACTCCTTTTTATTGTTTTTTTCATTTGATGATATAAGTTTTCAGTACAATTATTAAATCAATTTCATTTAACTTGATATATTGATATTTTTATTCTATTTCTATTACTTTTTTCTCGCTGCTTTTATGTTGTTTTTAACTATTTTAATTCTTTTCCTTACAAAATTTGGGGTAACTGTTTTTGCAGCAAAATTTCAGGAAGTTAATATTAGCCATAATACATACATAATATTCCTCTTCCTAATTTGCAATTTCAAAAAACACTTTATTTCAATTTTTGCTCTTCTAAAATCAAAATTATATGTGGAAGTAATATCTCTTGCCTACTTGCAAGCATCAAGTTGAAAGATCATGCAAAAACATTGTGAATGTGTATAAAAATAACTACAAAATTGGATATCACAAATTTTCATTAGAGATTTTTCTTCTCTACTCTGTTCAAGGAAAGTGACCGACTAAATTCCTACCTGAAGAAGTGAACTAAAGTTGAAACAGAGATAACACAAAGATAACAAATAATACAAATTTATATTTTTCACCAAATCTTTTGCAAAAGGATTTAATCTTTGATTGCATTTTGGACTTTGTCCTTTGCATTCTTTGACTATCCTAAAGCATTGCTAGGTGACATACAAAATTGGATAAATTTCAAACCCAGTTAAGAATACCCAGTTTTGAACTGTTGAATTCTCATCAGCACAATGAAGAAGTCGTGGAATGGTAATTTTATCAAAACTGCAAAAGTCTAAAGGCATAAGCCAACAGACCGCAATTGATAATTTTGCTGAGTAGATGGTACTACTTCAAAAATTCGCAAACGTAGAGTTGAAAAACCATACAAAACTCAAATGAAAATTCATGAAATCCAATTTTGTAGTGGATGAATTCAGCAAGTTCCTATTTGGAACACCAGAGAACACTATATCAAGTAGTTGATCAACAGCTAATGATGAGTTATAGTCCCCACAACATGTCCTTTGTGTAAGTAATTGAACATATTTAACAAATTTTAATAAAGAATAGTAGCATCAGACTATCTGAACATTGTTGTTCACTTTTCAACTATATACACATTAAAGATCTGTGACTGACTTACCTTGTGTTTTTGTTGCTGAAGAAGGCTTCATTGAAGGACTTGATGTTGGTGGTGTTGATGTTGAACCAACAGTAGTTGCTGTTGCCCCCAGAGGTGTTGTCGATACAGTTGCTGATAATGGTGCTACCTGCTCCTGTACTACTGCAGTTTCTTCACCACGATTCTTTACATACTGCCAATCTTCTCTCAATTTTCTTATCTTTTCCTTCAAAGAAATATAAATTTTCTTTAGTATAATGAAAAATTAATGATCTACCTATATTAAGATCAGCAAGGAAGATTGGTGAATGCAATAAAGGATGGAAACATTCCTTCCTCTTTAGTTTAGCCCTACATAAGGCCTTTTGCTAGTAGTTCTAGAACTACGCTGTTTACACAGATGACCAGAATCATTACACAGACTAAAACACAACAACAGGTAACAACTGTGACAATTGTGTTATGCAACAACCATGTAACTAACAGTATGAAGATTTATAAAATAAAATAAGAACCTGACAAGAAAGTAGCATCACCATAAAAACAGATAAATTAGACTAATTATTTAAATTGTACTTAAAAAGCTTTCGGACCCAAAATCATGAAATTAAACCAGAGGCTAAGCTGATGAAAGAATTTCATAACTCAATAGACCTATGGAAAAAGGATGGATTACAAAATTAGTAAAAGAATAGAAGGAGACAAGGAAACCGTAGTAAATTTGGGAAGACAATTATAAGTAGAAATAACAGAATGCAAAAGAAAGGTGATTGATTAAGAAAGAGCTGAAGATAACAAGAGGAAAGTGAATATCAACATATTTGGAGTTGAAGAATCAAGAGATAAATGGACATGGCAACTGGCAGAAGAAATTATTGCAAAAAAGTTAGGCCTACAACTAGTGGGCTGGGAAATCGTGGATGTATTTAAAGTTGGAAGAATGAGTTTAAAGCCAAGACCAATGATATTGAAACTTGTTACTATGAAATTTAAATGGACAATTTTAGAAAATAGAAAAAAAGTTAAAAGGATCCATATATTTATTGAAAATGACTATGGAAAGGAAGATAGAGAACTGAGAAATGTTCTAAGAGAAATGAAAAAAACCAGGACAGAAAGGAAACAGGCATATTTGAGAGGACTCGATTTATGGATAGATGGTAGAAATCAGGAAATTATTCAGTGGAAGGCAGAGCAGAAACCTGGCATGCAGGAGTTAAATTTGGCATCACAGTCACCAGTAGAAAGTGAATATGTAGTAGAAGTGGAAAGAAGAGATGGCAACAGTGTAAAGAAGGGGGAGGAGGAGTAATACAGATGACATCACCAATCAGGCATATGTCACCTGAGAGTCATATGATAGCAGACAAAGGAGGGAAGACCTTGGGAGCAGCTGTTGAGTTGAACGTATGGAGGGAAACCAGCTTAAGTATTGTGTCTTCTCCAAATGGAAGTATGATGGAAGTGAGAGAGGAACAAGACACGAACAGGTTGACCAAGAGCAGAGCTAAGTTGCATGAGTTTAGATATGAGAGAAAGAGATTGGTGTAGGGGAAGTTGGTGGTTATAAGTTGGAACGTTGAAGGTTTGTTAAGAAGTGTCAAATGGGGAAATAATGCAGTTAGTTATGATGTATGATGTGTTTGCAACAATAGAATCATGATTAGAAAGAGATATAACTATTGAGCTCAATGGCTTCAAGTCCTATAGTAAAGTGGGTGCTAAGAAGAAAGTTAAAGGGCAGTCGTCAGGAGGAAATGGTGTGTTTGTAAGACAAAATTTGCCAGTGAAAGTGTTTAACAATTTGGGGGATAATTCAGTACTATGGTGTGAAATAAGTCAAACATGTAGAAGTGAATAAGTGTGTATGAGTTCTATATCCCAAATTTGTTTCATAATTTATGAAAAGACATGGAGGTACTGCATAACAAATATGGATACAGAAATATTATAATAGGTGATTTTAATGCAAGAATAGGGGAGGGTTTGGTACATTTTGTTGACCTAGAAAATGATGCTGAGAAAGAAGACAGGTTGGAAAGGGTCCATAAAGATAAAATATATAATAAGGAAGGAAATAAGTTATTGGACTTTTGTGATGAACATAATTTGGTGATTTGTAATGGTACTAGAGGGCAAGTTTACTTTTGTAAATAATAATGGTCAAAATATTGTTGATTATATGCTACTTACACTAGAATTAGATGAATATCTGATTGATTTCCAGGTTATGGATTTAGTATGTACTAATAGTCATTTCCCATTAAATGGAAAATTTAAAAACCAGTTTAGGAAAATGGTGCAAGTTAGGAAATATGGACATAAAATCTAGAGATATAAATGGAATGATCAGAGGGCACTAGGCTTCATAAGAGAGTTAGGAATTAATTTTAGATCATTTAAGCTTAATGTAAAAGCTCTAATGAAGGTAGTGGAAACAGGGGAAATAATGGAGATTTTAGAGGTTGGTTAAATAAGCAGGGGTTAAGTTGAGAGTGAGAGAAATGGGTAACAAGATACAGGAGGGTTGGTATGAATGTAGAATTGGTAAAAGAGAGTTGAAAGAGAGTTGAGAAAATGGAGACAAACAGGGGAACAGGCTGAAAGAGAGAATTTTATGATTGAAAACAGGGATATAAATCCCTCATGGAGGCAAAAAAGAAAGAATGGGGTCAGAATATTTGTAAGAAAATACAGGAGGCAATGATGACAAATGACAATAAAACAATGTGGATAATAGTTAAGAGATTATATAAAAGGAGAGTACTTGAGAATAATATCAATGCTGAGGAATGGTGTTTATACTTTAAAAACCTTTTAGGGGTAGAGAAGATATTCCATCTGGGGGGTGGATAGTAAGAAAAAATATATTAAGTGTAGATTATTTGGATAGACTGATTGATATTAATAAAATAAAGTAATAAATAAAAAGAATAAAAAGAAATAAAGCTTGCGAGATTCATGGGATTCTGGGAGAATTCTGGAGGGCATGGGGTCAGGATGATGATAGAGGTATGTTCTTGGCATAGATCTTTAATTTAATATATGAAGAGACTAAAGTTCCCAAAGGTAGGAGAACAGCAACCGTAGTACCTATATTTAAAGAAAAGGTGATATAAATAAACCAGTTAATTATAGAGGAATTAGTCTATTATTGGTCTTAGGTAAGTTATATACAGGCATTCTGGCAGAAAGGCTTCAAAATTAGGCAGAACAAGCAAATAAATTATCCGAGTTCCAAGCAAGCTTCAGGAAAAATAAGAGAACATTGGATAATGTCTTCATTATTAATACAATGGTACAGAAATATCTAGGTCAAAAAAGAAGGAGATTATATATGTTGTTTGTGGATTTTGAAAAGGCATATGACATAATTCACCACAAGGCATTATGGTCAAAATTGAATGGGATAGGAGTTAGCAATAAATTTATAAAATCATTACAAAATAGGGTAACTCCAAATAATTTGAACACAATAGGTCTAAGACAAGGAAATAAGTTAAGTCCCATACTGTTTAATTTATTTATTAATGACATTTTAGAATAATTTAGCAAAGTTAATACCCACATGTCCATAATTGAAAATGTTCAGATTCCGGGACTATTATTTGCAGACGATTTAGTAGTGGAATCAATTACTAATATTGGTCCAGCGAAATCAATTGAAGTAATCACTAAATTCAGCAAAAGGTAGGGACTAAGAATAAATATTCAAAAATCAAAAATCATGGTATTCAAGAAAGGAAACAGTTATGCAAGAATGAGAAATGGTATTGGGAAGGGGCAGAAATTTAGCTATTACTGCCTGTAAGCATAAAGTACCAGAAATGCATATAAAGTGGTTGGAGAAAATATATACGGTAGTAGTATAGGCTAAAATGATGTTTGGGGTAGAAATTAGGAATAGTGATGAGGGATGGCTAAATGTAGACTTGATTCAAACAAATTATGGGCCTACCAAAATGCTCACCAAATGGGGTTGCACAAGCCGAATTAGGAAGAGTAGGGAGTAAAGGCAAAATAATGACAAGAACTCTGAAATATTGGTTTAGGGTTAAGAATTTAGAAGAGAATTTTGAAACACTCTCTAGTGATGAAAGAGAAACTGAGGGGAGGAAATACTTGGGTTAGTAGACTCAATGAGGTTATGGAAAAAATTGGCTTGGGTATGGTGTGGCATGATAGAGAAAGACAAGAGATATTAGGTAGTTTTAGTACTAAAAAGTCATTGAGGGTTTATAGGGGGTTAAAGGAAATATGGGGTAGAAAGAATTATGTAGATGAAGGTGACAGGTGGATGAGAGAGCGAATTGCATGGGCCCAGACAAGGTTAGTGAATCTGAAAGGAATAAGAGGTGGTTTAAATATAGAGGAATGCTTGATGTGTGGAATGCAAGATAATTACTGGCATCCAATTATGGAATGTAGTGAAACTAAGGAAATGAGAGCAAAACTTAGGATTGAGAAGTTACAGATAAGGGGAAACAAGTTGGAGAATATGAAAACAAGACAGAAAATCTTGGAGTTTGGAAATTATTTAGGTAAATTTAGAAGAAAATGGTTGAAGAAAATAAGTGAGAAATGAGGAACTAATTCAAGCAGAAGCATAATTTAAGTTGGGTTATGATTGAGTTAATTTTGTAGATGTAAGTTGCCTGATAGTTCAGTAACTGAAAGGTTGAAACTATCGGGCCACTTGTTTACACAGCAACTCTGAAAGATTTACTAGAGTGACTATGTTGTATTTTCTAGTATGACTGAGTGATTGTAAAAGAGTACTGTGGAAGCTTGTTGTATTAAGTGGAAATAAATTCAATTCAATTCTATTTTAGCCCTAGTTACAAAACAAGGGAAAGATGGAAAATTATGAACAATAGAGAGAGCTATGCAGGCATGTAGCTAGAGAATTGATTGTATAATGGCACATGAAGATATATAATTTTGGTTCAGTGTGATAATTGCATGTGGTATTGACAAAAGTACTGCAGCACACTCATACTGGGATCAGCTGTTCTCCCTCTCACAGCAATACAATACTGACCCATCACACCTCTCATTATCTTATGGACTAATTCATAATACCTTGCATCTCAAGAATAGAAGTAGGGGGTTGTGGTAACATAATACAGCTACTACAATTATTTACTTAAAAATTAAAAATATTTAAAAACAAACACACCTGCAACTCAATGGAAACGGCCTGTTTTGCTCCTTCACATTCTTTCTCCAGATTTGTGAAGTTTTCTAATACTTCCTTCACCTCTGTCTCTCGATCATATACAGAATTCTGTAAAAAGAGATATTATTCAGTAGTCTTCCAATAATTTTTCAATTATCAGTATGTAGATGCCTATATAAAAAAAAAGATAATAATTTATATATCTACCATAATGCCATAGTCAACAATGCATTTATAATTATATGCACTGAAAAAGCTTAAAAACAAGAACATTAACCATGCAAAAAATATGCCAATCTAAGGAATCGATATTAATGAAATATTAGGAGAACTTTATCCCCACTTTATGCTGTCTCTTATAATCAAGATGACAGAATATTGCAATATTTGCTAAAGGTTACATTATGCAACAATATATAGCAGCCTTAGATTAATATGAGCATAATTAGCTTTTAATTTTTTTTTTCTTTCTTTTTGTATAGTTCCATCCTTAGAGCACTGCCATGTTAGAGTGGTTCTACCAATGCAACCAAGTTTCATTCCAGAGTCAGTACTGGTATTTGTGGCAGACGAAATCATATCTGGGCAGTTGTCTGGATCAGTTTAGCCAGGTTCTTTGGTTTACTCTTGTCATTTATTCAACCACTGCTCTATCATCCTTTCATTGTTGTCTTCAGCTTCATCACCTAAAGCATTATGTAGTCTGTTGGCTCTTAGTATACACAACTTGCAAACGATTCTACACTCTGACCCATGGAACTTATTTGCATTTGATAACTTAAGAAAATTAATGAGATTATATGAAATATTACATTAGGCATCTAGATACCCTTGAACATTTCATATGATGATAGTAATGGTGATTTTAATACCAAAGCACTGGAGCTCATACTTAGTAGCACAGAACAATGGTGCAGTCTGTTTTCAATAAACAATGATGAAAATCTACTAATAGCATGTGAGACTGAATCAGACCACATCAGTAGAAGGTAATCAATTTGGCCATTTTTATTATCTTACACAAATTTAGGTCATACATTAACTCTAGCATTTCTTCACCTGTGAACTACTATAAAAACATTTTCTCACTCACTAAGTTTATTGCCCTGAAATAGGACAGGACATAATCTAAAAGAATGTTATATAATGACATCAGCAGCCCCCATTCATGATATGTATTGAAGATAAAATTTCTTATTTTTATTGATGGTGAACTCTTCATATGCATCTATATTCCAGATAATTTTTACATTAATGACATGCATATTTTTCATGATAGCAACAATGAAAATTACATAATTATTTCTAATTTTAATATGTTCTCATTCATTCAGAGCTTTAGTTTTCCTATTTAACATTAAATATATAACAATAAACAATTTCAAAGCAATATATAAATAAGAAGAACATTTACCATAATCTTGTCTATAACTCTCTTCTTTTCCTTCTCAGGTAGTTCCTTGCTGATGTTTATTCGAGTTTTGGTTTCCATTACCCATGCTATTACAGCATCCAAGTGGTTAGTGTATTTTTTCAATGATGAAAGTTTGCATTCAATATAATCACGATGTTCAGCCAATGAGGTTGAAGACTGAAACAAAAGAAACTTAATTAAATATGAGGTTACACAAGGAAAATTTATGGTATGCAAGTTGAGAGTCATAACCTGAGATAATCTAAAATGAATGAGCAAAGACATATGTGGAAAATATAATGTGCTGCATTCAAAGCCTGCACAACACACAACCCTTCCTCCCTGCACCAAAAAAACAAAAAAACAAAAAAACAAAAAACAAAAAAAAAACAAAAACAAACAAACAAACAAACAAACAAAACCCAACACTCTTTAGCTGCAATTCCACCCAAACTGGCCCATGCAAGCATACCAATAAAGGATAAAATTCTGAACTGTGCAACTACTGTAAACTGACATGTGAAATTAATACTGTCTCTTTGTTGTCACAGAACTATACCAGCTACATGAATAAAGTTAAAAGATACGAGGATAGGTTCATAAGAATTAACATTCCAATCCCCCCCAAAAGTCAGAAGTCTTGTCTGCAAAATGGGAATAAACAGCATCCATCACTTCTTCATCATATTTAAATTTCCTTCCTCGAAGGTCCTTCTTGAGTTCTGAGAAGAGGAAATAGTCACTGGGATCTAGATCCGGGCTGTAGGGTAGATGGTCGATCTCCTAAAAGCCACATTTTTTCACAGTTTCCTTTGCAACAAGAGCTGTCTGTGGTTTTCCTTTCCTTGAAGTCAATAAAGAGTATTCCTTCACAGTTCCAAAAGATTGTGGTCATGCTCTTCTTGGTTAACTGAGTGACCTCGGCCTTTACAGATGGTGCTTTGTCAGGTTTACTCCACTCCAT
Organism: Metallyticus violacea; assembly: GCA_030762175.1. NCBI lineage: Eukaryota > Metazoa > Arthropoda > Insecta > Mantodea > Metallyticidae > Metallyticus > Metallyticus violacea. The sequence continues at coordinate 49,890,549 of CM060840.1, read as the reverse complement.
TGATTCTCTTTTGGACAAGGGATCATAGTAGAGGACCATAGTTTCATCCCCTGTAACAATGGTTTGCAGAACTTCTCTCTCGTTGCCATGGCAGAGTTCTAAATAATGCCTGACAATAGATGACTTGCTGCTTTTGGAATGAGGAAAAAAGTCTAGGCACCCATTTTGCACTAACCTTATTCGTGTTTAAATGTTCATGAATAATTTGAAGGACTGTTGTTTTAGAAAGACACAACCTTGCTGCTATTTCTGTAATTTTGAGCTGCCGGTCTTCCATAATTTCTCCTTCCACAAGAGTTGATGTTTTCAGGAGTGAGCACCTCCAAGGCCAACCTCCATGTATTTCATCTTCAATGCTTTTCCCACCCATTCAAAAAAGTTTGGCCCATTCTTTTACGCTAGAAAATGAGGGGGGTAGTTTCCCATAAACACCATCCAACTGTTGTTTAATTTCATTTGGAGTAAGCCCTTCTTTTGTAAAGAACTTAATAACAGCTAGATCTCCATTTTGAATATGTCACAATCTTCTACACATTGCCTTCATTATGCAACTATATCTGAACAACTGAACAGCTGAGTGGTGGAAGTTACTGTTGCAATTATTTACTTAACAGATAAGTTATGGCACCAGATAAGGCTTTTGTGAAGGCGATTATACTTATCGGCAAGGCCGGAAACTTATGGACCTGATCTCGTAAGTTCTCTGTTTGTTGTTTACATACCTTCAAATACTGTACTAACAATAATATAATGGCACATATGCAGGAGATGCAGTTTCTTCATAATCTTCATAATCTTTCTCACATGGGGCCATACATACATACCTTCAAATACTGTACTAACAATAATATAATGGCACATATGCAGGAGATGCAGTTTCTTCATAATCTTTCTCACATGGGGCCAATGCATGAGCACTATTCACTGTTTTTCTTTTTGTGCATGTTCAGTTCTATGACATGTTAAGATATTGTTGATAATGAAAAAAAATAAAAAACAATAGATAGGTAGATAGGTACCACAAGTGTATCCATGCAAATATTAAGAAGCCCCCCCTTTTTTAAAAATGCACATATATTTGGGAGAACAGATTGTAAGACATCCAAAACTGTGAACCATTCATCACTTGATAAGAGCAATGCAGTGTATGAAAGAAAACTTCCTAGATATTAATGTGCATGGCAGGCTGAATCTGTCTGTATATGAAACAGTGAAGAGATCTACCATATTGTTTCCAGGATTTAGTTTTGGACCATCTAATCAGTAGCCTGGTACCTGACCATCTCAGAGAATTTCCCCTTTGCTCCACGCACAAAATTATTTAAAATATTGGATAAAGTTACCCTCTTTGTATATATGAAATATTAAATAATTTTTACATTTAGATGTGAATTCCATCTCCAAGATATCTCATTAAGTATATATAACACTAAGTTCTAAAATCTGAAAAACAGAAAGTACAGGTAACTAGCATTTTTATTAGAAATAATCAATAAATATGCCATTTGTTATGGAAATATTTACCTTCTCCATTTCTCCACCCAGATTCTTCAGTTGTTCTGAGGCTTGCAGCTGCTTTGATTTCTTTAGCACTTCCATTTGTCGTTTCTTTCCTGCCAATTCCTCCTCCCGTGCCTTTGTAAGAAGTTCAGATCAACACAAATTAAAAGGAATACATTTCTTCAGAGACAAATTTATGCATTTAGATATACATAAACATATCTCATTGTTTTTATTACTTAAAGTTTGAAAATATGCCTATTAATAAGCATACATTTTATGTACCACTGATAAAACCAGCAGTGATTAAAATGCACTATCTGATTCAGGAGAATATCTTCACCATGCACCTCACTTAAATGTCCACCTACAAAACCACCACTACTGCTTCTTCGGATACAAAACAAACACATGCTGGATGCCATGCTGGCGACAGGCAGACCCTATATTTCACACAAGGAAAAAAATAAATAAAATCTTCATCATTGAACTTTAACTGCTATTTATATTCCTTGGCACAAACCTTCTACACAACCAGCTACATGCAGTCCATTTCCCCTCTTGTTCAGACCTATCTTCATTCTCTCATTTTATGTCACTAAAACTTGGCAAGATGACAGGAGTAAGTATCCAGACCATGACTAAGCCCAGAGAATGGAAACAATTCAGGTTGGTCTGTGACTTATTTTTTCTATTACATGTGCAAATAAGCATAGGGATTAAACATGCATGCATAGCATGTTGTTTGTTGGTAGTATAACTGATATTGTGACATCCATGGGAAAATCATATGGGTATGTTTTGCATAGCTTTAAGATCTTCACAAATTTCCATTATCTCTTCATATTTAAACATTTTTAATACTGAGTAGTCTCCAAAGGTCAGGTTACCGGATTCACACAAGCAAATGTCTATTCTAACTACTACCTTTATAAGGATATAAAAATTCTAAAACACAGATTATAAGCTTATGGAGCGAATATACTACCAAAGCATCAGTGTACTAAGATGAACCTTGGAAGAAACATTTAAAAAGTAAGAGAAAAGAAGCTACAAATTCTTAAATTTAATGTTCTATGAATCATATTAAAAAATTCATGGTGTGAAAAAATGAACAGAATTTGCACATAAAAAGATATTTTATTCTACTTTTATTAACAATTTTTTTTATCTAACTAGCCGGTGTGTTAAACTGTTAATAGCTGCATGTTTTTGTGCAGTGGGGTTAAAACTATCAGCTTTGATGTGATTATCTGCATGTGTATTCTTTCTGTATATTCCAAATTCAAGATTTTCTGACATTTCATTATTTTAATATCTAGGAATGGCAACATGTGATCTGTTTCTATTTTGTATGTAAATGATATGTTTATATCTTTATATTTAAAAGTTTTAAGGCATCATCAATGAGTTTTTTGTTAACTATGGCAAATATATTGTCTACATATCTGTACCATACCTTAAATAAGTATGTTAACCTACAAGCAAAGAAGAATATTTTAATGAATACAAACAAATAGAAGAAACAGCAGTTAAAAATGGTTTTAAAAAAGAACTAGTACACAAAAAGGTGCAGAAATTCAAGAGAGAAAAACATAACAAAGAAACCACAACACTTTCAGCAAGAAAAGATAGGCTAATTTTTAAAAAGTTCACATATCATCCATTGACTACAAAAAATTTCAGAATATTCTTAAAGATTATAATATCAGATTGGCACTGATTAATAGATTTAATGTTAAAAACTTACAGATAGATAATATTAATGACGGTATTCCACAAGAGGAAAAAGCAGGTATTTACAAAATAAATTCTGCAGAATGTGAAAAAATCTACATTGGAAAAACAAAGAGAAACATAGGCACACAGTTAAAGGAACATTTCAGGAAAATAAAGTACAAACAAATAGAGAAATCAGCAGTAGCATACCATTTTTGGACACACAATCACGACATAATAAATAAAGCAAAATTATTAAAATCAGTACAAAATCCTACGGAACTAGCAACCTGGGAAAAAAATCTACATCTACAAATACAAAGACAGTCTAATGAACTTTGACAATGCCGGAGATGAAAACATAAACTACAAGTTTATCACACGCTACCAGAGCAGAATACACATTCCCACAGCTGAACGAATGATCCGACAGTTGAACTTTAGCCTGGCTGAAGATGGGAACTAAATGTTCTAGAAACTGGTTCCATACATTTATGAAAAGTAAATGAAGCATTAAGAGTGTCTAGTTCAACTGAATCATACAATGATATCAATTAAAATGCTATTTAAATTTGTAGTAATATGTTGCACTGTTTGTTGTAATCTTTCTACTACAAGTAATTCAATTTTTAATATTATCATTTAAAATATAATTACTCAAAAAAGATGAAACAGGGATTACAAACATATGAAGCAGAAACTCTAAGCATTCAGGACAATAACTTTTCACAGTTTCTTGTACTAAATTCTCATTAAATATACTTATATTTTTTTCTCAAGAGGAGGCCCCTTTGTAGTTTGTATTTCTATTTTTTTTTTTAGCATTTCAATATTTTTTGATTAATCTAAGAATTCATTTCTAGTTAGCATTGTTTTTTGTTGTTTGTTAGCAATTTTTTGTTATTTGAAAATAGATGTGGATTAGAGAAAGAACTGAGCCAGTCTCCTGGATATTCCAGTAGGAAAGTGAAGATTGGGGCTCAGTTACTATAATTATGATTAGAAATTGATTTGGGGTTAAAAATTATATGTTAATAATTATATATATTTTGAAATTGTATTTGAATGATAAATAAATATATTTTTCTCAAAGACAAGTTGTATTTCTAACCACTACTTAAGGTTATATTATACAGAACATAGCTTTTAATAGACTGACATATTTTCATGATGATAAAGACAACATATAAGGGTTATGGGAAATCTTAAGTAGATGATCTCAATGCATCTGTTAAAAATTATTATTAGTTATACAAAAAATCTAATATAATTATCATCAGCTTACCTAGATTAAGTTTAAAATCTGTTCTGGGTCCTGATGAATTATATGAAATTTAGCTACACTTAGCACCTATAAATGTCAAAGGAATAGATGGTCAGACCATTTCCTCACGTGCCATCTAGTATGATGTTCACCTATTACTTGGAAATGAAAAGGCTGATCATTTTATTCAGGGACCTCTTTTTTAAGGTATGGAGTTCTTTAATGTGCCTTAAATATACAACTTAGGATTTATGGTTTAAAGTCCCACCCAGGATTTGTGCTTGAGATTTTTACTCTACCAACCTCATCTGGATTTGATCTGTTATAGAGGAGAGTGCATTACTCCTAGATCAATGAGGCCAATATAAAACTTAAAAATAATGGGAAGTCACATGAAAATCCCACTGTAATTAATCAACACTAGTATTTCAAATCTTTACACTAAAAATAATATTATAACATGAAAGATACTTATAAATGCAGGTTTAAATTAACAGATTTTACATTAAGTTGATAATGTGCATGCTGACAGTTAAATCCTAAAAGTGTATACTGAGAATTAAATCCTAAAATCTTGATCTGAGAATATTCTACAAAAATCATTGTACAATTTAGATAATTTTATTAAATTATAATTTTGTAATTTCACGAGAAACATTGAATTATTAGCTTTCAGTGCAAAATGTCTATTAGAGGTAAACTAATTCACAATACAAATCAATATAAGAAGTAAATGTTCAATTACCTACGCTAGAAAATAAGTAATAAATTTAACCACAATTTAGAAATAAATATTTAAATATTTCAAAATATATGTGGCACCAGTGATGAATCCACTAGACTACCAAGAGCATAATGTCATCCTCTCAATAAATGAAATAGCTAAGAAAAATAATAAAATCTCATTAACAGATGGACAAGCTACACTTGATGTAATACACTCGAAACTCTTCAGAATATGACTGGCTAAGAATCTATACCCCTAGCTACAATGAAAAGCAAAAATGCAGAAGAAGCCTGTTTATTCAATACATCACTGTGGATATCAACAACACTTCAATGGGGAAATAAACACCATAAAAGTGACACTAAACCATTTAGACTTGTGGCTGTAAAGGTTCACAAAAGCAGTCATCCTAGCAGACCCCCAAGGCCACAATGCATTCAATTATCTCTAAGCAAATGCCAGAAAATTAAATCATCCTCAAATGTCGCAAACATCTAAAGCTCTAGAAAAACAGAACAAAACAATAAGCTTTCTAATGGATACCCTCACAAATTGGAATCTTCAGCAACAAAATAGCAAAAATACCATAAAAAATCAAACAACACTCCATGCCAAATCAAACCTCCACAAAGAGACTGAAAACATAAAGAAATCATTCTGAACACAGCACACACAAGAAAACTCTGTTACTGCTAGAGGAAACACGTGGGGAAAAAAATTATGAATTAGCAATGGAAGTAAAGAACAAAGGACACAAAGAAACAATGGTAAATTCAGAATGATGTCCATATATGATTGCCTAGCTCCCCATGCATACAAGATAGATATGGTATATGGAATATTTCATATCTCCATATCAAAAGGTGAGTTCTGTGCCATACTCAGGTCAAATCATGGATGAACAACACCTTCAGCACTGCCCACCTCTCTACCCAGCCTCACAACAGACTCGAGACTTAGTTAGCTTGTACTGGGAAGTCAGAGAGAAAATGACTTAAGTTTCCACCCTTGTCAATGGAAAATAAATAAATAAACAAATGTGGTACCAGGAATGACCTTTAGAAAAAAAGGGCAACTGAAATTCTATAGTAAAGGCAGTGCCTCCATTTTTCATATGGAAGTTTGATCTTGGTCTTTATAAAAAAATAAATGATAAATAAAAAATTGCAAACTAAGATGAGTACAAAAACAAACTTTAGTTACAGCATGATATAGAAACTGTTGGATTATGAAATAAGATGCAGCATGAATTAAAGATATTTAATTTAAGTGATAAAACAAAGGAATATAGAAAGAACTTACTAGATTAATTTGAGCCACATTTCGAATATAGAAAAGCAGGCACTATTATATTGTTAAATGAACCTTGAAGAAGAATGCAAAAGATTTGTGACTGAAACAATTTGAAGATCTAAACATTGTTATATATAGAATGTAATAAAATGTTACCAGGTTTACCTAAGATTAGAACAAATTTACCTTACTACTTTAATACAAATGTAAAATAGTTTCTTAAGCAATAATAAAATTCTGCTTCTAATTTAGAAATTAAATAAATAGCAAAAATCAAAGTCATACCTTCACCATGCTCAGTCTGACAGCTAGAGATGTATCATCTGAAGGATTAGCTGTTGAGTTTAAGAGTGTCTTTATCTGGTCTAGACAAGCCTGTGTTGTGTCAATAAAGCGTGTTGCTTCATCCTTCAAGGTAGCAGCAGCCTCCATTGCAGTAATCCTACAGTTTACAAAAAATATAAGAAAGATAAAAATATTTAAGAAAGTAAATTCTGTAGCCCAGAATAACTCACTATGCAACAGGTAGGTGTATACATAAATGAAAGAAAGAAGAGTAAGTGTCTACATTTCTTTTTGAAAGCCAGTATAAAATCTACTTTTATTTGTTGATATTTCTGTTTTGTACATGAACTCTACATATAGTAGATGGCACAAAAATTAATGTTTATATAATTGGTATCACATGTATATACTCACAATTTCTTTGAGGCCATTGCCAAATATACTTTTTATACAGCTGTCTTGTCAACCACTCTCTAAGCACTGAGCTAAGAAGCTGGCTGAATGAGCAGCACGGACAAGGGAAGAAAAAAAAATGGTGCAGGGGAGGGGAACAGGAAGTTTTTTGTGACAGTAATGACACCATACATGTGCTGTCATCAATTTAGGGGATCACATTTCCATAAAGGAGGACTGGTTCTCCAGTGGCATGAAATGCTACTGGAAATAAGTACATATGTAGCAAAGGAAAGAAGACAGTGATATGCTCACTCATATTCACAATTCCTCTATTTTATTACCCTTCCTGTTTCTGCTGAAGCAATTCCCTTGCAAATCTCAAGTAGCAGAAGAAGAGAAATGAAAAATAAAGAAAGAAGATAATAATAATAAAATGGAGAGCAGAAAGAAAGAAGTTAAGAATAAAAATGAAGGAAAGAAAGAAAAAGTGAAGAAGCAAAAAAAAAAAAAAAAAAAAAAAGGGAAATGGAGGAGGAGGACAAGAAAAAGAAGAAGAATATAGTTTGCTCTCAATTCATTTCTACTTAACACAGGTATATTCAACAAGCTTTTTTGAATACACAAGTTAATGACTATTTAGATAATCATATATTACATACTTGTAAAGATAAAACTAATATTGAAAATGGTGTCTACCAGGTAAAGTTTAGGCTAGAAAATGAAACTTTTTTGCAAAAATACACAAATAAAAAATTATATTTGTGTAAATCAGGAAGACAAAATGAATAAGGTTTGCAGAAAAATAAATTATGCAATTTGCTTCTTGGAATTTTATTTTCCAAGTTTCAATCCACATGACCATATTCTAGCTAGATACAATATGTAAATATTTAAACCTATGTAACAAATTATTTATGATCTGGAAATTTAACCTATAATCCAGAAACTTTCGACACTAGATAATTGGGCTGGTCAAAAACAAAACTTTTTATGATTACTATTCTTGAACTCTGTAATGAATAAAGTGAGAACATGCCAGCTTGTGAAAATTGGCTTAAGTTCAACAAAAAGGCATGTGGTAGATTTTGCCTAAATGTTGACAAATGCTGTCTTTTGTTTCAAAGCCCAGCATGTATCTTATTACAGAGAGTTCCAACATTACAACATATTTTACAAATAAAATTAGTACTAGAATATAAGGTAAATCATGACCTGATATTAATAACACACTAGGGCATTCAAAAGTAATGGTAACAGTACTGTAATCAGTGCTCCTCAACATGGCCTTTAAAATCTTTTATTATGCCATAGAGCACCAATTGTTTCATAAATCTGTAATAATGAAAGTCTTAAAGAAATATCTTTCATAAATAAAGTGACTTTTTCTGGTTTGTAATTAGTACTTTGCCCTAACTCTGAAAAATTCTTAGCCTAACAATTAAAAAGGAAATTATTATTTTAGGCGTATTTTCATTTTTCAACATAATCTCCTTCAAGAGCAATACACTTATTTCTAACTCTGTAGAGATTCTCTGGAAGCTCTGTAAAATAGGCATATATAGTTGCAATCACCTCCTGGCTCAAAGAAAAATGCTGTCTCATGAGGAAATACTTGAGCTTCGGGAAAAGATAGAAGTCCGAGAGAGCCAGATCTGGGAAGTAGTACAGATGTTCCAACAATTTGTAGTGCAAATCCTTCAGTTTTGAAAATGCCAGAGCACTTTTGTGTGCAGGTGCAGTGTACTGGTTAAAAATAACTCTTTTCCTCTGCAAACCAGGGTTTTTCTCTCGAATGTTGGCATCTAGCCTGGATTAGAAGATTAAAGTTATTGTTTTACGCTTTTCAAGATAATCAGCAAAATATCCTTAGCATCCCAAAACCCTTAAGTCATAACTTTTCTGATGGAACTGACTTTGCCTTCTTTGACGCTGAACAACTGCCTTCTATCCACTGTTTTGACTGCTGTTTGGATTCTGGGTATGATGATGAATCCAAGTTTCATCCATTGTAATAAATCTGAGAGTAAAGTCAGTTTTGTTTCTGTTCATTCTCTCTAAACACTTTTTCTTTTGATCTGCTGCTCTTTATGACTGTGATCTGCAGCACCCATCTTGCACAAAGCTTTCTCATCCCCAAATCATGATGCAAGATATAACCCATGCACTCTTTAGATATGCCTATAGCCTCAGCAATTTCATGCACCTTGACTTGCTGATCATTCAGTTCCATCATATTGGCATTTTTTTAACCATCTCTGGTGTTGTAGCACATGTTGGATGTTCTTTGTGTGTATCATCTTCTAGGCTGGTATATCCTCTTTAAATTCTGTGGCTGACTTTTTCACTGTTGAAAATGAAGGCAAAGCTCCACCATACACTTTAATGAACTCTACGTGAATTTCATTCTGTATTAAATATCTTGCTTCAGATTGATGTATGGAACAAGCAACAGTATAGAAAGGCTTGAAATTTTTCAGAAATGCTTATAACAGCTCTACTAACTTAATGGAAAAACATCGCTGCATTAGCGCTGTCATTTCTGCTCGAGGCTGAGATCTTTACAGATGGCCCTTGTGTGTTCAGTAGGTGTGTTTATAAAAATCCAAGATTTGAGGAAAAAGTGCAACTTATTGCTTCAGGACATTATAAAAGCTTAGGGAACAGAATTTTGTCAATGAAAGGAGAACCATGAAGACAGATGAGGCACAGTAAACCCAACAATGATTTTCATGTTGATGTTGAAGAAGACAGGCACTGGAGATGTGTGGCAATTATCCAAAGATTTTGGTACTGCAGCATCATCTGTTTTAGTAAAGAAGTTGAAAATGTAGAAAGTTTGTGCCCACTTGGTTCCGCAAAGTCTAACTTAAGTTGCATAACAGCAAATAGAGAGAACAAGACTACATCTGGAGCAATATGAATATAAAGGTGAAGTCTTTCTGCAAGAGTTCTTGTGATTATGAATAGTTTTTAAAGATCAAAGAATCTGTGGGGGACATTTGCTTTTAATCAAGAGTTCCAAGGATTTGGTAATATATTATTGGCATGGGAGGAGACTATATTTCAAGTATATTATGCTAAAAGTAACCTAAATAAATTTAGTGTGAAACAGTAACTACATTGTCATTATTTTTCGAATGCCCTAGTGATATAATGTATTTCCAAACTAAGTTTAAAAAGAGCTCACATACAATTCTGTCATAAAATATTTAATTTATTGGTAACAGAAGACATAAAAATAAACAAAAAGCTATTTTAGCATATATTTAATATTTATATTGTAACTTAAAGGCAAGTGTAAATATTTTGTAGTCAGAAATTTGGTAGTATTTTGGAGAATATGATCATTAGTAATTATGAATCTAATATAAATTATGGCTGATTATGAATATGCTTAGTAAATTCTAAGATACCTACTTGTCTCGTTGTTTTGTCAGTTCAGCTAGCACAACTTGCCATCTCTGCCTAAGCTCATCCACCATTTTCTGTACAGAAGTACTTTCAGGAGGTTGTGAACGCCCTGCTACATCTCGACACGTAACACCAATATTACTCATTGACCTTAAAAAGAAACACAATGGCAAACATGACCTTTCTTTGCGGAAAACTTTTAGCAGTAATTCAACTGAGCTATGCTATATATGATCACATTTTTTATGCACCAGTGTTTTAACATACTGTTTGATATAACAAATAATTTAACTAAATATGTTATTTGGAACATTGCACAGTGAAGCCTATCACATGTTAAGATCATTCTATAACTGAGTTATACTAAACACTCTTTTGCTCCAGTTACTTGTAAAGCAAAAGTGGAACAAGAGTGTTTAGCCCCATTCAATTATACAATGATCTTAACAAATAATTTGTTATATTATACTACATTTCACTACATTTCACCATTTGAATTTAGATTTTTACGCAGATGATTATAGATTTCTAATGCCCACGCTCATATCTTACCCAAAGAGTTTAATTCAATACTTGAGCATCTTAACTCATTAAATTAACTCTCTTACTTTATAACTGAACTATTTCTTTTCCTTTTGATTCCTGTAGTCTATTAATATGAGCATTTTGGTATTTTTGAAAAACCAAATATTTCATTTGATTGCATTACTTTTCAGCCTATGGTTGCTTAAAGGTTCTTAATGTCTTCAAAAGGTTGTGATCTTAGTTCTCAGATATAAGTAAAACATTGCTTCTGCATTGATTTTGTTATATGAAGAAAACATCTCAATTTCAATTTCAATTCATTGCAGTTCAGTATGGTGCGATACACATTGAACTATGCCGGTATGAAGCTATAGTTAAGGATAATTATATACAGGAAATTAGATCCTAATTAATGTTCATCAGTAAAATAAGTACAATAATTATATATAAAAATTATGTATACACACACATATATACATTAGAGTTGCAGAATATGAAATACAAATTGCAATAAATCAGACACATAAATAATGGAAAAGGACAGTACAATATCCTATTAAAATTTATTAAATATGTTCACCTAACTCCATTTACTTACACAACAACTAGGTTATGTTTAGGGGGCAATCCTCACATCATCAGCTGTTGACCTACTAATGAAAGTGGTGGCTGGATTTCAAGGTGCTTCTGTGGTGGTCTCAGATAGTTTGTGTAGGAACTTGCTGACATCATACCAGGGTGGAACATCAAAATTCATTAAATTTTTTTCTATTTTTCTAAATGAAATTTTTTTCCAAATTAGATGGCTCTATTTGGTTGAGCAGTTCTTTCAGCAGCCCCTGGTTTAATTTCATAATTTTGGGTTCAAAAGTGAGCTGCCACTGCTGATTTATCAATATGTTTAAAATGAATATTCTTAAAGTGTTTCTTTCTCCAAATTTATGAATTTCTCGTTATTCCAATATATTTTTTATTATAATCTGCACATTTTATTTGGTAAATTCCTGATTTCTGCTCTATTGATATGTCATTTTTACTGTAGAACCTAGTAAATTTTTTAATTATATTTATTCTTTGGGACTAACTTTATGCCATGATCTTGCAATACCCTATTGAATTTGTTGTGGTAGGTTGGAATATATGTGAAATTTTTTATTTTGTAACTTTCCATGATATTCTTCAGTCTGGAAACCTCTCTTATAGATTTTTGTCCTTTAAATTTATTGATAATTTTTATTATTGTATCTTTTTGAAACCATTGCTGTATTAATTATCTGTTGGCATTCTGTTTTGCACTCAGTTTCTGTGAGTGAGATGTTAATTATTCTGTGTGTCAAGCTGCAGAACACCATATATTTATGTGAGATGGATCTTTTTTTGATTGATTTATTTACGGATGCTCTTTAACATCACAGGTCATCAGTGTCCCATTCAACTCAGGACATAAAATGGCCGACAAATTTTGCTCAGAGGCCTCTCTTTCAGGCTTGAGGTTCTTTTTCGTGCAGTAAATGTATGACATGGGACCCACAGCTTTACATCCCTTCTGAAGGAAGCCATACTTAGGATTTTTATGCCCCAAAAAATCCATCGGTCCTGGCCAGGTTCAAACACGCGATCTTGGGTGTAGGAGGCAAGTATGATAACCACTATACCACCAGGACCGATTTGTGTGTGTGAGATGGGGTTAGATTGTTATTTTTTATGTAATTCTCTGTGTATGCCTCTTTTCTGTGGATTCCAAAGTTCAATCTGTCTGCATAACTTATAATTTTTACATCTAGGAATGGGAGGCATCCATTTTTCTCTTTTTCCATGGTAAAATTTACCTTGTAAGGGAGCTTCAGTGCATCTACTGAATGTTTTATTGGTATTATTGCATATATGTCATCCACATATCTATACCACATCTTGAAAATTAATGGGAAGGCTTTAGTGAAATGAATTTCAAAGAAGCTCATGAATAATTCTGTTGGAAACTAGATAGGGATTTCTCATTGCTAGTCCAGAAGCTTGTACGTAAATCTTTTGGTTAAATGATAAGTTCAATTCTACATTTTCTGAGAAGTCCACATAGATTTTGACACCTTGGTTTAGATATAATTTTTTTTCTAAAAAAGGTGGTGTCTAAGAAGTTAGTTATTTTCCTTTATTTCTGTAGATAAAGCTTTGATATTCTTCTAAACTGTTGCCAGTTTGAGCAAAGAACATAAGTATTTTATTTCAGCAGTGATTCAGTGAAGTTGATTAGTTTTTATGTCAGTTTTCCTAAGAGCAGTTTGATGGCAATGAATATTAATGGAGTATTTAAAATGACACACTATGGGTAACTTATTTACACACTTCACTTACTATGTTTCTGGAACATTGTTCCAACTTAGGAAAATAAGTTACCCTAGTGTGTCATTTTAAATATAATGGCTTCACTGTAAACAGCTTCAAAAATTATACATATAAATTAATGGAGTAGTTCAGGATTCCATAAAATCTGTCATCTAATGAGAAGAGCAAATATTTTAAATTTTAAACACAGTGTGAATAAGTCCATCATAAATTCCAATACATTATTTTTCCATATACTTTCTTTCTGGACACTTTTTTATGTTTAACAGAAAGCTTTAAAATGTCTAGTTAGAGTTTGCTTGTAAGTGAGACTAAAGAAGTATAAGGTATTTTCTTATTGGTACAAAATCCAGATTGTAACTGGGATTTCCCTTTGGGGAATAAAATTTGTTTTCCAAAAGTTTAACTATCTTAAGTATTGTAAATTGAAATTACAGAAGTTACAATAGGCATGCATCTAAATATGCAGAAAATTTGAAGTTTTTCATGACTGGAAAGAAAGAAAAACAAAAAAAAAACCCAACTTTTTGGTTTATATCTAACCATTTTTTTTACATACCTATGTTTCATGGTCACTTGCTTTTCCAATTCCTTCTGCTTTACTTTGGCCTGGTCAAGAGGTAAATCAGTACTATGCCATTCCTTTATCATTGCTTCAGCTGAATTCAGCCATTCAGAAAATGATTGACAATTGGTGTGAAGATTGTGCCAGGTATCCAGGCATTTTAGCCAGCGACTAAAACATTAATAATAAGAGATAGCAAAATTCAAATGACTAGATTTCACAGATAAGAAACAGTTTAATTGAATTTTACAACAAAGAAGTAATTATTTTTCTCTGTACATTTTTATTCACACTTCTTTCATGCATGAATAAAATGAGAGATTACGTCTAAAGTGAAAAAAAGTAGTCAAATTGTATAAACCATTTCTCCCATGATTTCTACAATATTAGTTCCTTACAAAGGTCTGATCTTTTAAAGACATATAATATTTGTGCTATTGTTATTGTTCTTTGTTTGGCGGTTAGGTTTTGCTCTTACCAATAAATTACTGACAAATAATATTGAGTTAAATTATTTAAATTACATCACTACGAAAAATTTAAATACCATTTGAGGCAAAATAGAGAGAGTAAGAGAAAATGTCTTCGTGTACACATGGGCAGGAGGCATATGCATATTCAAAATACTGCCATTTCTTAATTATTTCACTGTCTCTTTCTATTTCAATGCACACAAGCATTCTATGAGAAAATAACATTAAAGAAAAACTATAAAAAGATTCCATTATACACACTAAATAATAATCAGCTTGCAATTGCAAAATTACCTACCACCTGCAGCTGCTTAAATGTAGTCAACTTTTCCAGTGAATTATCTGCCTTTCACTGCACTTCACACATAGTAGGTTTGTTTTCCATATCTCTCTTTCTCTTTCTCTCTTAAATGTGTATGAGAATGTTTCATCTTTTGTATTGTATTTTAGTTTCATGATCATATAATAAACATTTACTTCATAAATTTAAAAAGAAAGAAAGAAAGAAAGAGGGAGAGAGAGAGCAACATAGGCACGTGGTTAAAAGAAGATTTCAGAAACATAAAATATAAGCAGTTGGAGAAATAAGCAATGACATCTCATTTCTGGACAGAAAACCACAACATAATGAATAAAACAAAATTATTAAAATAAGTGCAAGGACCTACAGAATTAGCAACAAGGGAGAAAATTTACATTTACAAGAACAAAGACAGTTTAATGAACTTCAACACTTCCAATGATGAAAACATGAACTTCAAGTTCATCATACCACCACCAGAGCAAATTACAAGTCCCCACAGCATAATGGTTTATCCTTCAGTTGACAATGGGCTGACCATGTGAACAAAGGGTTTGCAAAACCAGTTCTACATATTTAAACAAGTAAGTGGAGCAAAGAAGTGTTAGTTCGACTCAATTACACAATGATCTTAATATGTAATTTACTTCATATTTACCTTTTTGTGTGTAATTTAAATTTTCTGTCTAAACGTTAATAAACAAAACAAAGTGTACACATATCATGGTAATACTGCTAAGACATGTCATGTGATCCAAAACTGCATTTTGACATTAAACTTTGTGTCTGTAAGTCAGTCAGTCAGTCAGTCAGTCAGTCAGTCAGTCAGTCAGTGAGCGAGTGAGCAAATGATACTAATGCCAGCTCACTTGCCAGCCAGTCACTAGAGTTTAACTCAGGTGGTATGGGGCAGAAGCATAGTTCACTTACAAATTGCTCAATGAGAGTTAGTGGACTACAGTACACTGAAAAGATGAAGGTAGAGATGGATATGACGATGAATATGGAACAATGACAGAATGAATGACAGGGTAAAGTGCAAAGTCTAGAGAAAACCTATCCAGATGCCACTTCATCCACCACAAATCCCATACACATGTACTACGGATCAAACCCAGGCTACCTCAGGAAAATTAGTAGTGTTAACTACCTCTATGTGCTGCACATATTAAAACTCTCAGGCAAGCAAGCAACCAACAACCTTTTAGCATGTACACCTGTTTTATTTGTGAGTTACAGTAAATTTTCACAAAATATACATGAATAAAACATTTACAAAACTGGAAGCATGAAGTTATTATAAGGAAATCTTACTTATGTCTTTCAATATATCCCCTATTCACTTGCGACCATTCCTCTCGCAATTTATCAACTACTCTTCTTACTTGGTCACCCTGTTCTCGGCTTGCTCTTTTCATAATACCATCTCTGTCATACTCTATTTCATCAACACTGGGTTTTAGTACATTTATGCTCTCTTTTGTTTTCTGAAACAAAAATAAATTATTTGAATAGGCTGATCTTAAAACATCATTATAAATCAACATAATCTTCATTCTGTTCATATTTACCTTAAGACATTCTTCCTGAGATGGAAAAGCCTCATAATCTCTGCCACTTAAGGGAAAAGAGTTGAGCTGTCTGGAAATTGCAGAGACTGCTTCTCTAACTTTGTTTACTCGAGTTACAAACTCAGAAACTTGTGTCCCACCAATATCCTAAAAAAAAGAAATTAAAAGTACTGAGAAATTATGGTAAAATGAAATCTTACCAAAACTTTATTAAACACTAAAGATTTTTAGGTATATTAGCAAATACTAGATTACTTAATAAATGAGACAAATAAGTTGTGCTTTGTTCAGTCATTTAAAACTACAGTTCTGAAGTCAATGTTCTTACCCTGAATCATGAGGAAATTTTTGTGATTGTTAAGTGTGGTGGACTTTTGTAACAATGATGTTTAATACACTAACGAATTTAATATAATTGAGTTGAATTTGTAACACTTACATCACTTATTATTTAGAAGAGGAAAACAAGTTTCTGGAGCTAATCACTCCCATCATCAGTTCCAGTTATTTATTGCTTTGCATATAAACAATGGCTACAAAACTAACATTTATATTTTGGCATACACTAATGGGTATTATATTAGTATTCTTTGGATTTTTTCTTTCTGTAATTCGCAATAGGAATATATGGTAAAAGTTCAACTTCACTGATTTTACCATGTATCATTCAATTATTCTAAACTACTACAAGGGAACACTGTAGTTTGAATTGTCTTAATGTTATCAGACATTTCTTCTACTACTGATAAAAAATAAATAAATAAAACAATAATAAAATAACTAAACTTAACAATTATTAATAATATCTAATAACATTTAATAATTTATGTAACAATAATTAATAATAATTGAAAGTTATTACTATTGTTGTTATTGTTGTTGTTGTTGGTGGTGGTGGTGGGCGTAATGGTAAATTATATCTGTCATAGCCTCTCCTATCCAAATCTCAAACTCTATCTGCTTGTGGTACACTCTGCTTTAACTAACGAGGATGGGGAACTAAGTAACAGCAGTATATTTGTATTATTGTCATGGCATGTACAAGCATTTTGTAATTGCCAATGGAAGATATGGTTGGTGTAAAGTTTTTCAGTCCTACTGGTTATATCTAAATAACTTGCTGACCAACACCAGTCCATTCATAATAGGGGTTATGAATGAGTGATATGGTTGCCAAAATATAAAGCTGATGCTCATTCCAAACCAAAAAAGCTCAAAGTTGAAATCCCCCACTCGGATCTCTGTGTGAGAGATACTTTGGGCACTCAAACAAAAACAAATACAAATTATTATTATTATTATTATTATTATTATTATTATTATTAAGATATATTAATAATTTCATTTACATGACTAAATATTTTAGAGTACTTGTCCCACTGCGAAACATTTGTAAGTTAGCACCTCTGTCACTACAGACAATAATATTACAGTTTTAGTGCATCTTCAAATAAAGTTCCCATTTTCATTTTTTCAAAAATAATAAATACACTCTAGATCTTTATGTAATGAAACGTTTTGTAACATAAGTATGAAGAGCAAGTGTACTGTAACTGCATACTGAACTTACAAGTTTACTATCTGGAACAAGTTTTTCTTTAGATGTCATTTGATAATGTTGAAACTGTCCGTAGATTTCCTTCCACTGTTCATTAATAACCACCAGAGTACCATTTTCATCACATCCAACTTGCAATCGTTGTAGCTCTTTACATTTTTCATTTAAGGCAGTTATTTCTCGCTCTTTTTTATCAAATTCATCCTTAAGTGTCTGAAAATGAAATATTTCATTAAATAAGTTGAAACAGATCAGTATAATTCTAACATATGACAAAATAATTACTGCAGAATAAAATCTTTAGTACTTGAAATTTGCAACTTCAGTCATCCCATTTTTGGCTATTTTGGTATGAGAAATTTAAGTTAAAGCTATTCAACAAACTGGCTCAAGGGTAACATCTAAGTGTCATACACAGATACCTGGTGTCATTCAATTGAACTAGAATGTTTATTTTTCGTTTCCCCCCCCTTTTTGTGTCTCAGTTAGTCATGAAGACAAATGCTGCTTGAGTGTTCCATTTAAAGTAAATACAAAAGAACCCTTACAATTAAAAAGTGAATAAAAATTTAATAACACCGAAAAATAATTATACAATTAAGATTATCTGTTAGCAAAACTATGAAAGCAAGTTGTAATTTTTAATCTAGTTAAGGAGAATGCTTCATAATTTTATTGTTATGAAGTTTATAATATAGGAGGGAACTAGGAGAGAGGGAAAATTGCATACAATCAGATCATCCAATTATCTAATGATCGATCCATTGGTCAATTAGCCATCACTCATGCCCAGTTAGGCTACACTAGAGTTGCAGCTAGCAAGCAAGGCATACAAGAGAAACACTATAGTGAAAGTCTAATATATTTTAATTCACTTAAAAATGTGTATATTCATCCATTTCATGCATCGTATTGCCGGAAGTGTTTGCCTTCATTTTCCATGCACTTCTGGGCATGGAATAAAATTTCCCATTACCCTTGTTAATTCTCTTTGAGAAATTAAATACATTCCTTGACAGAAGTTATCCTTTAGATTGTATAAAGTGTATGGATACTACTAATTTATGAATTGCATTACAACTTAGAATGCAATAACCTGAGAAGTTCTCTTCAATCTACTGGCAGCATAAGCAAACTCAATATAGATACAGATCATAAATAAACAGGGATTGTGGAACAGAATAATTATGCTTAGTATTTGCAATTTAGTGTTCTTGGCAGACTTTACTCTAGGATTATAGACTTGTGTTGGTTTTTTTTCCCCACCATTCAAATGACACTGACCAGATGGCATGAGATCCAAGGCAAATGCAGCAATTTGGTGAACCTAGTCTGCCTGTCCTGGCTTATGAAGCCAGGCTAGCCTTGAGCAATGACTATCAATTGATACAATCCTCCCCCCACCAAGTTAGTCATTACATAACTGGGTGAATTAATATTTCAGGTTTCATGTAACCACCAACAGCTATCACAATAAGAACAATGCACTCAAAGTGACAGTATATAATAAGTTAAAAAGATCTTGATGTTGTTGTAAGAAAAACAACATTTGGCTAGTTCCTTATTATTTAAGTTTTCATACTGTTTCATTCTTCATTTTGTAATATGTACCTCCTTACAATTTAATAAACTTCTGCCAGAGATAAATGGAGATAAAGATCTTAAGCACATCACTGAGGGCCAGAATTTCAAATGAGTCACTGCATGAAATGTCAACAATGATCAATATCCTGTAACAAGCAACCAGAATGAAATGGAAATGGCAGGAATAGCCATGTCACAGGATTGTGTGAGTTAATGAATGCAAAAACTTCCAAGAAGAATCCCTGCATAGATGGATGACATAGGTCCACGTTCTTTTAGAGTCAAACCATTTTTCTACCATGGCATTAAAGGTGGTGGACACTGATAATACATTAAATGAAATGATAAACTGCAAAAGGAATTTTGGGTAGGATGCATACCAGGACTAAGTTAACAGTCTCCTTTAAATCCTAAACTTAGGTATTCATTTTTTACACTAAACTCATTAATGTGGAAAACTTGAAAAATACGAGGGCCATCCAGAAAGTAAGTCCCAATCGCGCCTGGAGATGGAACCACTTGTCGGATAGGAATGCGCATGCGCAGGAGTAGAGAGGAAATATGTGGGAATAATGCAGTAAAGTTTTAGCCTTGTGACGGCCGTGGTTACCGCGCTGTGCTAGGAGAAAATGGCTGCTCTGATATTGTCTCCCACCAACTGCGAGGTTCGTGCAGTCATCCGAGGTTTGCTCACTCAAAAGCAAAGTCCAGCAGAGATCCATCGCCAATTGTGTCAAGTGTATGGACACGATATTATAGTAAGATGATGGTGCAGGCAGTTCACTGAAGGACGAACCAATATTCACGGACGACGACCGCAGTGGCCGACCGTCCCTGGTGACGGCAGAAGTATTGGAAAGTGTGCGACAAGCAATTGAGCAGAACCGGGCTTCACAATTTCAGAACTCTCTTGTCAATTCCCCAGATGTCTCGCTCCCTTGTGCACGAAATTGTCTCCCGGAAGCTTGACAAGAGAGATCTGAAATTGTGAAGCGCCGTTTCTGCTCAATTGCTTGCCGCACACTTTCCAACACTTCTGCCGTCACCAGGGAAGGTCGGCCACTACGGTCGTCGTCGTGAATATTGGTTCCTCCTTCAGTGATTTGCCTGCACCATCATCTTACCATAATGTCGTGTCCATTGACACAATTGGCGATGGATCTCTGCTGGACTTTGCTTTTGAGCGTGCAAACCTCGGATGACTGCACGAATTTCGCAGTTGGCGGGAGACAATATCAGAGCACCCATTTTCTCCTAGCACAACGCGGTAACCACGGCCGTCACAAGGCTGAAATTTTACTGCATTATTACCACATACTTCCTCTCTATTCCTGCGCATGCGCATTCCTATCCGACTAGCGGTGCCATCTCTAGGCGCGATTGGGACTTACTTTCTGGATGCCCCTCGTACTTCCCTCAGGAAGAACAGTCCTTGCAGGATTCAAACCACGGACCTCTCATTCATGAGTATTTACAATCATGTTTGTTTGGATTTCCTTCCTCCCCTATTTGTATATTAAATTTAATTAGAAACTCTGTTTCAGAATCATGAATATCCTAGTGCAAGCTCTGAAATGCTTTATAGCAGAGCAAATAATTTTGCCAATAAATTATAATAATTGCACATTTACTGATATGCCTTATATTTATACGAATGAAAATAGTGCAATTTAATTTCAGTCATCTCTGTACTTCTAAATTCTGTCTTCTGTCACACACACTGCCAATAACTAGAATTTTCTTTTCACTTTCACACTAATATTATCTTATTATCATTAATTAATTTGCCATTGGCATTCTTTGACCAAAATAAAATAAAAAAAACCAATAATATCTAGTTTTAAAATTTTGAAAATGATATACTATTAGGATCAGTGCCATGGTATCAAAATAAAAAGCAAGGTAAATGAACAAAATATTATAGCATTCAAATACATTTGCAATTGCAAATTTATATGTTCATTGTAACATGCAGAAATAAGGACTGAAGTTTCAAAATTGTCTGGTTATTTATGATAAAGAGTATCATATTTAAAGCATTACATTAACAGTTAAAACAATAGACACTTCACCTTTAGTTGACCTTCTTCATTATTTGCTTGTTCTAGTCTCCTTTTTCCATCCTTTAGCCATAACTGGACTTGTGCAACCAGATTATTGTACTCATTTAATTTTTCTTCAGCTTGTTGTGCTTCAGCTTTTCTTACCTAAAACATAATTCTTCCATTAATAAAGATAGACATATCCTTATAGATAAAGCCAAAAGGTCAAAGTTTATGTACAAAAAAATAAAGGGGACTGACTAAATCTTTCATCTATAAATTCTTGGTAGTTTGGCATTGTTTCAATTACATCCTATACTTTAATTTTAGAGTAGTTCTCATGATTTAAATATGAATGGAGATTTCTGGTCTTGCACAGAAAATGGATTTAGCTTATGAGTGATGGTAAGATCTTTTTATTCCAAGAGAGCTAAATGCACTATTTTGTAACTAATTTTTATTACAATCTGTTATTTCGTGCCCTAATTCTCTATGCAATCTGAGTTTGTATACACTAGTGCAAACCAGTTGTTCATCAGTGGATGTGCAATTCCTAGTGAGGCTGGAGTTTAAAGTTTCATTAATGCAAGCAAATGAGCTAGCTCAGTTGTGTTTATTATGCCAACTTTTCAATTACATTTTCATAAGTGCATGTTTGGCTTTCCACTATGTATTTGTCTACTGTGAGGTATACCAAGAGTGAGATATATAATGGAACAAACAAAATTTATTTATGACTGTTATGCACCAAAGAATTCACACAAGTGTTGCAGGAGAAGATTTCATGCTAAATTTCCATTGGGAAAGTGCAATTTTTAGATTGGTGAATAAAGCTCAAACCGAAGTCATGCCCACCTGATAAGAATCTGAGACAAAAAAAAAAAGGTTTTAACAGAAGAGAAGCTTGCAGAAATACACTATCAATAGGAAACTCCCCCTAAAAAGTCTTTAACATGATTAGTTCAGCAAATTGGTGCATCTATCAAAAGTGCAAAAAAAAACACTTAGCTACTGCATTTTCATCCAGGCTATTAAGCAGTAATTCCTGCTGGAAAAATCTATTTCCGATTGCATAGTGGGATGAAAACCCCTTATAAGGTCAGTCATAGAATTTCCTATTATGGCATTATGCCATTGCTCTTGAAAAGTATGAGATTTTGGAACTTTAGGGTAATAACAGTGATGATGATAACTGCACGATGTTGGTTACAAATTTACAAATTTGTCCAATGTTTTATATTTGCACTTAAACAAAACCACTTAATCTAAAAGCATGCCAACCATAAATAAACATTTACACTCACCTCACTTTCTACTTTAACTTGATGCCATTTACTTCTCAATTTATCCTGTGATGATTCTTTTAATCTGTCTGCACGAGATGGGTCACTAGAGTGAACTGTTAAAACTAATCCATCACCTCGGCTGATGAGTGTTGCCACATCAGGAGCGAGGAAACTCAGTTCACGTTCCAAAACCTTTCAAAAAAATTTTATTAAACTTCACCATCCTAAACTTAGGTATTCATTTTTTACACTAAACTCCATTTACTTACATAAAATAAGAGAAATTTAGAAATTCAGAGGAAAGAACACTTTAGGAATATTCGGTTAAGCAGGTGGATAATTCAGCAGTAGCAGTTCACTTTCGGACCAAAAATCATGAAATAAAACCAGAAATTAAACTGCTGAAACATCTTCCAAACCCAATGGGGTTATTCACTCAGGAAAAAATGTTCATATTAAAAATAAATAAAACCTAATGAACTTCAAGTTTCTTCCTATGGATGAACTCAGCAATTTCCTACTTCAGTCAACAGATGCCAACACAGGAACATCCAGGTGTCTAGACATCATTTTGAGTAACAACGGTTCAGTGAGCAACTGAGGATGGAGATTTTCCCAAAACACATTTTATTTTACGTAAGTAAATGGAGTTTAGTGTAAAAAATTTATTCCTAAGTTTAGGATATACTAACACTCCATTGTCAACAGCTTCATAAGTACAATATTCATCTTTAAAGTAAAAAGGATTTGTCAAAAGCTCCTAAATAAATCAAGACCTTTCTTTATATTCATATTGTAACAAGCTATTTTTACAGAGCCTTTACAGAGAATCTGAATAATGCAAATTCAATCACCTTGCTGTATAATAAATGTATAGAATATTACAGAAATAAAATATATGCAATTTTACATCTCTCAATTTAATGAAAATATACTATTCAGCACATATCTATTTCTGGTGCATTTTTTTACTCTTCATCTAAATTAAAATTAATATTTAAAACTTGCTTATCTGCCTCCCATATTAAATACATTGTATGTGAATTTCTTAGCTAGTATACCACCAAAAAGGTTTTACGATGCACACAAAACATCCAAATATTATGTATAAACATTACTAAACAATATTAAAATATATATTAACTGCCCAATTTAGCCTGATGTTAAAAAACAAATTTTTACTTTGTTTATAACTGCAGATTATAAGTACTTTTAATTTATAATGTTTCAAACAAGAAACATTTTGGATTTGAAAACTTTTCCCCTTCCAGAATTTAGGACACAATGAAACATCTGGGGAATCAGGAAGTCATCATTGGTGCAAGGCCACTTTATTATTATAATTAGTGTGCTACTTTAAGACATGCCAACAACATGCTTGTGTTTACATGTATCCAATTTAGCTCTGGATTGGTATAAATGAGATTTTCAATTCTCATATTTCAGTTTTAAGGTTACTTGCATAGCTAATAATTAAGGTTTTATATATAAATGAACCAGAACAACAAAGATAGGTACACAATATTTTGGGATTCTTTCTCTAATTTGTATAGATCATTCATAATGTAAATCTATCAATAATAAATGTAGCAATTCCACCAGAACTCCATTTTGGCAAAATGTCTATGCTGAAAAGTTCATTTTTGGAGCATATGGAATGTTTAATTTCCCACTACTATAGATTATTACACATTACTATTATATAAAAAAAAAATGCCAGAAGTAGAACATTGCAATAACATGGAATAACTACCCTTCTGCAAATATGGTATACAATTCATTATACTTTATAATTACTATAATTACAGACAAAATATGCAAAATAGAAGCATGTATAGATAAATATCTAAAATAACTAACCTTAAGATAATGTTACTTTCTAAAACTATTACTGGAATTAAAAACCAGGGCATTTCATGCCACAAAGCTGTTTAAGTATGCCCTCATAATTTTATGCTACATTTCTTTTCTCAGGAACTATTTAATGCAAGATCTTCAAAATTACATATTTTGCAAACATATTTTACTGCACATTTCATCCAAATCTAAAGTTTTATGCTTGCTGATGTTGAATAAGGCATTTATGCCTGTTCAGTACCAACTACTGCAACCATATTCTCATTGTTCTAAGACATCCAAACTTCTTACAAGAATAACATCTTACAAAGGCTGAACAGTTGAAAATCTGAAGGTGTTAGATCCAATTGTAGGGTGGATGGAATGACTTCTCAAGTCAACCTGTGTAAAGTTTTTGCATTATCTTCCACCTTTCTTAGCCTTTTCATTATTATGAACAAAATTTCTCCTCTGCCAACATGAGCTGCATACAGCACATTATGGGATGGAAGAGTTCTGTTCTATGTTGCTTCATTGCACCACATTATTTACTATACAGTATGTGAGATAGATGTACCATGTTATGAATAAGTTGCACTTGTTGGGTATAATATATCATTTTAGGCTTGCTCATATAATGTACTGCTGTCTATATGCTCCAAACATCTTATTGGTTTGATTACTCTGCTTATGATAACAAAAATAAATGTCAGGAAATTAGCGCAAGTAATGGGTGCTTTGTGTGATGTTCATGTGCAATGAATTTTCCTTTGAAACTTCCACACAAAAAGAATTATTAGGAATAAAGGTAGACTTCAAGAGCATTTTTATTTATCTCACATTCAGCAATGTAT
Source organism: Metallyticus violacea (assembly GCA_030762175.1). Classification (NCBI taxonomy): domain Eukaryota; kingdom Metazoa; phylum Arthropoda; class Insecta; order Mantodea; family Metallyticidae; genus Metallyticus; species Metallyticus violacea. Next base: position 49,865,016 of record CM060840.1, on the reverse strand, counting down.
TCCATTTCACATGAGCTATCTACAGAAATTTCATTCACTGACTCTGTACTAATGTTTATTTTACTAATGTTATGAAAGCAGTAATTTATTACCTTCTTTGTCACCAAACAGGTTGTATGATTCTAATGGGTTTGATTGCTAGCTTATATTTAGATCTCAAATTGAACCAATGATGGAATCCCAATGTGTATGCATTCATCTTCATGCTCTGCTATGTGTCACGAGCCATCTGTAGAGTTGAATTGCCTGCTCAACTATTTCATATAGCATAAAGGCAAGTACCAACTAAACAGCTTCTTTATTCATTTCACACTAAGTCAGATACAAATGTAAATGAAAATTAATAAAATTGGTTTAGGCAAAAAAAAATACAAAAACTTAGTTTATATTTACCTACAATGTATATTAATTTACAGTTTGAAATATAAATTAATATCTGGTTGTTGTTTCACTTGGAGAATCATAGAATAAATTACATTTTAAGGAGCATCTGTAAATTTACAGCACCAATTAAGATTTAAATAAATATTGACCCACTTGTGGGAGTGGTAGAAATGTTCAAATGGCTAACAATAAAAGAGTTAGTGTCCTGATAAAATGAAACCATTTTTTAAGTTTTTTAATGATTTAAAATGGCCACCGAGTTGAATAGACATAAAATATATAGGAATTGTTTCACAATTCTAGAAGGCATTGATCATAACTTTTTTTTACTGATAGTCTTATTTTCTTAATTATGCCATTTAATAAATGGGATATTTGTTTTGGGTTCAAAACAGACAAATTCCAGTCTCTTAAATGAAGAACTTTAGAGTCCAACAGTCTGGTAAGAGCATGGGTCACAAAATAAGGGCCTAAATGGGCCTGTACTGGGATAAAGCTATAGGACCAAACTGAGCCTTTGTCAAAAAACACTAGTATTCATGAAGATTCTGATTATAATATATGCAATTTTCAAGATCTAAGATTAAATAGTTTCAAGAAAATAGTACAATCATAAACTACTTCCAATAAGAAGTGATATTACCCTCATATAAAATAATGATTTCCTTGTTTAAATACTTTATATCACTTATTATTATATATCAAATAAAATCTTAATGCCAATGAATTGAAAAGTTAAATCAAAATGGTATTATACCTCCAGTCTCTTCCCAGGATCTTTCTCACTGCTCACTCCCTTTATTGTGACTAACATTACATCCATTCTGCGAAGCATCTGTTGAGCTGCTTGTTCAAAATCAGCTATTTCCTTGGCAAATGGAGAAACTGAATCTTTGCGACTTGGCGAAACCCGAGGACTTGTTTGGGCTACCTGCTGTTTTGCACTTGAAATAATTTTGGTTGTTGTTACAGTTGTGGTTGTTACTGTTGTTATGGAGGTAACAGGAGAACTAGAGATTTTGGGTTCTTCATTGCTTGGAGCTTTTGTTCCTATCGCTCTAGGAGGTTTTTCTCTGTGTTTACTGACATAAGCTTCCTTTCTTGAAGAAAGTATTGCCTGAAAATATTTTCAATATTATTTTTCACTTGCTTTATACAATTCAACATTAACATTAAAGAAAATGCATACTTACATGTGCTTTAGAAACATAACATCTATCTGTAATGTAAAAAAATGCAAGTTTGTAATTAGCAATATATCCGATACAATTTATTTTCATCAACTTTCCTGTCTTTTATTTTCCCTCTATTATATTTTCCTTCTTGACACCTAGAAAACACAGTGCATTCCTTATTTCTGAAATCAAGGTAAATATTACTGATTTTTTTTTTTTTTACTTTATTACATTTGTTTAATATTCCCTCCACTATACAGTATTGTTTATAAAAGATTAAAATTAGAAACAGCTTACTTGGCCTCTTCAATAACCCACCTTGTCAAGCTGCTGCATTACTAGTTGACCAAATGGCAGACTTTCATCATCAGAACTGGAACTGTCATTCACATCAAGAAGTGGTTCTGCATCATCAGAAAACTCAATAACATCATCAGTTTCTTTATCACTTCCATAAAAACTATCATAATCTTCAACAGCAACATCATCCACTCCTGATGCTGTATCTGCTGGCTTCCTATTTTGTTTAAAAACTTCATTCTCATTCTCTTCAGATACACCTGCATTGCGGAAGTTTCCAACTATCTTATACGTTTTGGAAACTTCTATTTCTTTTTTAAGAATCAACTCTTTGAGATCAGATGGTTTATTTTGATTATCATCCAAATCGGCAAGATGGGAGGTTCTGTTAATTACAGTCATACCCTGGCTCATACACAAATTCACTGCATTAGCACTGTTAAAGGCAGGGACACTCTCAGAATCACGCCATGCAGTTACGGTAGTTTCTTCAGTTTTGTTAACTCTGTCAGTCATTTGGAGGCACAGTGAGGGAGGGGTATTACTGGAAATGACTGCAGGTGTTGGAGGGGGAGTGGGTGGTGCATGCATCTCCACACTGTAATAAGGAACAGAAATTTTAGGTGGCGATTTAGTCACTCTCTTGACAGTTTCAGTTAATAGTTCTGGGATAGCACCATCATCAAAGGCACATGCAATTGGTTCATTCTTACCCGTAATTCCACTCACCCTGATGATTTCTTCATCTGATTGTTTTTGAGTTGTTAAGGGCTGTGTTTGAACTGGCAATTGGGAAACAACTTCTAAGGCTGCAATATCAATACATTCCTTCTGCTCATTCCCAGGCAATTCTGGTTCTACAATCTTCACTGTTCCATCATCTGTTGCAGATTTCTTAATGTGAACATCATGAATTTCCAAAGTAGATGGTCGTTTTCTTGAATCTTTAACTAATTCTGTTCCTTTATTTGTTGATGATGCTTTAGAAGATTGCTCTGTGTCCGTCTCTGGAGCAGATTCATCAGGCTCTGTTTCATATTCTTCTATTATTTCCACCATTTCCACAGACTGTGGACCAAACTGCTCAGTTGTTTCTACACTTCGACTAGGTAACACAAACTGTTGTTCAACAGGTTCAATGGGTGTAACCACTGATTTCACTATTTCAATAGCTTTCACTTCAACCATCTGGCATGGATCTGCTTCTTGCTGCTGGCCTGTGTGGCCCAACATTTCCACTTCACTGGTCATAAGGGTATTGGTAGAAACTTGAGAGAAAAGCATGCTATTTTCAGCTAAAAGGAATGTGTCACTCACTTCATTTTCTTCCTTTTTCTTTTCTATGCATGTGCTATCCTTCTCTTTCTTCAAAGGCATTGTACTCTCAACATCTGTACTGTGCTCAGTTATGCTCCTTTGCACATTTTCATCTCTGTTTCTTTCGTCAAACCTAGGACTTTCAGTTGACCTTACTATATCTGGTACTGCACTCTGAGCTTTCTTCCATTCATTATTAATAGGGAATGATTTTGGAAGAATATCTGTTTTGTCAATATTCTTGTTTTCAAATTCTGCCTTCTCTTCCAGAATGCTACCCACAAGTACTGTGGGTTTTTCCCGATCTACTCCAACATTGATTTCATCTTGGTCTATGTCTTCAAATACTGGATTTAAATACCCAAGACATGCAGCCTCCACTGGACTATGAATTTTGAAGGTGCCCTTGTGAAACCCTTCCTGGTGGCTCTCATGGGATTCAACCTGAAATACTATTGGTGTAACTTGGTCTTGTGGTTCCATTACGAAATCTTTGTTTTTTCCCTCCATAACTAGAAATGAAATTTCTTCTGGCTCTCTCCCCTTGGAATCTCCAACTGAAGCTGTCTCGGTTGTTAAGAGAAAATCACGAGCAGTGGTAGAGGGGCCTGACTTCAACATTGTGGCTTTCTCAGTCCAGCCCTGTAAAGATAAGGTTCATGCCACTTATTGCAGTCAAGAAACATGAACCCAGTGCTTGTAACTTTCATACACGTAGTAATATATTAAAAAAAAAATTGGAAAGCACAGAAAGTTATTTAAGCTCACAGATATGGAGCAATTACATGAAGAAACAGCATGAACTGTCAAATTAGTCTCTCCAACTGTAGTTTTTAGAAAAGATCTCTATAGAAATGTCTTAGTGAATGGTTATTCATGCTGCATGCAGCAGAATGTTCGGCAGTATCCATCACCAACCATGCAGTGTGCTAACAGTTATTGTTAGTTTCAAGTGAAGTCTGTAATTAAGCATTTATATAAGTATTATTCATAAAATATTCTTAGTCAAGATGAAATGTTACTGTCAGCAATTTATCTATTTCTTCTTCAACATTTGAAATTCAAGTGTGTGAGCTCAAGTAAGCTTTTGGGAGATCAGGGGAGAGAGACCAGTTCCAGGTTATTAAACATTTCTCTTCTCAGAATGGGTTTCCATAATTTCATATGAAGCATTAATGTGACACCACAAACACTTCAATCACCAAATCACACCATTAAACATGAACACCAAGCTTTCCAAGAACCATGGAAGTATTAACACCATCACTTTACATAAACCACAAGCAACCAGTCCACCACTTCACAAGCAAAACACATGTGGGTTTCTTATAAAGGTAAATATATACAAACATAAACTGCAGCACACGTCACATGTATATATTATTAAAATTAAAACACTTCTAAGAGAAATCCATTAATACACATCACACACACACATTTTAGAACACATATTTTTTCAGTTAAGGATGCAGAAAACTATTAATAAAATTATTTTCAAAAGTTTTAAATAATCACATTTTACACTGTATTATAAGTGCATCCAAAACACTACAATCATCATTATACAGGGTGCAGTAAAATACAAAAGAATTTATGAGTATATATGGAGCTTGTCAATAAGTATTTCAAGAGTGGGAGCAAATGGAGTCAGATGCTTCAATATGGAGCTATAAATACTGATATGGATCAACATCATAGCTTTGTTGTAATGTGAAGTATGTTCACAGTCATTCAAATGTAAACCATTATCATTGGTGAAGATATAGTTACAGGCATGCTGCACCTCAATCTAACAAGTCATGCACTGTCACCTAGCATACAAATCTTCCTGGAAGTGGTAAGGCATTTTTAAAACTACATACAATAGGTATGTTTTATGAACAATTTCTGTACTTGAACTTCAATTAACAAAACCAATGATGTAATGCTCTGTATTTGATAGAACAAATTATTTTTTTATAGTAAGCTATTGGTTTTCAATCCTCTTGACCATAATAAACACCTCTGTAGTCATGAAATTGATACTTGTAGCACCACAATAAAGATTCCAAGATCATTTGTTCTCATTCTTGACCTGCTTATTTTTCAACTCCTTTCTACTAGCATTCTTTGTATATATTTTCTGCATCTTGTATACAATGAAGCAAAAGATATTAAAATAAACAAACTTGATAAACTGTAATGCATTCAAAAGTGTTGGTAGCATTCTCTTTAGAGATATACTTAATGAACCTATTTGAAAACAAAGTAACTAAAAAATTGCAACTTCGATTCATAAGTTCAATTATAAAATTAAAAGTAATTATACTTATTATTTTTCTTCTGTCAATCAGATTTTAAGGAGGCATAAAACGAAATGCTTTGGAAACAGCTATAGGAAAAAGTAGTTAGAATTTACATATAAGATAGCTCAAAAACACATGTAACTATTTGCCATAATAGTGAGAATTTGTAACTACTTTAACTAATATCAAAAGAAAAGAATGTGCTTTTGAAAGGTGAGTGGTTATTTTTATATACATTGCTTTTCACATAGCATATTAATGTTTTAATTTTTCCAAGCCACAGCATTACCATCACCACTGGCACCCACCCAATAAATAAAGGTTACAATAACATACAGAAAATATTTTGGGTTTAAATCAGTAATGTAAATAGGAATATTAAATGCAGCAAATAGTTCTATTTATTTGCTGCATACTTGTAAGCTAAAAATATGTGCAAATTGCCCTTTGTGTATATGACAGTCAGAGAAAGAGAGAGATGTGAACTTCACATAAATGAGAAAACTTAGATATTCTTAATAATGACAATGATGTAATATTTATATTAAAAGCATTCACTATGAAAATGAAGTTATTATATTGACAGCACAGCAAATGGAATTTAAAAGCAACTTCCACCAAAAATGTTATCCTTTTAACTACACAGCAGCAGGAAAAAGTCTCTTTCTTTGTGGTATTATGCCAATTTTTCTCCTGTAGCAAATGCGCTAGAATAAAAATAGCCTAAAGAAAAGTGCACAAAGACTACAGCTACTCTTGCCTGTAAATGAAAATACATATTAATTTTGTGCTACACTCGAAGTAAAAGCAGTCATTAAACATTACTATAAAATTATTTTTATACTGAAGTAAAATATTATGAGAAAACTGTTTAGATTTATACAATTATTGAATAATTGCATAAATGTAATTATACACTGAACTAATCAATTATATTGTTATATCTTTTCCAAACTATTTCTTATTTTTATTACTCACTATATTCAGTGAGTCCTGAGAATCATATATATCTGAAAATGATTTCTCCCATGTATGAGAAATTGATTATTTTATAGAGGCATTGAAAGGACCTGCAGAAACACCATTTGAAAAACAAGTTGATATTCACTTGCAATTTGAGTAGTTTGGTCCTTGATGAGCTATACATTCATTGCAAGTCCTCAGAATTAAGAATTCTAAAGCATTATTATAAATTTAAATACTTTCGTAAAGCAGATTTTTCAGTAAGTTTGCAAAAAAACAATCACTATGTCTGTAGGCTCCTTTACAAAGGTATTATGTACTTTATAAGATGTTTGCATAACACATTCCCTGAATTTCTGCCCACATTTGTCCTGGTACAAATCTTTCCTTCACATTGACAGCCGCTTCCTGAACTTTTGCAAACTCCAGAAAGAATTACTTAATAAAATTTTAGAACAAAATAGCACAAAAGATAGCTCAAAAACAGATGAAAAAAAAGTCCGTCTCTCAATGGGTTGACATACTTAGGAGGAAATGAGCAAATTTTCATAATAATTCTTATCATGATTATATGAGGTTCTTGAAATTTCTCTTTATTGGTCTAAGAATCCACTATATGATAAACTCATTAAAGCCACAATGTCTAGTGATCACTTTCTAACTTTACTGTCTTTTGGCACTTTTTTGATAATGGGGCTTCTAGAAATAAAAACAACAATTTTAAAAATTACAGTTGTTAATTGAAAAGCTGTCGGATAATTTTTAGAAAGCCCTAACCCCTGGATGTAGACATTGAAGAATTCATGGTTCCTTGTACAGGAAGATGACTTTTCATGCAATATTCCCTCTCACAGTATGAGGAACTTTACAACATTTGTATACATGTGCTATAAAAATCATCAATGAAAAGATTTTGAACTTCAAGGAATAGGCCACGCTGAAATAGTAACCATGAATATATGAGAGTCCCTACTGGATGAATTGCAGATAATTACTATACAGCATTTTGCTAGCACATAAGTTATTGGATAAGATAACCCTTCTCCAGGGAAGAAATCTTTTGGAACAGTCAAGAATTCTGAGAAATGTTGTAGAAAATCAGATTAAAAAGGATGAAATGTGTGAGCAAAAATGAAAAAGGAGTTAAAATAATTAATCAGACAATGAAAGGATGATCTTATAATCTCAATAGTAACGTAACATTTGGCCATTCTCAAGGACACTGGTATAATGGATTAAAAGGGACAGCCTATTATGAAATCAAAGATAGTTATTTGATTAGAGGATCACAATGTGTCATTAGAATGTGTTCCTATTTGTAAATGAATATCCACACTTCCCAAAAATACCCTAAAAGAATTATTTTATTTCAGGGTAATTTTGGAGTCCATTGGCTCACTACTGCAAAATAAGATTAAATAGTGTTTCTCCTTTTGAATAGGCAACTCATTAAACATCTGTGAACTTTCTGTGATCTATTATTATGCTTATGGCATTTGGGATGCTGGTGGTTCAAACTGATTTTAAGTAATGTAACCATGTGGACCAATATATGGGAGATTCCTGCAATCAAATTACACTATTGCAGGGAACATGTTAAACTATAAAGATTCTTAAAAGCATATATACAATTTATTAGTGAAACAGAGACATGTCAAAGTGATACCAGCTTAGAATTATTTATTTTTTTATTTGATTTATTTATGGACGCTCTTTAACATCTCAAGTCATCAGCGTCCCATTCAATTCAAGGCATGAAACGACCGACAAATTTTGATCAGAGTTCCCTTCTTTCAGGCTTGAGGTTCCTTTTCATACCGTAAATGTCAACATGGGACCCAAGACTTCACTTCCCTTCTGAAGGTATACTTAGGATTTTCACGCCCAAAAAAATCCATCGATCCTGGCTGGGTTTAAACCCGCAATCTTGGGTTTAGAAGGCAAGTATGTTTACCACTACACCACCAGGACCGACCCAGCTTAGAATCCTTAAATTATTATTCATATTTCAAATTCATCCATTGGTAAATGTGACTGTTTTTGTCAATTGATGTTTTCACTATTCTATGCATATTATTGTTAATTATGTTTTCGTGAGGCATTATCTTTTGTTTTAAAGGAATTTAATCTTCATAATAGTAACTGATATAGCTCATCCTACACTAGTAGGAAGCCTCTGCTAAGGGAAGCAGACTATTTTAAATTCCAAAGTAATATTCTAGCTATTTCATCTCTATCTCTAATTGTTAATAAGTAGCTTTGATGTGCCAAGTGATCTTATGACAGCTACATGCATCAAAATAAGAGTGATGAAAATGCCAAAAAAAAAGAATTTAGCATATCATAATAATCATCAAGACTAAAATTGAATATCAGTGATCATCAAGATCAAATTTGAACTGAGTCATTTAAAAATGTATGCCTTTTAAATAATAGAACAGAAAAGTTTCAATGTTTATTTCTGTATCTGACAAATGACAATTTCGCTTCTTCTCATAAAATCATGCTAATATATGGTCTTCTGATGACCACCTTTCATAGGCCAGATATTGGTTTTTTTCTAAACCATCAATGTTATGGAGTTTTTCCCATAACACATTCCTTCTATCCATGCAAGATATGTTTTAGAATGCTAGTAATTTAGATGATCCCAACTCTCTTTTTATCCAAATCCACACAGCAAAGAATATTGGCTACAATAACAACATAGAAGGAGAAAATGAGGAAATGCCAACTTAAAACTATGACACTTGAGATCCTAATTATTTTATATCTGAATAAAGGTAACCACCCATTTCCTGCACAATCGAAAATGTAGGCTATATATGGGAAGAACAGTTCTACCACTAATCAACCACCTTGCCTAATGACTTATATAAGCCAACCATCTCTGTGAGCTTAATGGCTAAAGCAGAAGAAAAACATTCACACATATACAGTAAATGCACATATTATTGAGCATATTATAACAATTTGATTATGTTTTCAAAGAATATGGCATTATATTGGTACTGCAAAACAGTACAGCATTCTATTAAATCTATTAACTTTGCTGTTAAATGATATCACACACCAGAAAAGAAAGCAGACATATGAATATACTCAATAGAATGCTCAGATTGTCATCTAGGAAAATCAAAGACAAATTTGGAAACCTGGAAAAAAATAAATTTTAGAAGCTTCAATTTAAAACAGACAAAGAAAATGGCTGGCTACATGCTTATGAACACAACCATGAAACTAAACAAGAAGTCATATTGTTAAAAGGGCTTCATACTCCAACAGCAGGTTCAATCCCAATTAGGGTCGATGGATTTTTTTCAGGTATAAAAATCCTACGTACACTTCCTTTGGAAGGGAAGTAAAGCAGGGTCCTGTGTCATAGATTTACAGCATGTAAAAGAGCCTCAAGCGTGAAAGAAGAGGCCTCTGATCAAAATTTATTGGCTGTTTCAGGCCTTGAATTGAATGGGACGCTGATGACCTGAAATGTTAAAGAGTATCTGTAAATAAAAACATCAACAACAATACTCCAACAGAACTTTCTACTTGGACTTGGACTTGGACTTGGACTTGGACTTGGACTTGGACAAGAAACTTTATTTTATAAAACTGAGAAATATTAATAAATGTTGACATTCCACTTCAGGGTTAACATAGCAAATTCCAGATCCAGTCATCAGATGTCACCATAAAAGTGTTTGAATGTTCTCACCAGGTGCCAAGATTGCACCATGAGCTGCTTAATGATTGTTCTCAAAACAAGTTCAATTTTTATAATGTTTAAGTAGGATTTACTCTCAGTACTGCTTACACACTCTATGTTTACTACATAATTGTTTACAGCCATTTGATTTAATATTAGCATCAATAAGCATTGTGTCATTCCATTAAATATAATGAAGTGCATAATGTTTTATAACTGCTCTGTAATCTATGCCCTATAATCTAGTATAGGTTAAACAGAATTAAAAGGGATAAAATAATGCTCAACTTCACTTGTTGTATGGTACCATATGCTATATGAAATTGTCTTTATATTATGACTACCCATAATGTTTAGTTTTATATGGTACAGCATTTAGATATACTTGAAAACTAGTTAGCTTTTTTCTTTGCATGTATATTTAACAATGCAAATATTAATATAAAACTTGATCGGAATCAACACAGTGAAATGTATGTAATTGCTTTATATAAAACCTATTTTTAAACCAGTTAAAATCTCTTTCCCATGGGAAGGGTTAAAATTCTAAAATGATTAAAATGGCTAAACTCTTCAACATTCTTAAGCCTTTCACTCCATAAACTGTTAAAATTCAGGACATGTTTCTGACCTATCACTCACATTGTCAGCTGATGAACTAATGTGTCATGCTGGAGTTACAGGGGCAGGTGTCTGCAAGGGGCTCTGGTGGTCTATGAAAGCACTTGTACAGAGTATTATCCGCTTCCAGAATTTCGAAGTTCATAAGCCTCTGTTCATTTTCCTTAATAAAAATATTTTCCCGTGTGCTTAATTCTCTGGGAAGTTGGACAGTTCTTAATAACTAACTCAATTAAATGTACTTACGAAGCTGTTGACAATGGAGTAGTGTATATGTATATGCATATATATAACCAATGTACTAAAATTTGTTCACACTAGCTCCATTCACTTACATAAAAACTGGACATATGTTTCACAAGTAATCCCTTCCATCTTCAGCCTGTAGACCAACTGTTGTTAGAAGTGGCAGTTGGGTCTCTTGATGCTCTTGTGGTGACATCTGTTGGTTCTATTAGGAACTTGCTGAGTTCATCCATTGGAGAGAAATTGAAATTCATTAAGTTTTCCTTGTTTTTTGAAATGAAAATTTTTTCCCAAGTGGAAAGTTCTATTGCGTTGTGAAGTTGTCTCAGTAGTTTGTCTCTGGTTTAATTTCATGAATTTTATTCCAAAAGTGTGCTGCTATCGCTGATTTATCATTCTGTTTTAAGCAAATATTTCTAAAGTGTACTTTTTTCCAGATTTCCAAATTCATCTTTGTTTTTCCAAAGTATTTTTTATCGCACTCTGCACATTTTATTTCATAAATACCTGACTTTTGTTCTGTTGGCATGTTGTCCTTTACTCTGCACCTAATAAGTTCTTTATATTAAAATTGTTCTTTGGGGCTAACATAATTCCTGGTTCTTTGAATATTTTTTTGAATTTATTGAACAAGGAATTATGTTAGCCCCAAAGAACAATTTTAATATAAAGAACTTATTAGGTTGCAGAGTAAAGGACAACATGCCAACAGAACAAAAGTCAGGTATTTATGAAATAAAATGTGCAGAGAGCAATAAAAAATACATTGCAAAAACAAAGATGAATTTGGAAATCTGGAAAAAGGAACACTTTAGAAATATTCACTTAAAACAGATTGATAAATCGGCGATAGCAGTGCACTTTTGGAATAAAAATCATGAAATTAAACCAGAGATAAAACTACTGAAACAACTTCACAATGCAATAGAACTTTCCACTTGGGGAGAAAAAGAAAAAGAAAAAAAAAAGAAAAAGAAAAAAAAAAGAAGAGGAAAACTTAATGAATTTTGATTTCCCTCCAATGGATGAAATCAGCAAGTTCCTAATAGAACCAACAGATGCCGCCACAAGAACATCAAGAGACCCAACCGCCACTTCTAACAACAGTTGGTCTACAGGCTGAAGATGGGACGGATCACTCACAAAACATATGTTCAGTTTTTATGTAAGTGAATGGAGTTAGTGTGAACAAATTTTAGTACATTGGTTATAGTTCTTAATAAATTAATATTTTTGTCAATTTCATGGTGATCATTCCAAAAATGTGCTGCTACAGCTGATTTTTCTATTTGTTTATATCTAATATTTCTCATATGTTCCTTCATTCTGATCCCAATGTTTTTCTTAGTTTTTCCTATGTATATCTTATCACAGTCCTTACAATTTATCTGATATATCCCTGACCTTTCTTCTTTGGGTCTGTCATCTACTTTGTTTAGCCCAGTGGCTCCTCAGAATAGATTTAGTATTGGGAAATTGTTGAAACTAAACAAAGTAGATGACAGACCCAAATAAGAAAAGTCAGGGACATATCAGATAAATTGTAAGGACTGTGATAAGATATAAATAGGAAAAACTAAGAGAAGCATTGGGATAAGAATGAAGGAACATGAGACATATTAGACATAAACAAATAGAAAAATCAGCTGTAGCAACACATTTTTGGAACGAGCACCATGAAATTGACAAAAATGATTAAGAACTGTCAACTTCCCAGAGAATTAAGCATATGGAAAAGTATTTTTATTAAGGAACTTGAACACAGGCTTATGAACTTCGAAATTCCATAAGTGGATAATATTCTGTACAAGTGCTTTCATAGACCACCAGAGCCCTTTACAGACACCTGCCCCTCTAACTCCAGTATGACACATTAGTTCATCAGCTGACAATGTGACTGATAGGTCATGAAACATGTCCTGAATTTTAACAGTTTAAAGACCAAACACTTAAAGAGTATTGAAGATTTTAGTCATTTTAACCATTTTAGAATTTTAACCCTTCCCATGGGAAAGAGATTTTAACTGGTTTAAAGATAGGTTTTATATTAAGCAATGCAAATATTGTTTTAATTCTAATGTGACCTGTAGCTGTAAGCATATTTTCCACGAGCAATTTAATTCTGGAGAATTATTGTTTGAATCATTTCAAAAACACAAAACTTAGGTAGCACATATTAAACAAATTGTATGCTTTCAAAGAATAGCCAGCAAGGTCAAAACTGCCATGCCATTAGCAGTGTGGAGGAGGAAAAACCACAAGAAGTTTGTGGTAACAGAGATGACAAATGTATTTTCCAAAATATCTAGCAATAGATACCAACTCAAGCCAGTCAATAGGTTCCCTCACTTCTTCATAATAGCCCCATGGATTTCTGCATCATCTCCTTATATAGAGTTTTTATCACCCAGCACAGAGAGCAATAGTATCCAAAAATTAGTTTTAAGATTTTCAAAATTTGTTGAATATAATAAACAAGAAAAGAAATTTAAACTACAGAATAACCAGAGTCCTTGAATTGGCAGATAATTACCAATATGAATATTTTAAAGAAATAAATATGTGTAATTAATGTTCTGCCAAAACAGATTCTTTGGTTAATAATCCTGGTGATTTATGCAAAGAAGTAATGCCTTGTTATACATATGTTAATTGTGATATATTGCATGCTTACAGATATGTTAATTACTACTGGGCATATGATAAGTTGGCATACTTTATTTTCGCTTCATCATTCCAAGAGCTCTTTGAATATTTACAACAGATATTATGCTTAATTAAGTACCTACAAATGATGATAGTTGATACCAGAGTAGGAAGAGGTGAATTAATGCATTTCAAAGCCGAAGAATGCTGCTATTATTCTTTTTATGTTGCTTTGACACTCATGTGTTAGATAATTTTTATTTGTGCTGAAGCAGAGAATTAAATGAAGATTTTATAATGTATATAACCACAAAATGTGAAGGTACATTTGAAGTGCAACCTAAGAATATTAATAGCTGCATTACAGTTCAAATTTCTCAACAGCTTTCAGCTTGTGGTGCTTATAGCATCCATATATGCAAAATGGTGGTGTCCAGTGATATATGCCAGGAGGTTCGGAAAGACAGAACATGAATAGATGTATTTCTACACGGTTATAAAAGCCTGTGCATTACATGAATAGAACTAAATGTTTAAGATGAGCTCTTCTTTACTTAACTTATCTAATAAATCTTCCACATTCCAACAAATTACTGCCAGGAAATTTTCCTATACAGACCCTTTTCTCTCCATTCTAAACTGCTCTAATAGTTACAATATAGTATCTCATTAATAATGTCCTATGTCATTGTTAACTGTGGCATTTTTAAATATGTTATACATAACTACTTAAGCATCAACAATCTTTAAAGCAAGTTTTTCTAGAGAAAAGCATCATCCTTTCTAGATCTTTGGTGCATATGCAGATTTTGCATGCTATCTACATTTAAGCTTCTGCTAAGACACACTATTAAATTATATTTGTGCATATATATGGCAAAAGACCTTAATAATGCTAAAATAAATAAATAAATAAATAAATTGAAAAGCCAATTGCTGAATTCAGAAGTGATAAAAGATAATGGGTGATTTTTCCTTTGCAGGACTGTTCCAAACATAATAGCCGATTAGTTGGTTCAAGTTGGTATTTCAATGTATGGGAGTCAGACAGACCTCAGATATGATTCTCATATAAGTAATTATTTACTAACACTTATAAAGTACATTTACTCACCATTATCAAGCAATGGAACTGCCTCCCTTCATTTTCAATATACTTCTGGCATCACCTAATGAAATTAACTATTACCCTCTGGAGTTCCCTCTGAGAAATGGAAGAAATTTCTTCATGAATGTTATTTTTTTAGTTCATTTAATGTGTGGATTTATGTTGTACACTTTTTCCTTTAATGCCCCCCCCCCCAGATAAAAACTGCAGGGCATTAAATTGGGAAACCGAGGGGGCCATATGTGATGACTCTATCGTCAAATATTTAATGAATTACATACAAGTAGTAATAGGCTACATGTATTGTTGCAGAGTCTTGTTGGAAAATTGCAAACTTACATTCCCTTGCTGTTAATTCACAGAAAAAGGGTTGCAAAATGTTCTGTATATACCCATCGCTACTAACTGTTTCTTAAAAAAAATTATTATTTTGTCCCTGTTAATGGTGCACTACACGCCTATCTTTTGATCATGAAGGGGTTCCTCATGAAGCAGGCTAGGTTAATCTGAACTCCAGATTTGATTGTTTCCTGAATTAACATATCCACTTAGATGGAATCAAGATTCGTATATAGAGTAAACTAGATTAGGGTCAATTTCTGTCATACACACTATTCAAAACCCAATCACAAAATCCATGCCTAGATATAGGATCATCAGGTTTAAGTTCTTGCACCACAGTAATTTTATAGAGTTTTAATTTTAGTAGCTTTGTAGCCTTTCGACAGAGGAACAGGAAATTCCCGTTTGCTGAAAAGATGTCAAAAGGGTAATGTTCCAGAGTTTGTCCAATGTTTTAAAACTTTTCTTCTGTGAATACTGTACATGGCTGTGTACAATTTTTTTATCAAGAATACCTCCCATTTCACAAAATTTATTTACTAAACTGTGAATTGAAATTCTACTTTTAAATTGAATACCAGGGAATTTCTTTTCAAACAATCCCCATAGATAATAAGCCCATTCTACATGCACATATGAATCATAAATAATTACTCTTTGGGGAATAGAATATCTGAATTGAGCCATATAACATTATTAATAACACTGTATTATGCTGCCTAATGATATTTAATACAGTCACACAATACACAAAAACATACCCATTTGTTTCTAGAGTTAATTCTTACTGACCTTCCCTCCGGCTCCCCAACTGTGGGAATGAGATAAGAACAGCAAAACTTGATCAACTGCAGCCAACAACATGTGGAGTGGTTCCATGAAGGAAAAATCACTCAGTATTTGGAAGAAGAGGATGAAATGTGTAGTAAAGTTATTTTGTGCAAAGTAGATAGGCACCCACAGCACTTGTGCTTGTTAAACTGTCCACTATTTTGTACATAACTGTGGCAAAAAATTTGGGGGGCACTGGGTTTATCCTGGGTTTACTTATTTTAACCAGTTATTTAGAAATAGTTCAATCTCTGAGCTTGTGTTCAAATGTTTTATTTATTTTAATTTATATTTGAAATGGTATTTGAAATGTTTATTTAAAATCATCTGTGTGTGAGAGCAGCTCATAATGGAAAATTAAGGAAAAATGGCACAAATTCAAAAATTTACTCTATTAGCATAAATATGTTCCAAATAATTAGAAAGGTGGTAGCAATACAAATGTCTCACTAAATGTAGCAGAACATGTCTTGTTATCAGCAATTAATACATTTGATGATGCATTCCAAGAAATAGGCTGGAGACTTCCTGTAATTTGTGAATTACAAGGAAAAGAAGATAATATCTTACAACTAAAACTATTAAATATAGCCTAATCATAAAAAATTTAGAGCATTGTGTCCACCTCTTTTTGCTACCTTTAGGGGAGGGGAAAAATGTGTTTCTGGTGAGCTAAAATGCCTGCATTATAGCTGCAGTTCATTAATCACACTAAAAAAATTTTCATGGGTATCCTACAGAAGCTTAAGTTTTTAAAAAGTTCTATTCCTCTAAGCAAAGTTACATATTTATGTTCTCATGGCAAAAAATTACATGACAAAGTATTTAGAAAACTTATACATGCAAATAATGCTCTACTTAGAAGTTAGTCAAACACAAATATCCCATTATCAGTTGTAATAGTAAATTTAACAAGAATTAACATTCTTGTAATTTCAGATTTATGGTTAACTGTGTCACAAATACACAACTGAATAGCCTAAAAGAACACAAAAACAAACTTATTAAATACATTTACAAAATATTTTCTTTATCTAAAAGAAATAGTATAGTTTGTCAGAAAATTCAAAAATAAAAAGATATTTAAAATTTCAAAATAAATGAGACTGAATAAACATAACAAAAATGTATACCTATCAAACAAAATGATATGTTTTACTTATTGGAATGAACTGAAAACACTAAATATATGCTATGTACATTATTCTGGAATTTGTGATCATAATGAAAAAAAAAAAAAAAGAATCTAAAATTTTAAGTGAACATGTGGCATAAGCAATTAAGACTGCAGCATAGTTATATAAAATATTATAAAACCAGTATTCTGGTATGCAGAAATATGGTAGCTGAGTTTTTTTTCTACAGTCACATATTTCTGTCTTTTATGGTGATACATACAAAATCAAAGGCTCTGGTTACATCAGATAACAAGAATAAAAACAAGTAATAATTTTTTTCAAATAATGTAAATATTCATTTTTAATTGCCAATAGTTCCAAAAATATGCACATTTAATTACTTACATGAATTCTGCGTAAAAGCTCTCCCCACTGAGAATTGAGACGAATAAGCTGTGGCTCCAGATTTTTCTGCTTTTGTTCCTGTGTGGCCACTAGCTCAACAGCAAGGTCTCTTAATGTATCAATAGTAGATTTCTTTGCAAACATAGCTGTCTGCAACTCCTAAGTATTGAAAAATTAGGAGTATGATTTCTATATATGGCAGAATAAAATTCCTTAGAAATAAATAGCACAGGAAATATCAAACTTAGAAACTATGGAAGAATGTTTATTGCTGCAGCTCATTGAGTAGGACAACTGCTCGCCTTCCAAAAAAACAGGCAGTTTAGACTCATTCTCTATAAAGCAAGTTGCTAAGATGATCCCTTGCTTAGCAAACACTTAGGCAAACACATGGCAAACATAACATTTAAGAAGCAGTGTTGTACAATGTATCAACCCCAAACTGCTTCATACATAACACCTTCCCTATTTCTCAAGCCACTACATTTTGTATCATCTTGATCCCATTTAAAACAATAAATACTTGGTGTAAGCAACATTTCTTCTTTGTTCATTTGGACAATGTGTAGTCAACTAGGTATAATAACATTTATATATTTTGCCATGGAGATACTTACACATTTCATTTATTTCATTTGCATTCATCAAGCAAATGGCAGTGGAATATAAACTTTTATGTGGAAAATTGTCTTGCTTTAGAAGAGTAATGTCACCTTTTTTTTTTAATTAGTGTTTAATGTCAGTTTTTACTACTTAGGCACCAGTTGTGGAGGACGTAGATGATACATAAAATGAAATGAAAAATTGGGAAAGGAATAATTTTTTTTAAGGAAGAAAGTGTTTCAGACATAAGTTTAGGGTACCTCCCTGGCATTTTGCTATTTATGAGGAATGAGGAAAACCTGAAAAAAACCTTAGCCAGAAAGGATGGTTCTGGCAGGAATGGAACTCCTCATGAGTCCAAGCCTTAACAACCTTGGCTACCCATAGCGGTAATGCCACATTGTTTGTAGTTCTAATGGCCAATACTCGTGGCACTTCATATATCTCACCTCAACCTTCTGATTCCTTGAAGTTCCAAAAGTATGCTACAGAGTAGCTATGATTATCATAATATCATTACATTATATGGATTTATCTGTAATTTAAAAAAAGGTTGCAGTGTTGTGTGATATATGCATCTATTCATGATTCAAAGGTTATAGTTATTATTTTAATATTAACTAATGTTGAGTTGAAATGCTAATTGGAACATGTATAGTGAAGCTAATTATATAATTATGATCATAGTATGATTGACTCAAACTACACAATGTCAATGTCCATGAGAGCTACACCAAGTCCACTCAACCAACAATGAATCTGTCACAAGATGGTGATGCAGGCAAAGGCTTGTGAAACATATTATGTATAATCAAAATTTTTTAAAAATTGTAAATCTTTAAAAAAGTTTTCTTGTGGAACTAACACAGTGAAGCTCATGTGAGTTGAATCTGTCATCTTAACACTCTTCATGCTTCACTAACCTTAAAAATATATGAAACCGGTTTCAAAGATATGTTATCTCCATCTTCGGCCATGGACGACTGGTGTGAAAGGTTGTTGTTGCGTAGTATCAGAAGCAATGTTCCGCTCTGGTGAAACTTTTATGAACTTAAAATTTATATTTTCTTCTTTCAGAATGTCAAAATTCATCAAATGATCCTTATGTTTGTAGATGTAAATCTTTTCCCAAATATCCAATTCTACTGGTCCCTGTACAGCTCTCAATAATTCAACCCTTTTCTTTATATCATGATTTTCAGTCCAAAAGTGATATGCCACCGCTGATTTTTCTATTTATTTGTATTTTAAATTCCTCATATGTTCTTTAAGAGGTATCCCCACATTCCTCTTGGTTTTTCCTATGTAGATCTTATCACATTCAGCACATGAAATCTTGTAAATTCCTGATTTTTTCTCCTTTGGAGTATTATCTGTAGTATTGTCTTTTAAAATGTTGTTTAGACTAAATTTATTAGTGCGAGCCAATTTTATATTAACATCTTTAAATATTTTTTGAATTTTATACATCACTGATGGGTTATATGTGAATTTTTTAAAGGATATTTTTTCTTTTTTTTTTAATTGTTGATAATGTAGTGCAATTTTCAATTCTTTTGTTCTTCTGGAATTTTTTTAATCTTATTACGTATTAAGTCTTCATTAAAACCATTTAAAATTGCTATTTCTTTAATTTTCTTATATTCCATGTTATATTCTTCTTTGCCAATCAGTAAAGAAGAATATAACATGGAATAAAAGAAAATTAAAGAAATAGCAATTTTAAATGGTTTTAATGAAGACTTAATACGTAAAAGATTAAAAAATTCCAGAAGAAGAAAAGAATTGAAAATTGCACTACATTATCAACAGTTAAAAAAAAAAAGAAAAAAAAGTCCTTTAAAAAATTCACATATAACCCATCAGGGATGCATAAAATTCAAAAAATATTTAAAGATGTTAATATAAAATTGGGTCACACTAATAAATTTAGTCTAAACAACATTTTGAAAGACAATACTACAGATAATACTCCAAAGGAGAAAAAATCAGGAATTTACAAGATTTCATGTGCTGAATGTGATAAGATCTACATAGGAAAAACCAAGAGGAATGTGGGGATATCTCTTAAAGAACATATGAGGAATTTAAAATACAAACAAATAGAAAAATCAGCGGTGGCATATCATTTTTGGACTAAAATCATGATATAAAGAAAAAGGTTGAATTATTGAGAGCTGTACAGGGACCAGTAGAATTGGATATTTGGGAAAAGATTTACATCTACAAACATAAGGATCATTTGATGAATTTTGACATTCCGAAAGAAGAAAATATAAATTTTAAGTTCACAAAAGTTTCACCAGAGAGGAACATTGCTTCTGATACTACGCAACAACAACCTTTCACACCAGTCATCCACAGCCAAAGATGGAGATAACATATCTTTGAAACTGGTTCCGTACATTTTTAAGGTTAGTGAAGCATGAAGAGTGTTAAGACGATTCAGATTCAATATTCTGTATAATTCAATGATAAGTGGAGCATAGGAGTATTAAATCGATTCACTGTCTAATTAAGAATATATTATAATTGTGTTGAAAGTTTCAATAAACATTTGTTTTTTGATTTATTAATGGATGCTCTTTTTAACATCTCAGGCCATCAGCATATAAGGATCTGTACTAGTAAGCATTTTCAACTATACTGTTCCATGAAGATGACAGTATTTTATAATGGAAAAGCTCACATTTTTTTTACATCTAACACAAAAGTAGAACATGTTAATGTTTCTAAATATTTAAATTTTGTGGGTAGTTGGATAGTTCATGTATATTCATGTAGACAAAGTTTTCATAACATAGTTAATAAATTCAAAACTGTTATAGGTACTGGATAAGAAAATATATACAAGAGGTCAGATTTTAACAGATGCCGAAAATCAAAGCTCATGAAATTCAAAATTTTCCTCTTTATTACTACCTTTATATGGTCATGAACTCTGCCAAGCCTCGATTTAATGCATAAGCATTCCATAAGAGCTTAAAAACATAGGTACTGGATAAGAAAATATATAGGTCAGATTTAAACATAATGATACTAGAATTAAAAGAAATAATTGCTATTGGAAGAATAAGAGCAATTTCCACATTGAAAATTAAGAAAATAACTCACTCCTATTCACATCCAACCAGAATACTTCTTATTTGCTTATGCCATTTTATGATCCATTCGTAACAAATTAGGAGACTTTGAAAACTCCTATAATCTAGAGGAACTTACAGAGGAGCAATTAGGAAAATAGAGCAAATTTCATAAATGAAGTCAGAAATATGTGAATGAAAATGGACACCACTTCAAACACAGATTAGTATTCATTATGAAATAAAACCAATATTGTATGCATGCGGAGTACTTGTCCATTGATGGAAGCAGTGACTAAAACAACCTTGGCCCTGTTCAACTTGCATTTGGCTGTAGATACAAGCCAAAAAAAACTATTCTTTCCATTAATGATGTGATTTACCTTTATTAATCTAGATTCATAAGAATGTGTATATTATATTATATTATATATGTATATATTCATCTCCAGCAGATCACAGCATAACAGCCCGGAAAATTCTACTGAAATCTATGACTCCGGCCGTGAAAGCCTACGTTTTATATTTATATATCTGTACTATTTTGCATATTATCAATAGTATCATGTTTTTTTAGCCTTGATCAGGCCTGTGTGGCATGCACTGAGTTCCCAAAATCCAGAATTATTTTGTTGAAAAAAAGGCAAGGCACAAACTAATGGATGGTGTAGTATAACTTGACAAAGTGTTTCTTGGACCTTATTCTATACTGCAAACTTCTAGCACTTTTAGACTTTCAATGCTCCTGGATTTATATGATAAACGATTTTGACAAACAAATGCAGGTCACTAGCTTGAAAATACATTACTTTGTTAGTGCCATTGTCACCCACTACATGCATAGTCACATTTTTCAAGAATATAAAATCTAAAAACAATGCTTAATTGTATTTTTTCTTGGTACATCTCAATTTGATGGACATTAATTAAAATGGGATGCAATTGTAACTAAACAGTTTGTAAGCCCAAAAATTTATTCTAATTAGGTTTTCAAAGCAGAGTTATTATGTGCATATCTATGGAACTGCATGACAGAGGACTGCACTTATTACTTTAGTTTGAAAGTACACTCAATCCTTTTTATACTCCTAATTGTAATTTTCACATTTTAAAATAAATATATAAATATATCTATTTGATCTTAGAAGAATATGCAGATAAGAACAACTTGGAATAATGGAATTGTTAAATTGTAGTAATGTCATGCAAAATTCAGCTTGATTATAATGCACCAGTATCATAAATTTCCAAGGCAAGTGTGTAGCATGGCACTTTTACAATAACTTGACAATCAACTAGAACTTTGCTCATTCTGCATAAGTTGTTGATAATTATCAGTGCATAGTTTTAAAAAGTCATATTCCTACAGGGCTTATGAACCAAGTTTTATTTAAAATTGCATTTTAATTTTACTTTTTAATAAAGCAATTTTTAAAGAAATTAAATTGAGACGATGGATGGAAAGTTTTAAAAATGTTTCAGGCATCATACCTGCATACACTTAAGTTTGAATTTGTTTTAGCACACCTCCAATCGATGGTTAATGCCTTTATATATAATTTCCATTACATATATCAGCTTGTTTCTATGCTACTGCATCATAAATGTTTTGTGCAATAAAGCTGCAGCTCAGCAAGATAATTTATTATACAGTGCAATCAGTGATGCTTTCCCTCATTGCATGGGGTTTTTCCTATGAGTGAACTCCCAATCATTTGCCACATGGAGGAGGTAGCAAGCCTGCTTGCTTACTTGCTCACCTTGCTGACTGTCGTAGATGTACAGCAGCTATTCTTGGTGTGTGTTGTATTGTTCATTTCTTAAAATTGACAGTATACAGAAAGTATATCATGCCTTGTGTGTTTACAATGGCAAAGAATATCTTTATGTATGATTCATGTGTGTTAAGTGATGAAAGAATCATAGAACCAATTTTGTGAGCATACAGTTGATTTTGTTAATTATATGAATATCATACTAATTCCTTTTCACAGAGAATTTGCCGACAGGGAGCATGATCATGCATTTTTTTAACATGACTCTGCCATTACTCACACTGCGAATAATTCCATGAGTCTTTCCACGGATAAGAGTTATTAGTAGGGATTTGTGGCCTCCTCGGTTCCGCAATGTAACAGCCAGCAATTATTATCTCTAAGATAAACTTAAAAATTGCTGTGTACAAGACAAACCCACACACCATACTAGAACCCAATGATAATAATAATCAAGAAATCGTCCAGATTTCTCAAAATGAACCACAGCAAGTAACGAATAATTTCCTAAAGAGATCCAAAAATGTGTGGAGAATAAAAACATGGCCGTTTCAACACCTCATTTGATTGATAAGTAATGCACATCTTAAATTGGTTTGTGCATGGTTGTATGGTTGGTTAGTTTTATTGTTTGACCCTACAGCTAATCACTAAGACCTGGCTGGCCAGCGAAACCACTAATAAGCCGTGCATTCACCCATAGGCAAAGCACTCCTGGGGAAAACAAAACTGATTGTACAGTATTTTAAGCTTTATGACAACACTTAGAAATCAAACTGGTCATAGAAACTTAAGACAACATATAAATTAAATATACTCACCCTACATTCAATAGCATGTTTTTCTGTGCGTTGGTTGGCAGGAATGGCTTCTAAGCTATTTAGTCTTTTTTCAAAATCATCCAGTATCTGCCTTAGATTATCAGAAAGCTTATTGTATTGAACCACCTTATCTTCAGCAGTTGGCCTTTTATCCTAAGTAGGAAATAATTAATAAGAATTGGTGATAAAAGTTTATATTTTTCACCATTTTTAATCATACTGCTTATGAACAAAGACAATTATGATATTTGGTTGTATTTTTGACAGTGGAACTTTACTAGTTTCTTTTTGTTCTGGACATGTTTAGAATTTGTTCATATGTGGCAGAAAAAGCTGCAGTAACTACACATTTTTGGGCAAGAAACCATTAAAAGACAAATGAAATTATTAAAATTAAAAACAAACCACAAAGAACTAACCATTTGGGAAAAAATATTTATAAACAAAAACAAGTAATGTGTGATGAATTTTGAAATCCCATTGAGGATGACCTAGTCTGGAAGCATATCAGACAATTGCAAGAGCAAGAAGAAGAAAGCAACAAGGCAACAACAGTTAGAGAAAAGAACTGAGGGTGAATGCAAGTGCTAACATGTCCAGAATATAGATAAATTAGCATACTTCCAAATATCTTAATTTAACTAACTTCACTGTTAAAAGTTTTCTTAAGTAACAAACTTAAAGACATGCTAAACTGTGATATCTTATGTAGCAATTAGAATACAGTCAAGTGTTTTAATTTGTATTTTTACATCCTAGGCCTTTCTTAAAAAAAATAGGAAAGAAAAAGGAATTACATAAATATCATTAAAAAAAGGGAAAAAGAATAAAATAATAAAAGGCAAAATTATATTGAGCTTTCCATTGCTCTCTTGATTCAAAAATATGATGTGAAATACTTATCTCCTTAACTAAAACTGTTAATTGGAATATTGCAAAGTGAAGCTAATCATATATTACGAACATTGTATAATTGAGTTGAACTAACACTCTTTTATATCCTAAACTTAGGTATTCATTTTTTACACTAGACTCCATTTACTTCAATAAAATAAGATGCATTTCGCGAGAATCTCTCCCATCTTCAGTTGCTCTTTGAACCATCATTACTTGAAATGATGGCTAGACACCCAGATGTTCCTGTTTTGGGATCTGTTGGCTGAAGTAGGAAATTGCTGAGTTCATCCATAGGAGGAAACTGGAAATTCATTAGGTTTTCTTTATTTTTTAATAGAAAAATTCTTCCAAAGTGAATAACTCCATTGGGTTGTGAAGATGTTTCAGCAGTTTAATTTCTGATTTTATTTCATGATTTTTGGTCCAAAAGTGAACTGCTACTCCTGAATTATCCACCTGCTTAAGCCGAATATTCTTAAAGTGTTCTTTCCTCCGAATTTCTAAATTTCTCTTTGTTTTGCCTTTGTATCTCTGCTCACAATCTGCACATCAGCAGAGTATGCCTATGTTTCTCTTTGTTTTTCCAATGTAGATACATAGGCTCATGGTTAAAAGAACATTTCAGAAACATAAATTGCAAGCAGTTGGAGAAATCATCAATGGCATCTCATTTCTGTACAGAAAACTATGACATGTTGAATAAAACAAAACTATTAAAATCAGTGCAAGGACCTACAAAATTAGCAACATGGGAGAAAATCTTACAAAGACAATCGAATGAACTTTGACACTTCTGGTAATGAAAACATAAACTACAAGTTTGTCACACCTCCACCAGGGCAGGTTACACATCCCCACAGCATAACGCTTTATCTTCCAGTCGACAATGGGCTGACAATGATAATGAAGTATTCGTGAAACCAGTCCTACATATTTAAACAAGTAAGTCGAGCAAAAGAGTGTTAGTTTGACTCAATCATACAATGATCTTAATAGATAACTTACCTCCTTATCTGGTGCCATATGTTTTAGTTTCCCTTCCAATTTTTCCCATCTCTTTATGGTATCATTCACTCTTTCTTTCAATATTTCCAGATAAACTGGGTCACAAAGGGTTGAAAATGTTTTGTATGATGACTTTATTCTATCCTTTACAGCACTCCACTGAGGAATATCTTCCTGGAGAGTCCTCTGCAAAGTATACAAATTAATTATGTCATTGAATTGAAATGTTAATTGAACTAGTACAGTGAAGCTAATCATATAATTAAGATCATTGTATGACTGAGTCGATCAACACACTATTATTGGCTCCACTCTTATTGGCATGGAGCTAATAAGAGTGTGTAGTTCAAGTCAATCATACAATGATCTTAGTTATATAATTATGTCATGTTAATATGTTATTCGCTTTCTTGTGATAATTCCAATTGTATGTTATATTAATAATCACATTATATTATATTGGTTAGTTTGAAGATTTAGCAATTGCATAATTTCTTTACAAACATACCTTTACAAAAGCCTGCCTACATTCTTGATTTTGACTACTCATTTCTTCAAATTGTTTCTCAGTATCATCAATCCACTGGTTCAGCAATGGGATATCTTTCTGTAGATTGCGAGCTAATTCTAGAGCTGAATCTAGAATACCCTTGGCTTCTGTTATTTGAGATCCAAGCTGAAAGAGAATATGCAATCACTTTTTTAAAACACATTTGATTTCATACTTAAATCAGAACATGAAAGAAAATGGCCTAGTATCACTTCTTCATTAATCTGTACAATAGGAAAATTTTTAATTTTCTGTTACTGATAGTTATTTATTATATGATATTGCCTAGCCAATAATCCTATCTACAGCAATATTATGATTGGCCTGACTAGATATAGGCAGAAAGAACAAAATGAATTACTGCTTCAAACCATCTAATGCTTTGATGTTTCACAAAAATTAAAAACAATAAAAGTTTACCTTATTGTATAATTCCTTCAGAGAATCAATCCTTTCAGAAAATTTCTGAGGATCTGAGATTGCTTTTTCCTCCACTAATTTTCTGCCTGATTTTATTATATTTTCCACTTCTCCTTTTATTTCACTTAAAGTTCGATAAAATCTCTGTAATAAAACACAAACAATGATTAACCAAGTGAAAATAAGACGCACCTTTATCAATATTCTTTATTCCAAGGAGCTAAGCATCCAATTTGCATTATACTGCACAGGATGCTGAAGACTGAGAGCTTACAAAACAAGAGACAAGGAAAACTACAGTACCTACTTCAAAGAAAATCTGTTTTAGGGTACCAGTGTTGAAGTCTGACCACTCAGTCACAACACTGACATGAATAGCCAGCATTAAACACAATAATGCCATTAATCCAAAGTTTATACTAAGTAAAGGATTTACAATATTATCAATCCACCTATAGAAGAGAGCTCACACTCTATCCGAGCCTCTCACTGCAATTTCAGGCACTACAAATCTGTTGGTATGCGGTTTACTCAAGTTAAGTTCACAGACATTTCACTGTATTAATCCTTCAATGAATAGGGGTTATCAATGTAGACAAAATTATTTTATCAATAAAGTTGATATTAAGAAGAATTCGTTTTTGTCCCTCCCTGTAAGTTTCCACATATAATGAGATGTTTTGTTTACTTTACCCCAAGTTTCATTGTTTTGAACTAGTTGGGTTTACAAATAATCCCTGCTATTTCTGTATTTTTGATCTGTTTCAATTACTTTTCCAAATATGATATCTAAGCAGACAAGTAACCTAGATTAAGTAAAATTAAGTAAATTGTACTTACGAAGCTGTAGACAATGGAGTGGTAATACATTGATTACCACTCCATTGAGTGGTAATACATCGATTACATAACTGATAACTGAACACATTAATGTAGATATATAAGTGATCTAGATATTTCTCTCCTCATGTTTAGCACCTTAGAAAAATGAGAGTGAGAATTGGTTCATTAAAGAACAGCCTAAACGGGAGTTAGATTACATAAGGTTAAAGAAGCAGGAAAGTAATGTTCTACATTGCATCATCTATTGAATGAACAGATGGGAGTTGCAGTATAATTCAATCCAGAATACTGTCCGAACTGTAGGTGCAAGATTTGGCATGTAAAAATTTAACACAGTAGCAGTTGATTTTGAAGTTCTGATAAATTAAGTCTTAGACTTGTTGACCAGGTTGGTTGCAACCATGATAAATCTGCTGTAAAAACTTTGTTTATACAATTTGTATACCTAGTAACTAACCAGCGCTTATATGCCAGCAAATACCTGCCAAACATTCAAAATAATCAAGATATTCATTTATGTTCTTAATGCAAGACTTACAAATGCAAAATTACCTATGCAAAGTACAATTATCCTGCTTAAAGGGGGGTTCTGGTCTATTTGCTTCTAAGAAAAAAGATAGATAAGATCACCCAACAAATGGATTTCTGCTAGCCTTAAATTGTAACTATCTAATAAGATATTATTGTGCAACTATTCACAATATGTTAACTATGAGTTAGAAATAAAATCATGGGGCTACCATTACCCATGGTTTTCTGAATCAGCTGTTAAATCTACATTGCCAATGAGAGTTAATGCCATTTATCAGACATTATTAAGCTATTTCATCAGTCAAAATATTACCATGCAATGCTTGAGCTGCCCCTCAATTCCTTCTGGATCATCCGAAGCAAGTTCCAGCAGACAAGTTGCTTCTTCAACTCCTCTCAATTCTCTCAAAGCTCTTGATAAGCGTGGTTCTAAGTTAGTTGGTGATCTAAATCTTTGAAATTTGGCTTGCACATCTGAGAAACGTTTCTGAAAGACATATACAGATTTTACTAGATTATTACTGTAAAGGTGGACCGTAAACATAAATATAAGACTTCAAAAATCACTTACTTGTAAAAGAACCATTTGTTCTTGAAGCCTTGCTGCAGCTTCATGCTTGCCTGCAGAAGTATATGTTTTCACCTGTTCTTCCATTTCTTTCAGAGTGCTCTCCTGAGTCTCAAATTCCACCATAAGTCTCTAAATATTAAATTTTATTTATGAGTAAAATAACACTGTAAATAAAAAAATGCAAACCACATTCCAGCTTCTAAAGAAAATAATGGTATTTACAACATTGTTTCTTTAGATTGCAAAAAATGTATTGAACCTATCATTCCATGAAGAGCAGCATGAAAAATGGTATTTCAATAAATGGATGTAGAAGCTGTGGATTTCAATTTCATTATGTCAAAGCTTTTCCCTTTTCACTCAATGTTATTATTTCTGCATTCAATGATGAGAAAGAGAAGTTAAATTATTAGAATTATTATGCCTCATAGCATACATTTTTTAATATATGTAGTGCTTTTAGCATAAAAAAATAATGTTCCAATACCATTTTTATGCTGCTTATATCTCACAACACAATTAAGCCAAATAAATATCCTTTTATCTCTTATAAATGAAAGATTTCTTCATTTAATTTTGCAACATTCTAAATACAACAAAATCACAAACTCGTATTATATTATATATGTGTTAATATTGCAATTTTAAAAGTTTGCATTCTTAAAAGATCTTAGAAATGTTAATCTAAATAATATTCAGACAAAAATACAGCATTACTTAAATATATTAGCAGTGTATTTGCTCTATTCAGCATAGCAAGCATATTATTAAGCAAAATTTGTTAGAAAAACTTATAACAACACAGCTCACCGTAGATTTTAATTATAATTTATGGAGTAGTATTTATTTCTAACAAGTATGTGTAGAAATTTAAAGTAATACGATTTTATTATATTTTCATTTGTTTATATCTATCATTGCAAAAGCCAATATTGTCAATCTCTCGTTTTCAGTTCAGAAAAATCAATTTACTGCTTCATTTAGCACAATTATTCAATGAAAATGCCATTGTTGAAATACCAATGAATGTTTGGCACATTTTTAAGCACAATAACTCTGGAAAGAATCTTAAATTTAGATTACAGATTACTGCAAAAATATGTTATAGTCCTTGTCATGGAACATTAAATGTATGATAGATGTTATTTTTAGAAAAAAAAATAGCATGTTTAGCTCTTCTTAAAGTTTCCTTGCTAGAGGAAAGCTAATTTCAGTAATGTTTCTTACAATACCTACTCTGTTACTCAAAAAGTTATTGTAAAAATTAACATGAGATATATTTAAATATAAATTGCAACTTGCACAGTGAAACTAATCATATTAATTGATATCATTGTATGATTCAGTTGAACTACACACTCTTAAAGCTTCACTTACTTTTCATAAATGTATGGAACCGGTTTCGAGAACATTTAGTTCCCATCTTCAGCCAGGCTAAAGTTCAACTGTCGGATCATTCGTTGAGCTGTGGGAATGTATATTCTGCTCTGGTGGCGGTGTGATAAACTTGTAGTTTATGTTTTCATCCCCGGCAATGTCGAAGTGCATTATGCTGTCTTTGTATGTGTAGATGTAGATTTTCTCCCAGGTTGCTAATTCCATAGGTCCTTGTACTGATTTTAATAATTTTGCTTTATTTATTATGTCATGATTGTGTGTCCAAAAATGATATGCTACTGCTGATTTCTCTATTTGTTTGTACTTTATTTTCCTGAAATGTTCCTTTAACCATGTGCCTATGTTTCTCTTTGTTTTTCCAATGTAGATTTTTTCACATTCTGCACAGCTTATTTTGTAAATACCTCATTTTCTTCTTGTGGAATACTGTCATTAACATTATCTATCAGTAAGTTTTTAACATTAAATCTATTAATCGGTGCCATTAATAGATATTAAAATCTTTTAAGAATATTCTGAAATTTTTTTGTAGCCCATGGATGATATGTGAATTTTAAAAATTAGTTTATCTTTTTGGATGGATGGATGAGTATGTAGTTCAACTGAATCATTCAATGATATCAATTAATGAGATATATTACTTCTATATGTAACATTTGGTTTTATCAACATTTCTCAAACTATTTTCAAGTGGGACCATATTTTTAAGTAAAGGTTCTGTGAACCATTCCACTCCTCCTTCATTCAAGAAAGCAATTTTATCATACAATATTTTAAGTTTATATAAATCACACACGCACACCTAGAAATATGTTCGCATATTAAACAGCATTAATTAAAAATTTCTTAGTTTTACATTAGAATTAATAGCTAGAAGGAAATACATATTTGTTTTTATAATAATTGAAGGATATCAAGGCTATTTTACAATAATGCAGGTCTTTAAGTCATTTATATTTTAGAATAGAATTTGCATCATTTCTAAATTATTAACTGAGAAAATTAAATAAAAACAGATGGTACTTATATTAATGAAATGGATAACCTTACTGACCCTTGCACAACTGTTCAATATTTGTTTCCAAAATCTGTAAATGTGCTGAACAAATATCTCATTAAAAAACACTTTTTTGCAAAGGGAACCTAATTTTTTATGGTTCTCAATTATACAAAATGATCTGCAATTCATTTTAATTTGATTTTTATTTCCATGTTTTTTGAACTAATACTTGATTTTATTAAATGCACGTTGTATGTAGAGTCTAGAGCAGGATTTCACAACCATTTCACAACCAAGTTTCTGAGAATTCCAGTTCTGTAATCTCATGATAGGGGTTCCACGAATACTGTTTAATCTTTCATGAAACAATTCATATCTTTCTTTCCATCGCAGACACTGCAAGAGCATAGCTAATGCTTCGATATACAGACTTACTACCATCTAACAACAAAGAAGTGTCTGACATTTCACTTGCTGATGTTGGTACAGTATTGTCCTCATTGGCAGCAGTGCCTGTCTTTTACATGCCCAATACTGTTGATTTAAAGTGTTGTATTACAGATAGCATAGCACTTGTTCTATTGTGAACATATTAGTGCTACTGGACAAAAGGTGGGAAAACATGAAAAGGACTTTTGTTTCCCAGGAGATGGATGTAGATGGAGAGAATGAGAGTACGACTACTTACAGTAAGCTTAGGTCAGTAAACATAATGAAAACCAAGTACTTCTTCTGAAGAACAGGAAATGACCATACAAAAGAAGTTTAGCCTTTACAGTGAAATTTATTTACCAATGAGCCTTACATGAACTGGAGATGAATGTTGTTCAACTCTGCTGTGCATTGTTAGTGGCATAAAACTAACAAATCCTACAATGGCTCCTAACAAATTAAATAGGCATTTTAAAAGTGATCATAGTCACCTAACAAAACCTTATTTTAAATTGCTTTTGAAGGAACAAATAAAACAAAATAGAAAATTTGAGAGAAGTATCAGTTAGTGAGAGAGTTCTGGAAGCAAGTTATTTATTAGCCAAGGTAGTTGTACAAAAAATTAAATGACACACTACTGTTGAAGCTCTAATAATACATACCAGCCATTAAAATAGTAATAAAAACATTGCTAGGAAAAGAAGTTGAAAGAAACACTTGAGGTCTGCAAACCGTAGTTTGAGAAATGCTGGGTTATATCATTACATTCAGGCAATGAACAAGTAACAATTTATAAATTAAAGCTCTTAATTCAGCATTCTAAACATTAATGCTCTTTATGGACAACAGGAAAATCCTTAGTTTTGAATAGCGGGAATTTTCACAGTGAAATATAGTATAATATAACAAATTATTATTGAGAAAATCACTCAAATTTCACCAACTTAGTTCCACCCACTTGGACATGTTTCAAAGGTGGTTGCCTTCGTCAGCATGATCCCAATGTCCGCTTCCCTGCGTGGTATTAAGATGTCGCTCCGTTGACCTCACGAACTTAATGATAAGGTTATTACTGTTTGGGAGATCAAAATTAACCACCTTTTCTTTGTTTTTATTTATGAATATATTTTCCCACACTGTCAATTCTATTAGTTTTTGAAGAGCTTTTAAGAGTTTTGGTTCCTTTTGGAATTTGTGGCTCTT
Organism: Metallyticus violacea; assembly: GCA_030762175.1. Taxonomy (NCBI): domain Eukaryota; kingdom Metazoa; phylum Arthropoda; class Insecta; order Mantodea; family Metallyticidae; genus Metallyticus; species Metallyticus violacea. The sequence continues at coordinate 49,832,437 of CM060840.1, read as the reverse complement.
TTGCCAGAAATGGTGTACTATTGCTTATTTTTCCATGTGTTTATATTTTACATGTCTCATGTGCTCCTTAAACCGTATGGAAATATTTCTTTTTGTTTTGCCTATATATTTCATATTGCATTCTTTGCAAGCAATTTCGTAAATGCCTGAGTATTTTTCTGGAAGAATTTTGTCTTTTGTGTTTGTTTTTAGGAGGTTTTTTAAACTACATTTGTTTACTGGAGCCAAAATGATGTTTGCCTCTTTAAAAATCTTCTGGAATTTTTGGTGTGCCCATGGGTGGAATGTAAATTTCTTATATATATGATCCCCTTTGTAGCCTTTTAGTGTGGTGATATCTTTTATTCACTTTTTCTTTTTGAGTTTTTCTATTTTCTTGTTGACCAGATCTGTTGTGTAACCATTTTTCTGTGCTATCTCTATGATTTTTTGGTGCTCCAATTTGTATTCTGTCTTGCTTATTGGAAGATTTGTTAATCTGAATGTGAGGCTATTGATTATGGCAAGTTTTATTTGTATTGGGTTGAGGCTGTTGTTTTTTTATGTAATTATCTGTGTGGGGAACCAAAACTCTTAAAAGCTCTTCAAAAACCAATAGAATTGACAGTGTGGGAAAATATATTCATAAATAAAAACAAAGAAAAGGTGGTTAATTTTGATATCCCAAACAATAGTAACCTTATCACTAAGTTCGTGAAGTCAACAGACCGACATCTTAATACCACGCGGGGAAGCAGACATTGGAATCATGCTGACGATGAAGGCAACCACCTTTGAAACATGTCCAAGTGAGTGGAACTAAGTTGGTGAAATTTGAATGATTTCCTCAATAAAAATTTGCTACAGGAAAATCCTTATTTGAATATATTTTATACTTTTATAATTAAGAAAGGGAACCAATATATAAGAAAAAGGAATTTGAGTTAAAACATAAAGCTATAATTCAGATTAATTATATAAGCAATCTAATAAACTGGGGAATGGAAAAAAATTTAAGAGGTGCACTAATAAAAAATTCTGTGCCTAGGAGACATGTCTGCATGACTTGCCATTTAGCTTTAGATGATAATTTTTAAAAAAAATGTAAATAAAAATGGTGAATTTGGTAATATTTTTAAAAAAAGGGAACAATTCAAAATTGTTAATTGTGGTCAAATACAATTATTTCTAGAATGAGTTGTTAAAGTAAAGCTACCAATGGATTTTTGGAAAAATATCATTCAATGTAATCCACTCAGATTCTTTAACAGCAATTTTAATTGATAAAAAATTAAAATTAATAAAAGTCAAATTTAGAGATATGAGTATGTGTTTATTTGCACATAAACCTTTTATAATTTTTACAAAAATACTGAGCTTTTGTTTTAAAAATAATATAAATACCCATATTTCTGATAAAAAGTAAGATCTGGGTTATTTCATGTTATTTTTTTCCATTTCTCTTTGCCAAATATATCAATTTCAAATTTTCATTTCAGTGAGCATTTATATTAAAAAAATCTTTAATGATGTTTCTTTTTTATTTATACCCAAGTAATAAATAATATTAACACTTATAAAAATAGTTCAAGCTTTGCAGTTTATTAATATGCACCCCACACCAACTATTAATTAAAGAGAAAAACCATGTACTTTGAAATATAAATTCATTAGAACAAGAAAGTCCATAGTTTGCACTCCAAGGCAAAAAGTAATTCTGTAAAATAAATTTATTTTTGAAATATGTTTAAATTAGTTTAATGTAGCTTTGTTACACCAATTTCTGGTGATCTATGCAAATTTAGGTCAGTTTTAACAGAAATGCCATGCGTGTAACAAAACAGAAAGTTTAGCAATACAAAAAGTATTAAGTTACATACATTTCTATAAAGATTCTTTAAAGTTAAATATATGGAACCTCTTTCTCCTTTCTTTTCCATATAAATATGCAAGAGCTTTCCCTTTCTCCTTCTGGAAGTGCAGAATAAAGCACCTTGTTGATTTTGGAATGTAATGTGTGATGATTTGTGTACCTTACAATTTCCAAATAAAAATGCTTGCTTATAACTGATAAGCAAAACAATTTATCCTTTAATAAAAAACCTGTGAGTTAATTACCCCTTACCAATTCTTTCATAGTCACAAATTAACCAAAGCATTCAAGATTACATCATTTGCTAATTATAGCTCAAGTTTTTATATTGGTTTTGATATCTATAGTGGTTTTCATTTAAGTAAACAATCACAGTCAGGTAAAACTAAATTTCCCAACCAATTGCCCACCTTGTTGTCTCATCATAAAATGTTTACTTGAAGATTTACCCACTCATATCCCTAATATCAGGCTCAAGAGATAGCAAACTGCTACAATTTTTTTCCACATTGCACATATCTCTCCTGGTTTAAATCCTGAACACTCATATAGCTATGTTCAAAAGAGATGCACTGTGGCTTAGGTTGAGAGAAAAGGGAGTGAGTGGGAAGTTTATAGGACTAATACAGAGGCTGTATTCAGATAATAATTTTTTCATTAAGCTTGGAAGCAATAAAGTAACAGACTGGGTATCAAATATAAATGGCTTAAGACAAGGTTGTAAATTAAGTCCTGTATTATTCTAATTATTTATAGACGAGATATTGGAAGAAATAGGGAGAAAGAATACAGGTTGTCCATCAAGTTGGTCCTGGTGGTGTAGTGGTAACCATACTTGCCTTCTAAACCCAAGGTCGCGGGTTCAAACCTGGCCAGGATCGATAGATTTTTTCAGGCGTAAAAATCCTAAGTATGGCTTCCTTCGGAAGGGAAGTAAAGCCGTGGGTCCCATGTCATATATTTACGACACTATAAAGAACCTCAAGCCTGAAAGAAGAGGCCTCTGAGCAAAATTTGTCAGCCATTTCATGCTCTGAATTGAATGAGACGCTGATGACCTGAGATGTTAAAGAGCATCTTTAAATAAAACGAATCAATCAATTGTCCATCAATTAATAATATGGACATTCCAGGCTTGTTTTTTGCGGATAATTTAGTAGCAGCTGCAATTACAAGTGAAGATTTAAAGAAAGCAATAGAAGCAACAGAGAGATACTGTAAAAAAATTGGGTTTAAAAGCAAATAAAAGTAAATCTAAAATTATGGTCTTTAAAATGGGGACAAATTCAGCAGTGATGAGAAATAGTGGTTAGAGCGGAGTGAAATTGACGTGGTAAGGAAATTTGATTATTTGGGAGTGAGGCTGAATTGTAATGTAAAATAGACAGAGCAAAGGAAAAATGTACTGTGAAAGATAAGTTACCAATAGTATAAGAACATAAGAAAATACCACATATGAGTGTAAACTGGCTAGATAGACTACAACTGAATAGAGAATGATGCATGGGATAGAAATTTGGGGGACATAAAAAAGGTGGGAATATATAGATCAGATTCAATAGAACACTTTATAAAATGATATTGAGCTTACCTACAGTAGCATCCTGATGGAATTGGGAAGAGTTGGCAGGAAAGGATAGTAATAAAACACATTATGAAATATTGTCAAAGACTGCTTGGGGGCACGAGAAACAGCTAAATGAGAAGGAAGCTGGTTATCTCGATTAAGGGAAATTGTAAGAGAAATCAGAATGGGAGAGCTGGTTAGTTTACAGTCATCAAATGGACAAAGCCTATGGAATAAAGTGATAGCAAGGATTCGTGATATTGAGAAACAGGAAATATATGGTAGCTTAAGGGATAAGATTACTCTGATATATTATAGAAGTTTTAAGAGAGATTGGGGCAGGAAAAACATTCAATGTTTGTGATAAAATGGGAAGGGAGGAAATGGCATGGGCAGAAACAATGATATTAAGTGGTGTAAAAGTTGACAAAGAATTATGCCCATTATGTGGAAAGGCAGATAAGAATTTGCACTTTATATTAGAATGTACAGAAACTGAAGGATGGAGAGAGGAAATATGGAACAAGAAGAAGTGGGATAACTTGCTGGAAGAAATTTTGGCATTCAAATTTTTGGTATTAGTAGGGAGGAATTTTTGAATAAGTTTGGAAATTATATAGGGAAAGTAAGAGAAAAATGGTAGAGGAAAGTAATCAAGGTAAAGGAAGTAGGTAATAAAGAAACATTGACGAAAAGATGATCTCTTTTAGGGCAGTAATTATGTTTACTTTATAATATGTACAGTTAGAATGAAGTAGAATCCATATATACAAAAACTGGGGTGTTTGTTGTATAGGATCCTGAAACAAGTACTCCAGAATCAATGAAATATTGTAAAATTGTAATTGTAAATGTGTAGAAATAATAAAGTATTCATTCATATAACATGTTATAACAGTATTTAATATTCATATGCTTATGCTAATGGAGAGCTCTTATTTGCAAAAAATTCCCTCTTTCAACCTATGAAGAATGATATAAATGTTGAATTATTTTATACCTTCTTTCAATGTCTCATTTATAATGGGAGATCTAAAAACAACTGACATTGCAGCATTGCAGCTTTTTAGTTATGAACTATGTTGCTAGGAGTTGTAGCTTACGATTTCTCACACCAGACTGCTGAATAGTGAAGTGCCTTGTCATTGGTGCTGCTTTATGTGCATCCCCACTCACAACACCTTTGCAATTCATGTGACAGATAAGGAATCAGAGTGCGTGAAATTTTGTTTTTTACTTGGGAAAACTGCAACTGAGACTGGCAAGCCTGTAGAGATGATATTATGGATGAAGCACTCACCTATAAGTGCTTTTTTGCATTTAAAAATATGTGACATGTCAATTGAAAACCTGTCACAACCTGACTTCCTATCAATGCACAGAAATAAATAAATTCAGCACACCAATAAGGAGAATTGTTGAAACACCATTGAGCAAGTTTCTAAAGAAACAAATACATTATCATCAGCACAATTTAAAAGAAAATTTTCGCATTAACAGGTGTCTGCAAAATGGATGCCTTGCTTGCTCACAGAAACTCAATGAATGCTTGTTGTGACTTCAAAGAGCAATTGCCTGAGGATTCAGATTTTCTTATGAAGATTGTGACTGCTATGCTTAGAGCCCAGAAACCAAATAAATATCAAGCCAGTGGAAGCATGCAAATTCATTGAGACCCAAGAGTATGTCAAGAATGTTGATTGTTTGTTTATTAATTTGTTTACAACAATTTATTTGTTATATGAATGGGATTAGGCACAAGAAATGTATTCCTCCAAGAGAAACAATGAATAAATATTTCATTTCAATGTTTTGAGAAGAATGTGTGACAGTGTCTATGTGGAAACAGTTGGAATTGTGTAGATATGAAGATTGGTTGCTGCATTGCATAATAAATATTGGCCTACATAAGTCTGTCTATTTAACATTTGTGACAGAGAACAAATCATGTCCCATCTCCCTTACTTGCCCAACTTTGCTGTGTGAAATAATGTTTTATTTCCATGAATGAAGGAAACTCTGAAAGATAAGCAATTCAGTGGTGTAGATTAGATGAAAGAAAATATGCTGAGGACCTTGAATACTATTTGTTAAGTGCGGTGGATTTTCGTAACAGTGATGTTTAATACACTAATGAATTTAATATAATTGAGTCAAATTTATAACACTTACATCACTTATTATTTGGAGGAGGTAAATAAAGAGCTAATCGCTCTTATCATCAGTTCCAGGTTGGATTGCCAGCCTTGTTCTTTGTGCTGTTTTGGTTTGTCTTGGTGGTTTTTTTTTTTTTTTTGAGTAGTGTTTAACGCCCGTTTTTACTACTGAGGCACCACAGGCGGTGGACACTGATGATACATGAGATGAAATGATAAATTGGGAAAGGATATTTTTTTTTAAAGGAAGGAAGCGTTCCAGGCCTAAGTTTAGGTACCTCCCCGGCATTTACCAGTTATGAAGACTGAGGAAAACCTGGAAAAAACCCCAGTCAGGGAGGACGGTCCTGGCGGGATTCGAACCGCAGACCTCCCGCTCACGAGTCCGTGCCTTAACGACCTCGGCCACCCGTGGCGGTCGTCTTGGTGGTGATTGGATGAACTTGTATATTAGGATGTCACTTGGTGGGATTTCAAAGTTAAAAATGTGGTTTTTGTTCTTCCAGATATAAATGTTTTTCACAACTGTAAGTTCAATTTTTCCTGTAATACTTTTAAGTAGTTTGAGATTCCTATTAATACCATGCTGTTCCTTCCAAAAATGCCAAGCCACTGCTGATTTTTCTTCCTGATTTTGATTTATGTTCCTAATGTGTTCCTTTGCTCATGTTTTTATATTTCTCTTGGTCTTTCCAATGTAGATTTTTTCAGAATCGTTGCAATTTATCTGATATATTCCTGGTTTTTTCTCTTGTGAATATTAACTTTTAGTTTAGAATTTAGCATATTTTTTATGGAGTACCTGTTTTTAGGGGCTAAAATGATGATGGGTTTTTTGAAGATCCTTTGGAATTTATAGAAGACTGACGGATGGTGTGTGAATTTTTTGTACATTTTCTTCCTTGTTGAGGAAGGGTACTGATGTCTCTGATTCTCTTTTTGTTCTTTGCTCCTTTTACTTTCTTATATACAATTTCTTTTTTAAATCCATTTTCTGGCTATATTTATTATATTCTCAGTTCTTGATTACACTCCTCTTTTTTCATGAGGACATTTACCAACCTGTGCACGAGACTATTTAATACTGCATGTTTATGGGAGACTGGGTTATAACTATTGTATTTTTGTAGCTATTGGTGTGAGTAGGTTTTCTATATATGCTGAATGTTAAATGATTTTCTTTCTTGATTATTTTAAGGTCTAGGAAGGGTAGTTGTCCATTATGTTCTCTCTCCATAGTGAATGTTATTGATTTTTCTTGTAGATTAAGTAACTTAAGTGTATCTTCTTTGTGTACCAACATGAAGAACTAGACCGGCAGTCGACCTGGAACTGATGATGGGAGCAATTAGCTCCAGAAAATTGTTTTCTTTCTCTAAATAATAAGTGATGTAATGTTACAAATTCAACTCAATTATAATAAGTTCGTTACTTGAATAGCATATTGGATGAAGAATTCCAGATCTGTTTCCAAGCTGATAATAAATTATTAATAACGGTTGCCCATCAGAAAGAAATTTGTCCTCATGATAATAAGTAACAAAGACTTTTTAGTAAAATGATTTGTTCTATTAAAATTTATTCATTTAGGTTGAAGAGATGCAAAAATGTTAGAACAAATCCATTGACTCACATGGAAAATACTTTGAAGAGAATTAAAATGTGTAGCTTTAAGGTGTAAGACACCTTTTAATAATCTTCCCCATTCCATAGAAATTTCATGTGTAACTACAGAGTTATTACTTTTGTTAAACAGTAACACACTGCCAAAAGATACCTGGTAATTCTCCAGTGTTGCCACTGTTACTTTCGTATATTAAAGATTGAACAAAAACTATAAATATTTCCTGTTGTTCATATTATTACAACTATCTGATGATGTCTTAATTATAAATAAGGAATTAATTAATAAATTATTTACTCTCACTTCCAAGTTTGATTTCTTTTAGCACTAAACATCTACTTAAACAGATTGAGAGACATGGCAAATGTTGCTTTCTTAAGCAAACTCTGGAGCACCTCATTCCTCACAAGTAGCATATCAATGTAACATAAATAAACAGTTAGATGACTGCAATCTCAGCTCCAGAAACAAACGCCATCAAATCTTGTCCTGTATTATACTGTTCAATAAAATTGAAAACGTATTTTTTATTATTTTTGGGTTAATCTCCTTTTATTAATAATCTGAATATCTTTTGTAACTTATACACATTTTTGTATTTTTATTTAATGGTGTTTAATGCCCCTTTTTACTACTGAGGCACCACAGGCGGTGAACACTGATGATATGAGATGAAATGATATATTGGGAAAGGATTTTTTTTAAAGGAAGGAAATATTCCAGGCCTAAGTTTAGGGTACCTCCCCAGCATTTTCCAGTTATCAGGACTGAATAAAACCTGGAAAAAACCTCAGCCAGGGAGGACGGTCCTGGCAGGATTCGAACCCCAGACCTCCCGCTCACGAGTCTGCACCTTAATGACCTCAGCCACCCATGGTGGTACATTTTTGTATGTATATACATGTGTATACATAAATATATCACACAGCATCTACAGTGTACCACATTTGCAGTGTTGTCACATGTTTGGAACATAGTTACCATGAATTATGAAATAGACATATTATATAACACAGCATCATGCTGCTATAACGATTTTCATTCTAATGGTAGTTAAATGTTTTATTCTAGTCTATAAATAATTATTATTTTTTAAAAGAAATGTTGCCCTATAAATGTAGAATCTTAGCTAAGCATATATAACAATATTAAAATGGGTATTTATAAAGCAAAAGATCCTAAGTGTTTGAGTAATGAAAATCATCACATTAATGATACATATTAAACCACTACATGAGGCATACAATTTATTTAGTAAAAGAACCATTTTATATTATATGCTGAGGCACTTCAGCAAAGTACTGATTGATATGTAAGATGTTCATGACCTTTGTGTAGTCACATTTTGCTCCAAATTTTAACTATGTTACACTTATTCTTGCTCTCCTCACACAAATATCTGCAAACAGCTTCTCTTTCATATCCAAAGCAATGACAGTTTTGCAACTATGTACTACTGTTTTTATAAAATATAATTTTAATGAAAAAGATCTTAGCATTAGATTAGGGAAGATAAGACTTTCTCATAATGCCTCCTGTCATGTCACATGCTGCTCTTCTGAATTACAGCTCTTCAAATAGCTATAGTCCTTTGGGTATTAAATACCTACTTTCACTGCTTCTAGTACAAACATCACACATCATTTCACTTACATTTTTAAGGATTAATATTAAAGCAGTAGCCTAATTTCAAATCCCATGTCAAAATTTCATATATGATAACATCTTAAATAGTAGGAAAAGGTGGGAAGAGAAAATAAAGCTGAAGTCATAATTTTTAAAGAATCTCTAATATCTATCATTTGCAACAAAATCATCTGTAAAGCTTTTTCCAAAGGGAAATGCTTATGCAAATATGCATAATTCATAAAATTGATTTTTAATGCAATAAAACAAGTAACCTGTTTTAAAGTCAAATTGCATAAACAAAAAACATGAATTGCACATGCAAGAACATCAGATTATAACAAACTTTCCCACAGTGCACTAATGATTAATGTTAAAAACACAGACATCAAATCCTAACCAATATTATATCTGCTCAACCAGCATGTTAAAAAACAATGTTAATAATCCATTTGAAAACACACCTGATCATCGTCCGGCAAATCGTCGGCAGTGATGTCGTTTTCAACACGTGCTGTTAGTAGTGCATCTACATGAGTTACCCATTCCTGGAACTCTAGGATATGGCTTTCTGACTCCTGAGCCTCCTGGACGGAGCCCTCAAGCAAAATGGTACGATCCCTAGCCTACAAAGCAAGATGCAATCAAGCTCTGCCAATGTGCAATCAATATCATCTTGCTTGGATGCATTTCAAATTTCATTCCTTGTATGCAAATATTCGGTTTAGTAACTTACTGGAATAACAGGATATGTGATTTCATTTATCCTTATCTTTCTTTAATTTAGATTAATTTGCATATTAATTTAAATGAATTAGATATTCACTAAACAATCAATGAGGTTAATTTTGTCACTATTTATAAACTATTTAGAGTCTTTATTATGTATACACATGGACAACAGATTATGAATAAGACATAGAGCATAAAATGAGTTTGTTAAGATATTTTATAACAACAGTTATTATATTTCAGAAATCAGATAATTTCAGCATTATGTATATGCCAAGTTCCATTTATACCTTTAAAATGTTTTCTTAGTGAACCTTTATGATATATTATTGTTTCACGTTAACATTTAACCTTTATGATATATTATTGTTTCATGTTAACATAAAATGACTATATCCTGCATAATAGAATATGTGGAATGAAGGTAGCAAAGAAAGGTACTAATTGCTATAATTATAGGAGGTTAACCACTTGGCATCTAGGTTATTTCAAGTTCAGGTTGTTTAAACTTTAAAAATAACTTCATAAGAGTTTATTTTACTATGATTTATCTGCTTGCAAATCTGTTGCTAACAAAGTTTTTGCTTTAAATCCCAAATATTCCATTTGAGTATTTAAAACCTTAGTGAATGGAGATAGCTTGAGAGATAGATATGACCTGTTGTCAGTCTGAACATTGCAATTACAGATTTAAGGTCCCTGCAGGACTTTTCCAGCTTTTTTTTATGCTATTTCCCAAAATTTAATATACTAATTTTGATCACAATCTCTTTCTCTGAATTTGATGTAATTTATTACTTTAATGACTGGAATGAAACTGTCATATTTTTTACATGCATATTATACCTAATCTTGTTTTTGCCAGCTCATTTCCAATTATACCATGTGAAAGGATGCATTGAACAGGGCATTCATTTCAATTATGCTAATTAGACAGTGTATCACTTTTTGTATACTCTTGAATTATAATCTTTTTGCACCTTTGAAGTTTCAGTTGTTGTTTGTTATCCAGCAGTAATAATTTATCTATTTATTAAGATCAAGGAGCAGATAAACTGTACCTTATTTTTTTTATTTCTATTTTTGTTTTTGTATTCTCTTTTTTCCTTTTTTCCTTTTTTTTTTTTTTTTTTTGGGAATAAATAGTATGTTCTGGAGAGAACAACACGCTAACAATATAGAAGTATGCAAACTTCCACTTTCACTAAATTTTTTGTTAAGATTATATCTTAAGTGAAATTTTGTTTTTAGTGCATAAAACATCTATGAAAATAATATCAATGAATAAAGTGTAAGCTATCAGGCACTCATAAATTATAGGGCAACTCATTCATGTGAACAGAAAAAATGTGAGGCAAGTTAATTGCCCTTTATATTGTAAGATGACCCCCCCCCCACCTGAAAGTAATAACTGTTTGGTGCTACTTTAAAAAAAACTGTGCTTCTGCTTATTGTCATGCATTATGATTGGTTATTTTATGATGGTTTAATACTTGAAAGAAAAATTAAGAGATCATTTTCTGCCATCATGGAATTTCTAAAACAGCACTATTATGTGCTTTATATTGTATTATCTTCATTAAGTACATATTAGAATATGAAATGTCATTCCACTGCTATTGCTGAATTATATGCTCAGGCAAGAGTTGTCACATCAAATTAAATCTAAGTTATGTATGTCCATAAAGCACATCAGCAAAGGATTGCAGTATGTTATTTGTTGATGACGTTATGGAAGCCTTTCCACTACTTAGAAATGAAGTGGCATATCTTGGAAATCTCTATATTATATTAAATTATATCAACTATATTAAATCTCAATATTATATTAAATTATATCAACTATAATATATAGTTAGTGTAGAAATCTTTAGTTTGACTTCCATGCTGCCCCTGCTTTAAGGTACCTATCATGTCTTAAGTTCAAGAAATCATAGAGAAAGATGCAATACTGAAACATTTACTTCAATGCAATTTATATTTTTAACATAGAATATATACATGTTTTTAATGTTTTTGGCACATTACATTAGTATAAGAGCACAAGTGTGAATAAAACTCGTATTGTTTCAAATTTTTTTCTTGTAATAAAGCAATTTGAAAGATGTAAAAACAAATGAGTTCTAGAGGACATACACTTCAATATATATATTTTACAACTGTTACATGTAACAGGCAGACTCTATTTGTAAACATATTAAGAAGCTTTGGTTACTTTGTATCAAACATCATACCTAGGATTTGAGCTCACTACATCTTCCTAGAGTATTGATGACTTTTCAATTCAATTTAATAATCCTCTAAAATCAATGCTGTGCATAGTACTTTGATACACGATATGTGGCTTTTGTAATTTAATGTTTGGTTTTTAACAAATAAGAAGAAGAAGAAGGAAAAAAAGGAATAATGGAGTTCCTGCAGGTAAAAATGTTATTGCATTTGCAATATTATGTTTTAGATTCAGCTTTATCTAAGTATAAAAGGGGAAAAAAAGCTTCTGTGTCCATGTGAATGTATAACAATATTTGCTCTAAATGAAATCACAGCTTTTCACTCCATTAAATGCTAAAATATTATAAGCCAAGCAAACACAAGGCAGACAAGAAAAGATTGAAACAGTGCACCAAGTTTTATTTCTTTTGTCTTCAAATTCACCATATTTATTCTAAACTGCTCTCAGTTTAGAAAAATGATAACATCTATAAAAGTATACATTGAAAAACAATTCTACAAACATAAATTTAACTTATTGTTTTAAATTGTGCATTAGTTTAATCTGCTAGCTTGATAAAAAAAATGCTTAATTAGTCTAACAATGAATTATATTGAGCAGATATATGGACCAGAGTGAAATGTATGTAATTACTTAAATTATGGTGAGATATGTTCACAGGCTGTGTTATAAAATAACCACAAATTAAGGCAAGAGAGTAAGGATTTATGTACTTTAAACAGCTGTTTAACACAATCAGAATTAACTAGAAAGGAATATGATGAATGTGATATAACTTCAGTAACATGTAAGCAAATGACAAAGATTAGGCAATATTCTGTGCCATATGAAACAATCTCAGTATGTATTCCAAGAATATGATTGGACTTTCTAAACTCCTGATCTCTGCAAAAGATGGTAAAATATCTTATGTTTAACCTCATTCATCTTCTTCTTCTTTTTTAGGTGAATGGAGAAAGGAAAGCCCAAACTGAAGAAGCAACTTGAATTTCCATCTTAAAAGGCAATGAAACCAATTACATTACCTTGTTTCTATAGGAAAACAGTCTCTAGAGAGAAACTCCATGAAAATCCATTAGAAAGAAATATATGAACTTTGGATTCAGAGAAATATATTACATTGCTGCCAAGCTTAATGAAAGAATCATAATAATTTTGTGCCATAAAGAAAAACAGAAGACATAAACATTCTGTTCACAATGCAAATGAGTAATTTTACCACAGAGATGCTAATTATTTATATTGCAAATGATTTGAAGTCTCTTAAATAATTTACAAAATGACTTATTATGTAGCTTACATAAAGATCATAAGCACAAAAATTGCACCATGAACATACAAAAGCACATTAAGGTACATAAAACTGAATTTTTATTGAAGATATACCAGTTTAGCAGTAATGCTTTTGTCTGTCACACTAAATCTATGACAATCCAGATGTTTTTAGGTGCTCTATCATAAGGTACCTTCATTTTGGGAAAATTGCAAAATTCAATTCAGAACATTTTTATGCTATCCAAAACTATAGAGTACTGTCATATAAATCTTTATTTTAAATTTAGAGGAATTCGTTAACTGTTAGCATTTTTAATTTAAAGCTATAAACAAGTCATAAATGCAATACATTTTCATGCAGTTATAAAAGTTTAGTACAGCAAATTTAAGCTATGACTGTTAAATATTAATGCAAAGTAGAAGCAACATGCTTATTACTGCTTCTATGCTGAATGCATGAACAAATACCCAATATGCAAAACATAATATCATTCTAGCTGGTTTGTAATTTGGGAGAAAAAAAATAAAAACCAAAACCATAATGCAATCAATGCAAAAAGAAAATATATTTTGGAACACTGTATAATTTATTCTATCATGCTAACAACTAACAACAACCAAGTAGATAACTGTGTCTTAATGTTATATGATTAATGGCAATTCCTGCTTCCTTTCAAATGTTTTAAACACTGTTTAAAATAATAATTATTAATATGAAAATTAAACATTAGAGGTCACAAAACAAAAAACTTACTAAACAAAAGGTTTTATATGTGCATACAAATGATTTAATCATAGAATGGTAAGAGCACCCATCCTTTCACAAACTGAAATCAAAATTGTGTATAACCAACAATATTAGTAAAAGTTTGTATACAATAAAAAAGCACAGAGAACAAGTGAAATTAGCAGATGATAGTAATAGATAATTTAATATTTTACACACAGAGCACAAAGAGGAGATAGAATTGGGGGGGAAGAAGAAGAAAGAAAATGGTGGAGGTATGAAGGAAGGAGGAAGGAGGAAGGAGGAAGGAGGGAGGGAGGGAGGGAGGGAGGGAGGGAGGGAGGGAGGGAGGGAGGGAGGGAGGGAGGGAGGGAGGGAGGGAGGGAGGGAGGGAGGGAGGGAGGGAGGAAGGAAGGAAGGAAGGAAGGAAGGAAGGAAGGAAGGAAGGAAGGAAGGAAGGAAGGAAGGAAGGAAGGAAGGAAGGAAGGAAGGAAGGAAGGAAGGAAGGAAGGAAGGAAGGAAGGAAGGAAGGAAGGAAGGAAGGAAGGAAGGAAGGAAGGAAGGAAGGAAGGAAGGAAGGAAGGAAGGAAGGAAGGAAGGAAGGAAGGAAGGAAGGAAGGAAGGAAGGAAGGAAGGAAGGAAGGAAGGAAGGAAGGAAGGAAGGAAGGAAGGAAGGAAGGAAGGAAGGAAGGAAGGAAGGAAGGAAGGAAGGAAGGAAGGAAGGAAGGAAGGAAGGAAGGAAGGAAGGAAGGAAGGAAGGAAGGAAGGAAGGAAGGAAGGAAGGAAGGAAGGAAGGAAGGAAGGAAGGAAGGAAGGAAGGAAGGAAGGAAGGAAGGAAGGAAGGAAGGAAGGAAGGAAGGAAGGAAGGAAGGAAGGAAGGAAGGAAGGAAGGAAGGAAGGAAGGAAGGAAGGAAGGAAGGAAGGAAGTTCCACTTAACAACAAATAGTAAAAGCAGTAAATAAATTTAGTTATCAGCTTATACATTGGTTACCATTGCTAAAGCCATTTTAAATTATGACATTACCTGTTATTTCAAACTCAGTAGATACAAATATCTTAAGATAAGCCAAATCTACTTAGAAATGGATGCAATCCATTTGGCTTTTGTTAGAAAATAAAAGCCACCAATTCCACCTCTACTAATCCCTGCATCATTTGCACCAATAGTTATGCAGTTTTACTAGTTAATGTCTTAGATTTAGTGATTTGTAAGGGCATATTGAAAGATAAAGGCAAACCAAGTATATAAACATACATACAAACAAATGAGGGATATGCCTTAATCAAGATTGTGTACATAATCTTTTGAGCCTCCTGTTTCATTTTTCAAGAGAGATAAGCAAAATTTAAGAATCTTTTTTATTTCATCACTACATAACTCATGAGTACATGCATATTCTTTCATAATAAAAACACATGTTAAGGATTATTTTATCTCAAATTATTATTCATTTCAGGTTAACAAATTAAGATAGTTCATAATTAAAATAGTGCATATTACCATTGAAAGAAGTCCCTTTCTAATATAATTACATTTTACTATCCTGAATCTCCTATCACAATGTGCTGGAATTGAATTGTACTTGAAGAAAAAATTTTCTTTTACTAAATTCCAATTTTTTTCCAGTTTCTGAACAGAAAGTGTTTGTAATTCATGCCAAAATGGTCCATATTTAAAAAAGTTAAAATTTTTATTAATCAAATTTTCTAGGCATAAGTAAACAAAATTTTTAAAGAAAGAATATTTCTGTCCATCTTTTCATTGCAACTTTTCACATTTTTTTCTCATCAAAAGAAACACTTTGCAGATATTCATTCAACTAGGAATGTTAAAGATAAATTTCTCAAAACAACTTTATATTCTAGCACATGTAATGTCCAAAATTTCAAAGGATTGTGCTGAAGTTAAAAGCTCCTTATCATCTGCCTATCCAGTACTTCCCAAAGGAAATTAACAGTAATTAAGTCTAGTGAATGTGTGAGCAATCCATGATTTTGAATTCACCATTATCTGAAGTTTTTATGTAGTCTTTATAAATGTAAAATTTATATTTTGGGCCTTTATCATGCTACATAAAACGTCTAAGTCAATCAGCTCAGACCATAAGGGACATCTTACAGCTTGACAGCATTTGTCAAGAGTATGCTCACAACATTATGGAACCACTATATTACTACACAATGGTTGGAGTTATGCTTGAGTAAGAAACTTCCCCTTATGCAGTGAACACTGATGATGTATGCAATGATGATAAATTAGGAAAAGAATTTTGGGAAGAAAGCTTTCCAGATCTAAGTTTAAGATACCTCCCCAGCATTTACTATTGATCTCAGGATAACTTTGAAAAAACCTCATTCAGGGAAGAAGGACAAACTGCAGACTTCCCATTCGCAAGTCTGTGCTTTAACAACCTTGACGATCCATGTTGACTTCAGATATAAATAATACTTATTTGACCAACAACTTAAAATCTGGATATATTCCATAAAATTTTTTTCACTGTATATTTTTTGTGTTCCAAGGCCATTAAGGTTGTTTTTTTTTATTTGTAGTAGGAATTTCCTGCCTACCATAGATTTCAAGCTTCTTTGTGCTCCCATAAGCTTTTTGAATTCCATTTAAATATTTGGCAGTGTTAAGTCTTTTGTTCTACTTACCCATCACAGTGATATCTCCTCTCTCTTTGCAGTTGATATGAACTTCCACTGCTCTTTCTGTCCTTGTTACATCCTATTTCTCAAAAACACTTTATTCTCTAGTCAACAATAAATCAGCAACAAATGAGTTTCTGAGCTTGCACTAAGAAATGCATTTACTGTACACCTTAGCACAGTTATCAAAATTGCAGTCATTTTTTCCCACACAGGCACACAAGCATGCACATATGCATGTGCATGGCATACACATACACCACACATTAGCTTTGCTGTTGTAATGACTGAAACAAATTAATTTTAAGTGCACAAATTGTGAGACTAAATATACTAGGGAACACGATTTTTACCTCTGGGACAATAATGACTGTTTCTTGTCAATTTTGATACATAAAAATTAGCCCATCAACCTCAGTTTTTATTTATATTTGATTCCTTGACTATAGTAAAAGTAATATCATGCATGGTATTTACTAAGGCTTTGTTACTTACATTTTGTGGATTGGATACTAAATAAATTATTATATGCTGTTTAAAACATGATTAAATACTTGATAATATTTGTACTTGCTGAGTTCCCTAATCCTTAAACTTATTGTGTATGTTCTGTACAACTTTATTACCAGAAGTGCCTTGCTGGGATGGGAGCACTGTAGCAGAACTTTGCATTCAAAAGAAGTGTAAATCTTTAGGGATATGTATAAATATACTGATAAATATGTTACTGATTCTTTTGAAATTGTCCTGAATGAAACTTTAAATTTGGGGAAAAAAACAAGCAGAGATTTTGGACCAAGGTTGCAAAAGCAGAATATGCTTGCTGAAACTACTAGAATTACAGTCTATAGAAATGGCATGAATTATTTTTCAGTTTGACATATGCAAAATTAAAGGAAGGTACTTTGTTGGCTCACAGATAAGAAAGTTTTTAAAAGATGAAGTTTTGAAAGTAAGCAAATAAATGTTGAACTGGTAGCCTGGCATGCTTTCAAGGCAGTGGTAGAAGAGTTTCTTGGCAATAGAAAGAAGGAACAATATGAATTTTTAGTGGACACATTGCTACAATGTTAAAGAAATGGGCTGTAAGATGTCACTAAAGGTGAATTTCCTCCATTCATATTTAAGACTTTTTTTCCTGAAAATTTGGGTGCTGTAATGATGAACAGGGAGAGCGATTTCATTAGGACAACACTGTGCCAAGGACAACTACTGCAAAGGATAAAGAAGTGCACCTTTTTAAAGAAATTTCAGATATGTTAGCAATGACAAGAATGTGGAGAATTTTGTTGCATCACAACAACTCTGTTTACACTGCAAATAAATAATTTCCTTTTCTGTGAAAACATTGTGGAATTAATAACCAATCCAGCACATAGTTATGATTTGATAACATACAGTTTCATCCTGTTCCAAAAGTGAAAAATCACTTAGATGAATATCGATTTTCCAGACTAGAAGAAGCTCTTGCCCCTAAAAAGAGGAGCTAACACTTATTGAAGAGAGAATGATTTAAGTACTTTATTGGTTTCAATGAATACAACAGTGTATAGAATGTGCTGCAGAATATTTTAAAAAATGAAAAAGGTATTGCTATTAATCACATTATTCATTGTTGCACATCTGACAACCCTAGAGACACTCACAAGCAAGGAGCAATCTACCTTGAATTGGCAGCACCATGGTTGAGTGGTTAGACTGCTCCTCCTGCTGGGTTAATCCAGGTTTGATCCCAGTTGGCATAAGAGGGGTTTGTGAGTGGCATCTGGACAGGTTATCTCCAGTTCTTTAGTTTCCCCTGCTATTTAATCTGTCATTGCTTCATCATTCATCATCTAGCTTAATATTGTCTTCTTTACTTAGAGCATGAATTTTAAATCGACTAAACTTCTTCCTTCTGCCACTTAATTCCAATTCTTGGCAGCAAATGAAACCATGATAATCTATTCTTAATTAGCTAGTGAATAAATTTAATACTCTCATGCTGCACTTACCATTGAATTATACAGAACATGTTTCGTAGGCCCTTACCTGCATTATTAGCTGTGTGTTGACAAATTAAGAATATATCAGTGCTTCACTGTATTACTTCTGACACAAAATTAGTTTTAAATTCACCATAATCTATCTTGGATTTTTCAGCCCTAAGATAGCAGATCATGTCCAGAAGCAAATATATGAACAATCAAATTTTGTTGTGCCAATGAAACGCAAACATATAAAAAGGTCAGAGAAGGGAGAGGGAAGAACAATGGAGGGGAGAAATTGGAAGAAGAAATTAATTTATCCAACATAGGGAAAACCATGAAATCCCAAGTTATTAAGTTTCTTTCATGAGAAAAATAAAATAATGAAACATTCTGAGATACTTCATTATGGATAATGCATTATTAAATGAATTCAGAAGATTTAAGGGTTGCTCCTCCATATCAAGCATATTTTAAGTATTTGTAAGCTCTGTTACAAACACTTACCCCTTCTTTTGCTCAACATGTGAACAGCTTACTTCTAACAATGCACACGAAACTCTGTGCCTACCAATTTCTTTTGATTTATCCATATGGAGCTTCTCATTCTTTGTTGCACTAAAAACACCAGTATATTTTGGCAGATTGGACTTATGAAATCTTTGATAATATTTATTTCAAATATACATGTGCTTTATCTAGCTCACTGTTAATAAAGTGACTAAGGTAACAATTAAACTACTTTGATATCCTTTAAAAAAGTTGCTGTTTTTAGAATAAAATCCAAATTTTACTCTTTACAGGCATTTTGCATTCTCTTCTCTACTACATTCATCTTGCGCAATCTTTGAATTATTATTTATGAAATAGAATTAAATTCATTTTCTCCCAGTTTTTAACCTCTAGAACTTCCTCCAACTTCTAATATTAATTAACTTCTTCATAAGAACTAGCTTTGTTTCTAATTTCTACAATGAAGAGAAAATTGGAAGCATTAAAATGCTGAACAAATACCTGAACCATGTGAAGAAATGGGGATGTAATGGGTTACTGAAAGATATTGCACATAGCTAAAAAATGGATTCTAATTCTACATGTGAACAGTGCTAAGCAACAAGTTATACACCTTTAAGATGTTTGAACTATAATTTCAGCATAATTAAAACTACCTTCTGTTCAATATTAAATTATTGAACTAACTTGGGGAAAAGTGTTATTTTACATTTTGAAATTTCCGTGTCTCATGTCTTTTACATGTTTTACTTTAAGATACAAGCTTTGAAAGGAAGCAAAAATTAAATAACAATATAATAAGCAAAAACTACTATTACCTCAATTTAAAAATCAAATGGCATACCTGCTGACTTAAATGACTCCATCTAAGAGTGATTGCTTCTACATCAGCTTGAATTGTCTGAGGCATAATACCATCATCAACAAGGCAACGCCCTATGTCCTGGATTTTTGCAAGTCTAGCTTCAGGATGATTACGGATGTAATTTTCCAGATCCTAAAAATATTGTCAACACTATTTTAAATACTTTGAAATATTAGACTGTGGCAATATATAACACATTTTAATAACAATGCATAACAGTGCTGGACAAAAAATTTTATTTTGGCTTTTATATAACTAAGTAAAATGAGAGAAATAAAGGAATTGTATTGAGAAAGATCTTTGAAGATCATGAGCAGATACCCAAATTAGGAGAGTTTTTATGGAAGGTAAAAATGAAATGGAAAGGGTCAGTTGAAGGATATATAATTTAGAAAAATTTAGATTATGAATAAATACCCATATGATTATGAAATATGTCATTGGTCTGGGAATGATTGGGAGTGAAATTATATTAAATGTATTGCATTATTGAGCTTGGAAATTAGAAATTGTCCTAGAAAGTGAATAAATGTAGCATTACAGTTGGTATTTGAGAAATACCAACTAAATTCACCATACACTACTAATTTATTTAAGAAATAAATTAGTAGTTTGCAGAGATTGTAGTTAGCTCATAAACTAATTGGTACAGGTAAAGTAAAATATTTATTTTAGTGCCTTGATTGGGTCACAGCCTGGTCCCCTGGAATTCCAGCAGATTGCTGCTGATGAACCAGGAACTGGGAACTGAAGCAATCAATGTGGAAAATTTTTACTTTGTTTAACTATCTAAAATATAGGTAAAGATGTTAGTATAAATGTATTATTGTATCAACAATTATAATTGTGAGTGGTTGCACCTAAAGATGGAGGCTCCATTGTAGTTTGTATTTAAATTTTTCTTAGCCGTTTATAAATTTCAAATTTCATTATAATAGATGTTTGAAGAATAAAAGAATTAATAGTTTGTAGAGACTATAGTTGGCTGATAAAATAATAGTATATGTAGAGTAATTGAAATATTTTTTATTTTAATCCCCTGGATTGGGTTGGAGCCTAGTCCCATGGAATTCCAGTTGGCTGCTGCTGATGAACCGGGGACTGGGGTCTGATGTAATCACGGGGAAATTTTGTACTTTATTTAATTATTTGGAATTTAGATAAAGGATTCGTATAAAGTCATTATTGCATTAAAATTTCTGTAATTGTGAGAAGAAGGTGTACATCTAAAATGACCTGGGCCAGACAGGTGGAGACTCCTTGTATTATTTTTCTTAGCACTTTCAATAAATTTCATTAAATAAAATGAGGATAATTTGAAAAGTGCTCAGAATGAAGTATGAAAAAAGGAATTAATTTCTTAATTAAATTCTTATTTTTTAATCTATTCTTCCTTAACACTAATGCACTTTGTCCAACAGTATTCCAATGCCTTTGTATAATTATAATTCCACAAAAAACTTCTCAGCAGTTTCTCTTACCAATGAGGTATTTTTTTCAGTTTTGGAAGAAAAGAAAATCTGATGGAGCCTTAGGTGAATAGGGCAAATGGGATAACAAGTCTTATTTCAATCTATTAATTTTTGTCTTTGTCACACATATTTTTTTCTTCAATTCATCCAGAAAGTTAGCACAGTGTCCATATTTTCCACAGAAGACCATTATATCAATAGGAAGGGTATTCAACAAGCTGGATTGATTTAGCAACCTTGAAAACTGAAACCATAATGTTTCTATTGTTTTAACTGCAGCTTTATTTCTAGTGCAAAGTGTTTCCTATTTCATCATTTGTCATAAATCAACACATATGAGGGTCATTCAAATATAAAATTAATTTTTTAAAAAAACATTTATTCTTACCATATATAATTACAAAACAAATTATTTTTTTTCTATAGTTTCTTTCAAAGAAATACATTTATTCCATTGGATGGATAGTTTCTTTGTCTACATATCTACAACCAATAGCACACCAAGTGATCTACATTTGCATAGTTAAAATGTAAATTAGAACTTGCACAGTGAAGCCATACATATAATTGATATTATTGTGTATTTAGTTGAACTGCACACTCTTATTAATGCTTCACTTACTTGTCATAATAAATAGAACCGGTTTCAAGAACATTTTGTTCTCATCATCAGCCAGGCTGATGATTAAATCAAAATGTACAATAATAATTGTAATACAATACAATAATATCAATTATATGCATAGTTGTTGAATCTTTTCCCTCCCAATGCCTCCTTCAGTAGCCCAAACATGTGGTAACCACAAGGAAATATATCAGGACTGTATGGAAGGTGTTCCAGGAGTGTCCAGTGAATTTTCATTAATTGATCCTGGCTTATGACTACTGTATGTGGCTTGGTGTCATGCAGTAGTAGAACATCACAAATGGATTGCCGGCATCTTTTGTTGTGATAGATGACTGTTATGTCATCCAAAAGTTTGCAGTAATATGCCATATTCACAGTCCTTCGTTCATGAAGGAAATTGATTAGCAGCATACCTTTGAAATTCCAAAATATGGTTACAAGAACTTTACCGACTGATAGGCAAGTTTTGACCTTGACCAAAACACCCTCCTCTCTCCTCCACTCCTTACTTGATCTCTTGTTTTGGGGGGTTTGGTGATGTACACACATCTCAACACGCATCACAATTCAGGTAAAAAATTGCTCACTTTCTTCCTCAAACCAATGCAGAAGCTTCTAACTGATATCCTTTTTCTATTCATTAGTAAGGAGATGTGGGACACATTTCACCAACATTTTACAAAAGCCTAGTTCTTCAGAAACAATGGTGTGTGCTCTTGCACAACTTACACCACCTCTGAAGAAATTTTGAGCCCACTTAGGTGTCTACCACCTTCCACATGGTCACAAATGACCTGAATGTTTTCATGAATGATGTTTGTGCATGAACAAGCATGCCTTTCATTTTCCACCACTGAGGAACTTCTTATGCCTATCAAATATTTGAGCTTGTGAAAGCATAGCTTCTCCAAACTGTGCCTGAATTCTGGATAAAATCTCAGTCATTTGGACTCCTTCTTTGGTTAGAAAATGGATGATGATCCACTGTGCAAGAACAGTGCTACCTCTTGCTCAGATATAGCACTGCTGGTAATGAAACAATCAATTTGGAAATACTTAAACTTAGGTATTCATTTTTACACTAAACTCCACTCACACAAAGTAAGACGCATTTCGGGAGAATTTCTCCCATCTTCAGTTGCTCACTGAACCGCCGTTACTCGAAACGATGGCTGGACAACCGGATGTTCCTGTGGTGCCTCTGTTGGTTCAAGAAGGAAATTGCTACCGCCATTACTTGAAATGATGGCTGGACAACCGGATGTTCCTGTGGTGCCTCTGTTGGTTGAAGAAGGAAATTGCTCAGTTCATCCATAGGAGGAAACTCGAAATTCATTAGGTTTTCTGTATTTTTTAATATGAAAACTTTTTCCCATTTGGATAACTCCAATGGGTTGTGAAAATGTTTCAGCAGTTTAATTCTCGGTTTTAGGTCCAAAAGTGAGCTGCTACTGCTGATTTATCCACCTGTTTAAATCGAATATTCCTAAAATGATCTTTCCTCTGAATTTCCAAATTTCTTTTTGTTTTGCCTATGTAGCTCCGTTCACAATCTGCACATTTTATTTCGTAAATTCCTGATTTCTGTTCTGTTGGTATGGAGCATTTTACTGTGCAACCTAATAAATTCTTGATGTTGTATCTGTTCTTTGGGGCTAACATTATCCCATGTTCTTTGAAAAATTTCTTGAACTTGTTGTAATAAATTGGATGGTAGGTGAAACTTTTGAATTTGTATCCTTATTTTATATTTTTCAGTGTGGAAACTTCCCTCATCTCTTTTTGTCTTTTACATTTATTGATAATTTTTATCACTGTGTCTTTGTTGAAACCATTGGTTTGTTATAGCTGTCTTTATTATTTGTTGGTATTCCATTTTGTACTCTGTTTCTGTGAGTAGAATATAAATAGAAAGATATAAATTCAAAAGTTTCACCTACCATTCAATTAACCACAACAAGATCAAGAATTTTTTCAGAGAACATGGGATAATGTTAGCCCCAAAGAACAGATATAATATCAAGAATTTATTAGGTTGCACAGTAAAAGGCTCCATACCAACAGAACCGATATCAGGAATTTATGTAATAAAATGCACAGATTGTGAGCAGAGCTACATAGACAAAACAAAGAGAAATTTTGAAGAAAGAACACTTTAAGAATATTTGGCTTAAGCAGGTGGATAATTCAGCAGTAGTAGTTCACCTTTGATCCAAGAATCATGAAATAAAACCAGAAATTAAACTGCTGAAACATCTTCACAACCTAATGGAGTTATCCACTTGGGAAAAAATTTTCATATTACAAAATGAAGAAAACCTAATGAACTTTGAGTTTCCTCCTATGGATGAACTCAGCAATATCCTACTTCAGCCAACAGATACCAAGACAGGAACATCCGGATGTCTGTCATCGTTTGGAGTAACAGCAGTTAAATGAGCAACTGAAGATGGGAGAGATTCTCCCGAAACACATCTTATTTTATGCAAGTAAATGGAGTTTAGTGTAAAAAATTATACCTAAGTTTAGGATATATTACCCCTCCATTGTCAACAGCTTCACAAGTACAATATTTATTTAAGCTTGGAATTACTTACCACTGCCAACATTTTCAAAAATTTCCAAACCTCATACACATACAAATATATGCAATTTACATTTCAGCAACTCTGTCATATTTAGCAATTGCTTGGAATCCAGTATTACTGTACTCTACATCAGCTCTGGAAGAACTGCACAGAATACAAAAATCTTTTTTTTCTTTTTTTCCATTTGAATAGAAAGAAAAAACTACTGTACAACCTTGCATCTTTCATATATACTCTCACTATGCTATTAATAGACCTTAAAATTGCTATAATCAGCACTAAAAATACTTCAATTGTGCCATGGATAAATGGAATACAGCAATTTGGTTAAAAGAATGAGATAACTAGTTACTAGAAAGTTTAGCAGTATCAAGAATTACTCAATTATTTTCAGAACTGTCAGATTATATTGCTTTCCATAGTGGAGAGTTCCAATTCCTTTAGATGCTTTGGTCCAAGCTGTATAGACCCCCTTGGGAAGCTTCTGAGGAGGCCTGAAATTTCAACTCCTTCCTTGCAGGATCATTTAGAAGGTTTGATCTCAGGGTGGAAGTTTCATAAACAATTATGGGAGATAAGTATAGCCTTAATCTACTCTGGAAATATGCTGAGGGGCAGCTTATGCTTGATGAATGATACCACTAATGGGAATGGCACTCCAATATGTGAGAAGCATACGTGTTCTGCTTATTAATTGGGGAATAGTTTAGCAAAAGCTCTAAACAAGGAAGCTATTCATACTCTGAGGTATAGAGAGATTCCCTATTTGTCATAAGCCTTTACTCTAGATTCTAATTAAATTTTATGCTGTGCAACTTACATCAAGTTCCTCTGAAATTTCTTCAGCATCTGCAGCGGATTTTGGGGATTTTCTTAAACGCTTTTCAAGTTTGTCCAACCAGTCCATTTCTTGGGCCACTAATGCTGAAAAGGAAACATCACACTAGTACTTTTTTTTAGCTAGAGCAGAAATAATGCACAAAAAATTGTCTTTACTGGAGCTTATAAGCCTAATTTGCTAAATATTACACTTATTGAAATGTGAGCTTAAAATCATAAAAGTTTACAGCACTATTCTAACTGCATAGTCAAGTCATATCATTATATGAATATAGATGCATCATAGCTTCAGTGATATGAATTTTAATACACTAAGTCTTTCATGGTTTTTCACTCATTTCATAGCAGCTTAAATATTGGCACTTAGAGTGGTAATTGCCAGAAAAAGATAGCCATGCAATTGAATGAAGTTCTGCCAATTACAATTAAATGAAATTAAAATGAAATGAGCACGTGCCTTATGACAGGAGATGTTGGAAAAGTCCTGCTACACTTACATATTTCTGGCAACTTCTTAGAAATTAACCATTTATTCACATCAAATCATCATCTCAAATTGAGTCAATTTTAACTTGAAACCAGCTTATCCAAATTGCAGGAATTTAGTAAATTTCTGTAATTGGGTATTACAGAATATTAATGATAAAGAGTTTTTATTTTTTTTTTGTTTATTTATGCATGCCCTTTAACATCTCAGGTCATTAGCGTTCCATTCAATTCAGGGCGTGAAACCGCCAATAAATTTTGGTCAGAAGCCTCTTCTTTTATGCTTTAGGTTTTTTATGTGCAATAAATCTAAGACAAGGGACTCACGGCTTTACTTCCCTTCCCTTCTGAAGGAAGCCATACTTAGGATATTTACACCAAAAAAAAAATCCATCGACCCTGGCTGAGATTGAATCCATAATCTTGGGTCTTTAAGGAAGTATGGTTACCACTAGACCATATGAGGAAGTATAGTTATGACTAGACCTTCAGGACCCACAATGATAAGAGTAATTGACCCATACTTAATATTCTTTACTGATGAAGCACGATTCCATTTACAAGGTCATGTTTTAATGCAAAGTAACAAATATTGGAATGCAAAAAAAGCAGATTATATACACAAAACCTCTGTTTATGTTGCGCAGTAATAGGTTTATTTTTTTTGAGGCTGCTATAAATGCATAAACATACTTAAATGACATACTTGCATTATTTTTTGAACAACTGACTGATACTGGATGCTGATATATATTTCCAACAAAAACTACTGTCATGCACACAGTTAATGGGTCACTGAATTTCATTTAGGGAATTTTTGAAGTTAAGATTAGTTAGTAGGGCATTATGACATGCACAGTTTCCTGATCTGACAGTATTTTATTTTTATATTATATTTTTATTTTTATTTATGTGAGAAGTCAAAAATAAGAAGTTGAAACAAACCATCTCACATTAGTAGAACTGAAAGAAAATATTCTAAAAAGATGCCAGAAATGCGATATAGTAGGACAACACTTTTAACATATCTTGGCATATGGTACATGTTTATTTTCACTTTATTTGTGGTTGTAAATGCGAGAGCTTTACTGCATGAACATTATATTTACTTCACTGGGAGTTACATTCTGTTTGCTGACACACCAGCTGCTGTGAAAGGGGTGAAATAACCATGAAGAACCTGGTATGTAAATGCTGAAATGTAAGATATATAACTAATTCCTGAATATGAACAAATAATGAGTTCAGTGTTAGGAATGGATTTCTTTTTGCCTCCTCTATTGCTCATTTTCCTAAACTACAATATTGAATAAATATCAATATATTTGACAAATAAATTACAGAAAATGAACAGAAGCAGAAATAAGAGAAAGGAATAATTTAGTTAAAATATTGTACTTATGAAGCTGTTGACAATGGAGTGGTAATATATCCTAAACTTAGGTATTCATATTTTTACAATAAACTCCACTTACTTACATAAAAGTAAGACACATTTCTGGAGAATCTCTCCCATCTTCAGTTGCTCACTGAACTGCCATTACTCGAAATGGTGGCTAAACAACCAGATGTTTCTGTGGTGGTCTCTGTTGGTTGAAGTAGGAAGTTGCCAAGTTCATCCATAGGAGGAAACTGGAAATTCATTAGGTTTTCTCTATTTTTTAATATGAAAAATTTTTCTCAAGTGGATAACTCCAATGGGTTGTGAAGATGTTTCAGCAGTTTTATCCCCCATTTTATTTCATGATTTTTGGTCCAAAAGTGAGCTGCTACTGCTGATTTATCCACCTGCTTAAATCGAATATTCCTAAAATGTTCTTTCCTCCAAATTTCCAAATTTCTCTATTTTTTTCACAACAGAGTGAACAGAGAGAGCTACATAGGCAAAACAAAGAGAATTTTGGAAATACGGAGGAAAGAACATTTTAGGAATATTAGGTTTAAGCAGGTGGATAAATCAGTAGTAGCAGTTTACTTTTGAACCAAAAATCATGAAATAAAATTGGAAATCAAACTGCTGAAACATCTTCACAACCCATTGGAACTATCCACTGGGGAAAAAATTTCACATTAAAAAATAGAGAAAACCTAATGAATTTCCAGTTTCCTCCTATGGATGAACTCAGCAACTTCCTACTTCAACCAACAGAGGCCACCACAGGAACATCCAGTTGTCTAGTCATCAGTTCAGTGAGTAACTGAAGGTGGAAGAGATTCTCCAGAAACGCGTCTTACTTTTATGTAAGTAAGTGGAATTTAGTGTAAAAAAAAATGAATACGTAAGTTTGGGAAATAATTTAATTATTGAAATTCCTTGATGTATTTTGCATTTATAAAAAACTTTCTGGAGGAAAAAATAAAGTACTGTATAATTTACAGCTTTTAATAAATTACCTCTAAATTCCCCATACTGATGAGATGCTTCCTTAAGTAATTTAAATTTATCATATATTGCATCTGCCACATCACTCCATTTGGCATTCAGCTGTGTGAATTTTCTTGCAATATCTTGAATGGAATTCCCTTCAGTGCTTAATAAAAGATCATTTCCTGCAATACAAACAGAAACATAAGCTAATATGCTAATTGCTTTAACAACTAATGGATCTTGAGATGTGTATTAAGGAATCTTAAGAGACATCCTAAAGAATGAATCTAGAAGTTTAAGGTAAAAGCTTCAAAGGTATACTAGTTGACAGTTGAACAGACTTGCAATTACATTTATTTACTATATTTATTAAAAAAAAAAAAAAAATTATGCCACCACAAGTATTAACTTAAATGGTTTTTAATGAAATGGAAATATTTTTAGTATTTAACTACTTTAGTATTTTCATTAACTAATTAACATACAATTAAAATCATTTTGTAATTAACATCCAACACTAAAATTAACAATATGCAGTTTTTTTACATAAATTAAAATGAAAATCTCTTATTAGTTTTCTTTTAAACAATGACATAATTATGATTAAAAAAAGAGTTTCACTGCTAACATTCAAACAACAGTTTTCTGCTTGACAGTTGCAAGACATAGATTTGAATCCTGATAGGGTCAAGCTGCCTGGAAAGAGTTTTTTAAACCATTCTTCATTATGAAAGGTAACTTTAGTCACTAATGGTTCCAAGCTCAATTTTACCATTATTAATTAACTATATTCATTGTCTTGAAGTAAAATGACAGTTGGCATAGAATATTAAATGCTATAAAAGAGTGCAACAACTTGTTAAAACAAATATACCATATTTATGCAAAAATGATTGCTCTCTATTTTAATAAATAATGAGAAAGAAAGATCTAGCTTATCATTTAAATGTTTCCCATGATTTTCATGAGCATTACACATTCCACCACAATGGTTCACACTCTAGGTACCGCCTGTGGTGCCCCAGTAGTAAAAACAGGCATTAAACACCGTTAAAAAAAAAAAAACACTCTAGGTGTCTGATAATGTTTTATCTCCCAAAGAGATCAATTTAATTTCCAAGGATTTAATGTTTATTATTGCCATTACTTAGTCCAGTTAACTCTACTATCCCAAAGAGGTGTGGCAGCTGAAGCACAAAGTTTAAGATAATTATACAAAGAATAATATTATTTAGGCTTGCCGATAGATTAAACCTGAATTGCAAAATATATATATTTATAATAATCTAAAAACAATAAATTCATATTTGATATTATTGTATGATTTAGTTGAACTACACACTCTTAATGCTTCACTTACTTGTCATAATATATAGAACCGGTTTTGAGAATGAAATATTCTTGAAACCGTTTCTATGTATTATGACAAGTAAGTGAAGCATTAACAATGTGTAGTTTAAGTAAATCATACAATAATATGAATTATATGATTGGCTTCACTGTGCAAGTTCCAATTAACATTTTAATTAAATTCATATTTGTTTTTGGTAGCAGAAAAATAGGCATTAGTCTGATTTATTGGTTAACAACTGGTATTACAAACCAGAAAAGTCTTAAAAATCCCAGAATTTTTATGATAAATTTAAAAAAGTGCTATATTCCCAAAATGTTACAAAAAATGAGGCAGCAATGAAGAAAAGTTCTTCTTCTTCTTCTTTAAAACATTAGTTTTAATGATTATTATACATTAGACAATACAGAAAAGTTAATAATTATATTTATATGTTTACACTGTTAATTAAAGCAGATACTTATGCCTGTTCTAAAGTAACAATTGCAATTTCTGACATTACTTACCCATTTCATTTAAATTTCGGAATTGTTCTGTTCTTTTGTCCACTTTATCTTTTAATAGCTGATATTTTCCTTTCAGCTGAAAGAGCTCAGCTGAGGAATTAACACTAGCACTGGAAGGTACTTCAGCTTCCAATTTGCAAAGCCAAGCTGTAAATTCTTCCACATCTTGTATTACCTTTAAACATAAATTTCAAATACAGGAATCTGTACATCTCAAAGCTCAATGATCCGTAGATTTCCATATGAAAATGATAAAATGATCCAATAATGCATGAAAAGCTCATTCTTATGATACCACTATTAAAAAATATAATTAAATTTGCATCACTTAACTCTCACCATCCCCAATTATTCTTTCAATCATATGGGTTCAAATGAACCAAAAGTTTTTAAAAATTTGTCTTCTGCATTTGGCAGAATATCACAGCTTCTTCCCACATATAAGTACCTTCTTATTTGTGCACTTTCTGATTGTTATTTCTACTTTAATAACTGGAATTCCAGTATGCTTCTGCTGATGAACCAAGGACTGGGGACTGATGCAATCAGGGTGGAAATATTGTATTTGTTTAATTATATTAGAACTTAGATAAAGGTGATAGTATAAAGTCAAATATTTTTGTAATGTGAGGGGGCATACCCAAAATGGCATGGGCCAGATAGGTGTAGGCCCCCTAGTAATAGTTTGTATTTGTATTTTTTGTGTTTGTTCTTAGCATATTAATAAATTTAATTCGCTCATTCATAGTTTACTAAAAAAAGTAATTGGGACTTACTTTTCTACTCTTTGACAGAGCTTCCTTAAGTCGCAGGTTCTGCTCTTTTGCACTATCTACCACTTTCTTCCATTTCCCAAGAAGAATATCAACTTGTGATTTTAATTCTGCTGTAAATGCTGGTTCTGCATTTTCTAGAAGTATTTGTAAAGTGCTCTGAATGTTAGCCACATTTGGCTGTAATGTCTGAACATCATCTTGGAGTGCCTATAAATATGAAAGGGAAAGAAAAATTATGGATGTAATACACATTTACTAAATATTTTAACTGATTGTTCAGGAGTGAAACAGTACCAGTATCAGTGAAATCACCACCATCAAATCATCTGTTTCAATATATCCATGGTTATTCCTATTGCAAACATTTGTTTGCCGATATAAGATAAAAGTGTATGTCAAAAACCTACTAACAGCAAAACCTGGAGATAACAGTACATGAAATTAATGAGGCAGAAAAGGAAAAAGAAGGGAAAAGTAAAAAATGTAAATCTGAACTATAAATATAGCTCAAGTGAGATTTACCTTGATTATGCTAGAAAGATGAAAAACCCAATTTCCATCCAAGCAATATGTATTTATTTTATTTTTATTGTCCATAGAATATGGTACAAAACTGCAGATATTTTAGGTGGTCAAAGATTTCTAATAAGTTAATTATATAAAATATAAAAGGGCCTGAAACATTTCTTGATAAGCTACTTACAATTATTCTAAAGAACTCCTTTAATATTTAATTACATTTATTTCTTAGAAAATACTTTAATCCCATTACTAGATGATGTTTTCACTGCCTTTGAGAGTTTGTTGTATACTTTCACCCCCATAATGCATGATTTGTTTAAGGGAGCTGGCTAGGTTCTCTTTGTTAATATGAATATTGCCTTTCTTCCTTGTAATATAAATAAATATATATTCCTTTATTATGATTGTTTTTATTGTTATAAATGAAAGTAGATATTTCAAGGATGAACAGGGAAAGAAGAAGTAAGATTTCACATTTCTTGAAGTTGTTCTTTACAATGAATTTTATATGGGATTCTTAGCATTCTTCTAAGTGCCCGTTTTTGAGTTTTGAATATAAGCCGTTATGTGAATTACCCCAAATTGTTAATCAATATTTAATATATGAATAAAATCAATTATAAACACAGTGCTTTGTGTGTTATATTTTAAAAAATTATTTTATTTTAATTTGGGGACAGTTATTAACAGGGAGATGTGTGCCATCAATGTGCACTAGTACCAACACGATATGCATGGCTAGCTCATAGTTTGTTATTATAGCTGGATTTTTCAGATTGATACTTCTGGGGTGAAAGGAGTGTGAATTTAAATATATCAAAATCACACTGGATAGTGAACTACGAAGTTTATTAATGTCTTGTCATTAACACACAACTGAACATTTTTCTGATAAAATGAGCTCTGAGAATATTATTAGATGTAGACTGAATATGAGACAGATGTGATTATACTTCTATTGCAAAAAAATGTGGTTTAGAGCAATGTTCCTTTCTTGGTTGGTAATACCGACAATAATCTGTTGATTTTATTGAATACTCAACCAAATTCTCTTTTTATTACTAATAGATATTTAATATGCCTAATTTAATCTTTGTCTTTGTATAAACCATATAATATATCCTATTTGGATTCTAATTCGAACTTGTGATTCTTATTATGCATCACAACTGATAATTTTGAACTTCTTCCTACAAAATATAAATCGCAACTACTCTCTACATAATATTAAATGCAACTTCTCTGTGTGGAGTACAAACCAAGACATCCTCTCCCCACGGGATACAGAACGCAACTAACTAAATATTTTGAAATATACACCGCTATTTATTACAATGGATTGTAATTACACTATTCATTAAAATGCATTATTTTCAACATAAGTATAACTAAAAGAATAACATTTGTTAATTTCTACTCAATCTCATGTTTCATCTCGGGTTTCATTCTTGGTACCATTATTAATACAGTTACATTTGCCATTTGTTCATTTTCTTAATACTTCAATTTTCTTCATTTGTAATTAATCTATTCATATTTTTGGCTACTTGTATGGACCTTTGAGCCATTATATTTATATTATTGAGTACTGTCGTAAAGGCCAACAAATAAACATTATGACATACATTGTAATAGCCCTTATCAGATACACAAAATATATACAAATGAGCTTGCTAGATTTATATGATTTAAAACATATTACCATTAATATTTGTTATTTGAATTGAAAATTAAAGCCTTTACCTAACATAAAACATGTGCAAATGAACTTGTTAAATTTATATGATTCAAATCATTTTATCAATGAATGTTTGGAGCATTAAATTGAGTATTATAGCCTTTATCTAATTTAACAATATATGCAAATGAACTTCTTAAATTAACATATCTAAAAAACTATTACCATTAAATGTTTGGAGCTTTTTATTGAACATTAGAGCCTTTATCTAATATAACAACATATGAAAATGAACTTATTAAATTAATATACTTAAATAAATGTTACCAATTAGTGTTTAGAGCCTTAAATCAGATATTTTCTACTTCAAGTAGCCGTGCTTTTGAGGAAAAGATGGATATTTTGTAGAAAGGAAGAGAGATGTCAAATATTACTAGTGTACTATTAAACAATGGTAAAGAATATTCTTAATTAGCCAGTGAGTCACTCACAGCTGATGATGCGACAAAGGCCTGTGAAACGTATTCTGTGTAAATGGAGTGGTGCATAAGAGCATTAAATCAATTCAGCAGTTAATTAAGAATATATTACTTGTTAGTTCTGACAAAAAAATATTTTTAAATTTAACAATAAAGACTTTCACCAGGCATTTCCATTCCCACCAATATCTAAAAATTAAATGGTTAACAGGATGTTGTCACATCAACAGACTCTTCTGCTGGTCTCGCCTTCTTTTCAGTGCAGAAAAGAATGTGTGGAACAGAACCTGATATAATAAGGGCAATTTTCACAAAGCAGTGAAGAAACACAGTTTATCACAAATTCATCTACAGGTTTGCTTAAAGACTTTGGGAAAACTGAGGGTTGATTACTTGCTGTATCAACAAAGAGAAATATGCCAGCAACAGCAAAATGACAATGTAATGAAAAACAGATAATTATTATAGATGTGGTCTGTTTTTTGTCAAAACAGCTTACTTTTGAGGCCACAAAAGCAGAGGAATTCATTGACAAGTATAATTCTCAAAAATTCTTCAGTATTCACAGGATTGTTCAGTCTGAATCAAAGTGACTTAATTTTGGCTATATCAAATATCATTATGAAAAAAATTAGAAATGAAATCAAAGATAGTAATTTCACTTCTATTATACCTGATGATACAAATGATGTTAGTAATAAATCTAAGTTATTTTGAATATTGTGTAAGGTGTTATAGCTTGAAAGACTAAGTCCAGGAAAGATTCATTGCATTGCTGACATCAGTAACTCTTGCTCAGCAGATGCATTGTTTGAGATTGTAACAAGGTTTGTGCTGCATTATGGGTGTGAAAGAAAACTGATGGCACAAAGTTATGGTGGAGCATCAGTGATGGCAGGCTATTTAAATGGCCTTTAAATGAAAGTCAAAGACATGTATCCACATGCTTTATTTATTCTCAGCATAACACATAGATTAAACTTGGCTGCATCACAAACAACATGCATGATAAAAGAATGCAGAATATTTATTATTACTCTGAATGTATGACATCTATTTTTTTTTTCAAAATCATCTAAAAGAACCAAAGCACTTAATGATGAGATATACAAGAGATTAGCAAGAGCTTCAACAGTATAATGAAATTTTCATTCTCATATAGTGAGCACAGATAAAGAGCATGGTAATAGTATTATTGCTCTATTTGAGAAAGTCACTGAACCATGATGAAAACTGGGGCCAAGAGGAAGACATAGCTGCTAATGGTTTACAGTATCTCTGAAAGTTTTAGTTTTTGTTCTCTGAACCTCTTTGGAAACATGTTTCCCAAAGTGATACTTGACATACTGCAAGCAAAATTTCATGTCATTGCATATTGCATTGAGAAAGTTAGGAGTTTTAGGATGTTTTGAAAGCTAAAAAAATGATTTTGATGTGATTTGGAACAAATTACTGATGCTGATGTTAGTGAGTTCAAAAGAAAGAGATTTAGATTTGATGACTATGCAGATGTAAAAACTTTTTTCAGGCGCCTTTACTGTGATGTACTGGATATGCTAACACTAAAAATGAAAAACAAATTCAAGAACCTGGAATCTCTCCATTTTCTAGAGATCATTAATTCAAAGAGTACAACTTACAGTTCCTCTTGGAAGAATTTAGTTCCAAAAATGTCTGTGAACTTTCAGTGTTTTTTTGGTATAATGACTTAATGAAACTTCACTTAGATAAAGTTTATAAGGAAGTGATTAAACTATATGGACTAATTATCATGTAGTCTGCAAGTAGTGCCTCAACAGAAAGAAGTTTTTCAACTTGAAAAGTAAAAACATATGCTAGAAATACTATGCATCAAGAAGGACTTTCACAAACGGCTCTCCTTTCTATTCAAAAGAAAATGTTATTTGATCTTTGAAATCAAAATCAAAAGCTGCCCAACCAAGTGATTGATGAATTTGCTAAGAAGGAGAGAACTGTACTACAAATAATTTCTGAAAGATACACGATATGTATATATATCAAACATCTTATATAATTATTTCTGATACATAAAAATTAATGTAACTGATAACTGATTTATATATTCTTTCCTTTCT
Organism: Metallyticus violacea; assembly: GCA_030762175.1. Taxonomy (NCBI): domain Eukaryota; kingdom Metazoa; phylum Arthropoda; class Insecta; order Mantodea; family Metallyticidae; genus Metallyticus; species Metallyticus violacea. The sequence goes on along the minus strand of CM060840.1, from coordinate 49,796,857 downwards.
TCCTTGCTTCTTTATTTTCTTTCTCTTCTTTTTTCTTTTTTTCCCTTGGGGGCCACTCATTAGAGCTTACCCAATGAAAAATTTGCCACTGCTGGAAAGTCTATTAAGACAATAAAAAATAACAAAAGCCCAAGGAAAGATAATTCTCACTTTTCTTTCTTTCCTTTAGTAAGCCATATTGCACAGAATGTTTTGTAGTATAGCTTGAGCAGTATATTCTATATATTCAGAGTTTTATAAAAAAGAATGAATAAACTCTCACAGCCCTTCCTCATAACCAAGCTGTCATAAACTGTAAAATGTCTTTGAAATACCAATAAATAAAGTTTAATTGATATCATTGTATGATTCAGTTGAACTACACACTCTTAAAGCTTCACTTACTTTTCATAAATGTATGGAACCGGTTTCGAGAACATTTAGTTCCCATCTTCAGCCAGGCTAAGTTCAACTGTCGGATCATTCGTTGAGCTGTGGGAATGTATATTCTGCTCTGGTGGCAGTGTGATAAACTTGTAGTTTATGTTTTCATCCCCGGCAGTGTCGAAGTTCATTATGCTATTTTTGTATTTGTAGATGTAGATTTTCTCCCAAGTTGCTAATTCCGTAGGTCCTTGTACTGATTTTAATAATTTTGCTTTATTTATTATGTCGTGATTTTGTGTCCAAAAATGATATGCTACTGCTGATTTCTCTATTTGTTTGTACTTTAGGTTCCTGTTCAGGAAATTATTAAAATCAGTACAAGGACCTACGGAATTAGCAACTTGGGAGAAAATCTACATCTACAAATACAAAGACAGCATTATGAACTTCGACATTGCCGGGCATGAAAACATAAACTACAAGTTTATCACACCACCACCAGAGCAGAATATACATTCCCACAGCTCAACGAATGATCCGACAGTTGAACTTTAGCCTGGCTGAAGATGGGAACTAAATGTTCTCGAAACCAGTTCCATACATTTATGAAAAGTAAGTGAAGCTTTAAGAGTGCGTAGTTCAACTGAATCATACAATTATATCAATTAATATGATTAGCTTCACTGTGTAAGTTCCAATTTATATTTAAGAAATAAAGTTTATATTAAACATGTATAGGATCTATGGCTAAACTTACAATAGCTCAAGACATGCATTCATATTTATTATATATGGGAAAAAACACTTACATTTGATTGTTCCAGCTGAGCTTCAAGTGTTTCTACATCACCAACAGGCAGATCTTCCTCAGCCTGTAGAAATGCTTCTACTTCTTGTAGCCAGCAGTTCAGACCTTCCATTTCATCACGAAATTGACGAAGTAACTGTATATCTGGAAGTGAATGATTATAATACTGTACTAAAATTATATTTCTTCACATTTATGGTTTCCATATCAGCATGAAAAACTGAATATAATCATAATTTGTGACAAGACTCAGAAATGCAATGATGATTTCAAGGTCTATAAAAGCAATACCAACGAAAATGGAAAACAGCAGATATACATTGTAACAAGCAAGAGAAACAGGTTTTTATTACTGGTTATCTGCTTGAGAATACTGCTATCAAAAGGAATTATTAGATTTTTATCCCTAGATTCTACACAATGCATAAAAACAGGAAGTGCAAACAAGTTTACCTTTCTGTAGCTTCTTTTGTCTTTCATCTAAAATAATTGGAATGTCACACCATCTTGTGTTAAGATCTTGCAGTTCATCTCTCAACCTCTGACTATGTGCTTCTGAACCTGCTCTGAGAATTAATTCTTGGCCAGTAGTGTTCACATAATGAAAACTGCTGTTCTGTTCCTCAATAGTATTCTGCAGCTCCTAAAGGAAATAAGCAGAACTTGCCATTTCATGATAAGTTGCTATTTTCATCAGATTATTTATGTCACATAAAGGGCAAAAAAAAAAAAAAAATGTGTAAAATGTCACTATAACAATCTCTAACCTCTGAATCTCTCAATTAGCTGCAAAAGATGAAGAAAAAAATATTTGCCACAGTGTGACAATATTTCTAGTCTTAGTTAGTTTTGGAGTTGGAAAGAACTGAATATTTGAACTAAGGGATTAGACTGACTTTTTTTTATCACTTGCTATATGTAGTTCTGTACTAGTTTTTATAAGAATAAGCTAAAACAAAAAAAACCCAATGAGTTCTCCTTTAGAGTGAATCAAACAAATCAAAAAGAGGACCAAAAAATGTGCATTGCTATGCCTTAATATATATTTTCAGTTCAATACAAAATTTATAATATTGTTGTTAGTATCACTTTCCCATCTAATTTCACATGGAAAAAAAAAAGTTTCCATTACATTTGCACAGAATTGTAAAAAACAGGAAGCAAAAGACACTTTGTTTTTTTTATGTTACATTTCCAACCCATTAGGATAAGTATATGGGGAAAGAACATATAACCATTGTACTGATCTCAATAAAGAGATGTAACAAAGTGAAAATTACAATGCTCTATGCTGGATAGTAAAAAGCAAAACAAGTTACATGATATCAAATGCAGTTACCAAACAATTTAATTAAGACCATTGTATGTTTGAGTCGAACTACACAATTTTTTTTGCTCCACTTGTTTATAATATGTAGTACTAGTTTCATAAACCATTGTTCACATTCTCAGCTAACTGTCAACAGATAGCTTAGGATAAGAACAATGGTTTGTGAAACTAGTACTACATATTATAAACAGGTAAGTGGAGCAAAAAGATTGTGTAGTTCGACTAAATCATACAATGATCTTAATTATATGGCTAGCTTCACTGTACAAATTCCAATTAACATTTTCAGTTAATTAACAATTTATTTATTGCTATTTTATAGCACTATATGCAACACTATAAGTACAGACATTGCTAAGCAAGATATACATATTTTATTTTTTATACATATTCCCACAAGGGAACTGCTTTTTATTTAAGCATTTATGTTTAATTTTTAACTTACTCTAAACTTCTGTAATTGATCTTCCATGACTGCAACATCAGCTACCACTGCATGTTCTGAAAGCAATACACCTTCCACATTGTGAACCCATTTCATGAGAGCTTCCATTGCTTCCAAATACTTCTTTGGAGGAGATCGATCAACTGTATTGCTTAGTTCTGTCTGCCTTTCAGCTAGCCTAAAATTAAGTTAAGAAGCAAGATAAAAGTTCTTGTTGCACTTATTTGCTATTGTGTGTGTGCATTTGTGCATGCTCGCATGCATGAGAGAGAGACACAGAGGCAAGGAATTTTTTAGATAAGAATTTGAATAATTTGAATGACTTTAAAATGCAATTCATCAAAATAAATAATCCAAGCGTTCCCAAAAATAGTGCAATAATATTAACAAATTTTGATATACAACAAAAGTTTCCAGTTACTGATACAGTTATCTCAAGTCATGTCAATCTCTTTCTGTATAATCTGGCATATGGCAAAGCCATAATTTATTTAGGAATAAGCTATTACAAAATATTCTAATGATGAAATATATTACAATAAAAATAATGTTAGTTAATACATAGTTTGTCATATTGATATAATCATCTATTACTTCAGTAGGCATATGTAATTTAGAAATTCTTTCTGTAAAGAAGCCAGGGTTTAATGCAGAGACTTCAAAGGATACAAGGTCTTCAGAAGAAATGTCTAATAATCTTGATTTTTTCAATAAAATCAAATGCATTTTAATTCCTAAACCTCTCAATTTTATCTAGAAGCAGAATTTCTCAGAAAGCCATTTTGCTAATTTGTAGGTTGGTGAAACAATGTTGTTTATAAAAGTTCTCATGTTATTTTAGTTTTAATTCAAAATGTTTCTAACAAAGTTCTGGGTTAGTTAAGGGTAACACTCTTTCACCTTTATTGGCAGATTTCTTTATGAGTGATATACCCGGTATGGATGTAAGCTAGTTAAGGGCATGAATTTTATAAATAAGAACAGATTTATCATTAATTTTGGATGAATATTGTATTGCATAAAATGTTTTAGTGTGTTATTATAGTGTTTCTCCATTTAGTAGAAGGGGCTGTGTAAGAGTCTTCTGGATAACTGAGGATTGGGGCTTAACAAACTTTGTTAAATATAGTTAGTTGAATAGTGAAAATTAGTATGTTAATTAAAATTTATATATCAGAGTGATTTATAATATTGACCTGGAATAGAATCTGGGTTAGAACCAGGCTAAATTGTAATATTTATAAACTTAGTGCTATTTAAATAAATAAACACTTATTTTTAGATAATTCTACATAATAACCACAACTCTACAATCCTAAGAACAAACACCAAAACAAATATAAATGTTATAAAGTATCTTAGAATTATTTTAAACCATGGCCTTCCAGATACGACTGATGTCCCATTTATTTCTCTGTTGGAAGACTGAACTTGTTCTTACAAAAAATGATAAGTGTTTAAAAGCATAGAAGTATAATATGGTTAATATTTTAAAATTCTTTAAATTAACAAAATTACCTGAGCATTAATTCTCCCCATCGCTCCACAAACCTATTTACATCTGTATCTATACTAGCAGCATCAGCTAGAGCCATCTGGTTGCTTATAAGTTCTTCAGCACGTTTTCTCATTTTAGCTATACGTTCCTCATGAGACTTCATAGATCTTATTTTGACTCTGCATTGCTCTAGTTGGTGAGTTATGCTGCCTTGACCAGGTGCAATCTTGACACTCTCTAGCCATTTCTGATAGCCTTCTAATATCATTTCTAAACTATTTATTTCTGTATAAAGGAGCTTCTTATCTTGCAGAAAGTCTATTCTTGACTTCCTGTCCTGTAACAACTTAGCTAGACCACTCCAACGTCTCTCAATTTCGTTGAGCTTCTGCTCTTCATCTCGTACTGCTTCTTGGTCTGAAACATGAGGAATACCATATGCATTGTCACTAATTTTAATTATTTATAAAGACATATTTTGCCAATATCCTTTTTCCAGGTTCAAACTCAGTGTACACACACATAAATGAATCAATGTGCAACCAAATAGCAGGGTTGGCATGAAAAAGATAAATGTGCTGAGAATAAATAAATAAGTTGCTTTGAAAAAGTATTATCAAATAAATACATACAAAAATAATACACTATTAGTATATAAAGACATATGTAAAATACACATTACAGATAAGAGATTATGACAATATCATAATATACCATATTTACTTGCCTATAATACAGCACTTAATTTTTGACGATTATCGAGAGAGAAAAAAATATATTTTTGCATGAAATCTTTCAAATGATTAGAGAGCAAGTGTAACATTTCAGCTTATGGTAAAACCTACACTTCTGCAACACCTTTGCATTGACCACTGGATATTCTCTTCCTCTACTTTAGATTTCTCAATGCCCTTCCAGCTTCTGAGTTCAGCATCCTGCCTCCTGCATGTAGTGTGTAGGTAATTAGGAAACATCTAATACACAAGCAGATGTGAAAATGAGTAAGAGATAGAGTTTTACATCATCTTTCAAGCTAAATGTGTTCGAATATGCTGGAGAAAATGGAGTGAAAGCAGTGAGTCACAAATATGAAGTGCAGTTGTTTAATCTGCAAATGGATCGTAAGGGCCTGGGGAGTGATCACTTCCTGTATCATTAAGAACAGTTTTAAGAAAATAGGAATTTCATCTGCTTTGGATGGGGCTGAAGACGATCTATGATAGGGAGGGAAGGGGAGTGAAAATGAGGACATGGACCAGCCTAGTCAGTGGAAAAGCAGCAAGCAATGCCACTGAATGATCTCAAGCACACCAACACAAAAGATAAGAAGAAATGAATTTATAACTCCTAGTTAAATTTAATTGTTTAATAGAAGTTAGCTGACACTAGGATAAAATATTTTGTATTTCAGGCAGTTGCCACCCAGCCACATCACGACATAGCAGCCTTGAACACATCATGGTGTTTAACCATGTGACCAGTCAGCTGTGTAATGTAAGAGGAGCTGATAAAACAATTGTTTGAATGTATTAATCATTTTTTGCATAAATAAATTATATAATTTAATATTTGTGTTGATTTAAAGACAGTATATTTCCTTTTTATGCTTTTAAATCATCCCAACCTAATTCTGTATTATACCCTCACTTAATTTTTAAGATGAAAATAAGGAAAAAAAGGGTTATACAATAATACTTATTTTGTCACTACAGTTAATGGGAATGCCTTCAAACAGGATAAATACACAAAAAACACTGAGAACTATAGGACTGCTGTCTCATGAATTATATGTGGCTTTCATTCACCTTTTTCCATTTCTTCCAGTAGTCGTACTCCAAGTGCATGGAATTTCTCCATATCTTCTCTGTGGCCCTGGATATCCATTTCTGCATCTTCATATAAAACATGTTGCTCCTCAATGGTTAGCCCATCAAAAGCTCCAGGTTTTTCCTGTCCTGTTGCAATGCCTTCTTGTTTCCTTACAGTCAACAGTGACTCTGTATGCTCCATCCAAGAATTTAATTGAATAAGAGCTGCTTCAAACTCCAGACGTGTAGCACTACCCACACGTCGCTTCTTTGATTCACTGTGCTGAATCTGTGTAAACACACACACAAAAATGCTATTAGTAACACAGAATTCCTATCACATACTTAATGCCATTTGTCCACTGCATATTTATCCTCTACCTAACATGTAAGAATGCAGCATATACACAGTCATGTTTTAATACTTTATAATGAAAGGAGTGTTCAATAATTTATCTACCTGAATATGAAAAGGAGATGTGAGCATTTTTAAACAAGTCTGTGCAAGTTATGACAGGTTTCAAGGTTAGGGATGCAGTCTTAGCTCAGTGCAAGTCCAGCATTGGAAGAAGCAGGTTATCTGGAGAATTCTTATGTGACCCTAGAAAGATTTGGAGCACTATTTGATGATAAAATTTCTCACAAAAGTATGAATAGTACCAAAGAAAATCCATGGCCATATAGCTGCACTTTATGGTAGTCTGTACCATCATAAAGACCATCATCAAATTTTGGAACAAGCAGTTTAAGTGGGTTACAGATTCCACTGAAGATGACCTTAACATAAGTAGGTTGTGGAAGCAACTTTGAAAGAAATGTTCAAGAAAGTTGAGGATTTGATTCTAATAGATGAAGTAAGGTTTCCCAAATAGTAGATTGATTCATTTTATTTAAGGACGCTCTTTAACATCTCAGATCATCAGCATCCCATTCTATTCAGAGCATGAAACGGCCGACAAATTTTATTCAGAGGCCTCTTCTTTCAGGCTTGAGGTTCTTTTTCATGCTGTAAATGTACGGCATGGGTCCCACGGCTTTACTTCTCTTCCAAAGGAAGCCATACTTAGGATTTTTACGCCTGAAAAAATTCATCAATCCTGGCCGGGTTTGAACCCACGACCTTGGGTTAGGAAGGCAAGTACGGTTACCACTACACCACCAGGACCAACAGTAGAAGACATTAAGAAATGAACATTTTGACATGGAAAATAATATTCCAGTGCACATTTCAGGTAAAGCTGCCATCCAAAAATCTGGGTTTCAGTAGCTGAATCTTGCACCAAAAAGTTCTGACTTGCAACTCAAATTATTTTTTCTTTCCAGTTTTGAAGTAAATTCTTCATGGATCACGATTTTCAAATGATGAAGATTTCACGATGACTATGAATTTAGCTTTCAGACTAACCAGAAAAAATTTTTTCCAAAGAGCTTATAGTCATTGCAGGAAAAATGGATAAAGAATATTGAACTGCCAGGATACTATTAAAAAAATTAAACAAAAAATTGTTTCTGTAGTGTTTTCTTTCATTCTCAGGTAAATAAATTATTGAGCACCCCTCATAACTTTAAATTTTTCTTTTTACCACATGAATTTCAACATTATATTTAAATCTTGCCATAATATTTCTATTAAATAAAATAAAACAATAAATAACAAAAAAACAACATAAGAAAATTTATAATATAAGTTTAGATATAGCACAATGTTCTACAAGATATAATTTTTATGTTAACTTTATTAAATGTGTATTTATATTATAAAAACTAAAGAAAGATATTAATAAACAGAGCACACAAGGTCAAAATAATTACACTACTTGAATGTAAATAGAGAAAAATCCTCTAATTTTGGGTAAAATTCTGTATAATAAGGCACCGAAACAATAAAAAAATATTATGGAAACAATTTAAGGTGAATTAAAATACTTTTTATTAGAAATTTGTATATACCTCAGATGAAATATATTAACTTTTTTCTTTAAGTAATTCAAATCATTTTAATATAGAGTAAGCGGGTATATATATTTAAAACAATGCCCGACATTTGTACAAATTTATAAAAAATAAGCATTACTGTTGCTATCATCATCATCATCATCATCACCATCACAATCACAATAATAATAATAATAATAATAATAATAATAATAATAATAATAATAATAATAATAATAATAATAATATACATTTATACACATATTTAGATTTTTATGTTCTTTGCTAATAAATGTAATTAATGACATTTTTTCAGCACAAAAACTGAAAAAGGAATAAATGACATCAATGGACGTAGCTGATACCTAATGTTTTTATGCCTTATAATTGATTTTATTTATGGATGCTCTCCTTATAATTGGAATCTATAAAGATCATGCATATAGTTCAGTACTCCTAAATGTTAAGAATATACAGCACTATTCCCTCCCCTCCCTCTTAAATATAAATAGCTGTGATAACTGTAATGACCAAACTTTATACCTTGATCTAATGCATTCTTTAATGTAGTTATTTTAATACATTTATTTCTGAATGCAATACATACCATATCAATACTGCCCCAAATTAAATATTAGAAATGGTTAACATGTGCATAACCAAAAGGTAGTTTCTGCAATTCCACAAAAACAAATATATAAATATTCATAAATGTATTCTAAACTTAGGCATTCATTTTTTACACTAAACTCCACTTACATAAAAGTAAGATGCGTTTCAGGAGAATCTCTCCCATCTTCAGTTGCTCACTAAGTTTAGGATATATTACCACTCCATTGTCAACAGCTCCGTAAGTACAATATTTATTTATAATTGTATCTTAAATGTACATTTTGTCATTGACAGCAGGAGGTCTTAAAAGCATGCTCAGTCCCAAATATTATATTTTTTGACTTGTGTAAAATCAACTTTTTCTACAACTGACTACCATTATTAATTCACAGTATTGTTTTTTAAATTCAGCTTGAACACACTTCATACTTCAAGCCTCTTTCTGCCCTACAGTTGATTGCAGATTTTAAGAGTCAATAGAAATACAATAAAATTTTATTTGGCACCTTAATAACCAGCAATAGCAAAACAATGGTACTTTTCAATAATAAAAGAGACTTTTTATTATGAACTAATAGATGAATGTATAGTTACATAAAAAAATAAGTGTGCATTTCAAAATTTCATTTTCAAAATCCACATGAAAAATGCTCAATTTCTGCATGGAAAAAATTGCATCTTCAAAAATTTTGAAATGGGAAATTTTAACTTAGGTTTATCAATGAATATCATTGTATGATTCAGTTGAACTACACACTCTTAAAGCTTCACTTACTTTTCATAAATGTATGGAACCGGTTTCGAGAACATTTTGTTCCCATCTTCAGCCATGCTAAGGTTCAACTGTCGGATCATTCGTTGAGCTGTGGGAATGTATATTCTGCTCTGGTGGCAGTGTGATAAACTTGTAGTTTATGTTTTCATCCCCGACAATGTCGAAGTTCATTATGCTGTCTTTGTATTTGTAGATGTAGATTTTCTCCCAGGTTGCTAATTCCGTAGGTCCTTGTACTGATTTTAATAATTTTGTTTTATTTATTATGTCGTGATTTTGTGTCCAAAAATGATATGCTACTGCTGATTTCTCTATTTGCTTGTACTTTATGTTCCTGAAATGTTCCTTTAACCGTGTGCCAATGTTTCTCTTTGTTTTCCCTATGTAGATTTTTTCACATTCTGCACAGTTTATTTTGTAAATACCTGATTTTTCTTCTTGTGGAATACTGTCATTAACATTATCTATCAGCAAATTTTGAACATTAAATCTATTAATCCGTGCCAACCTGATATTAAAATCTTTAAGAATATTCTGAAATTTTTTTGTGGCCCATGGATGATATGTGAATTTTTTAAAAATAAGTTTATCTTTTTTTGCTGAAAGTGTTGTGGTTTCTTTGATGTGTTTTTGTCTCTTGAATTTCTGCACCTTTTTATGTACTAGTTCTTTTTTAAAACCATTTTTAACTGCTGTTTCTTCTATTTGTTTGTATTCTTTAAAATATTCTTCTTTGCTAATTTGTAGATTAACTAGCCGGTGTGTTAAACTGTTAATTACTGCATGTTTGTGTGCTGTAGGGTTTAAACTGTCAGCTTTGATGTGACAGTTTAAACCCTACAGCACACAAACATGCAGTAATTAACAGTTTAACACACCGGCTAGTTAACCTACAAATTAGCAAAGAAGAATATTTTAAAGAATACAAACAAATAGAAGAAACAGCAGTTAAAAATGGTTTTAAAAAAGAACTAGTACATAAAAAGGTGCAGAAATTCAAGAGACAAAAACATATCAAAGAAACCACAACACTTTCAGCAAAAAAAGATAAACTTATTTTTAAAAAATTCACATATCATCCATGGGCCACAAAAAAATTTCAGAATATTCTTAAAGATTTTAATATCAGGTTGACACCAATTAATAGATTTAATGTTCAAAATTTGCTGATAGATAATGTTAATGACAGTATTCCACAAGAAGAAAAATCAGGTATTTACAAAATAAACTGTGCAGAATGTGAAAAAATCTACATAGGGAAAACAAAGAGAAACATTGGCACACGGTTAAAGGAACATTTCAGGAACATAAAGTACAAGCAAATAGAGAAATCAGCAGTAGCATATCATTTTTGGACACAAAATCACGACATAATAAATAAAACAAAATTATTAAAATCAGTACAAGGACCTACGGAATTAGCAACCTGGGAGAAAATCTACATCTACAAATACAAAGACAGCATAATGAACTTCGACATTGTCGGGGATGAAAACATAAACTACAAGTTTATCACACTGCCACCAGAGCAGAATATACATTCCCACAGCTCAACGAATGATCCGACAGTTGAACCTTAGCATGGCTGAAGATGGGAACAAAATGTTCTCGAAACCGGTTCCATACATTTATGAAAAGTAAGTGAAGCTTTAAGAGTGTGTAGTTCAACTGAATCATACAATGATATTCATTAATACGATTGGCTTCACTGTGTAAGTTCCAATTTACATTTAAGTTAGGTTTATCATTTTAAGAAAATTCTTTTAATGCCTCAAAATATCCTCTGTTTATGTACTATGTCTTTACATAACCTATAAAAGTATCTTCCAAATATCTGGCACAGGTGTGATCCCATAGTTTCCAAATATAAGCTTATTTTTTAAATTTAAAATACAAGTTGTGCTGTTTTGTTTTTTAATTTTATTTATTAAGGCCTTAGATCCTTTTCTTCCACTCAACCACTATTATACATTATATATATATTACTTATTTTCATCAAAACAGTCAATTAATGATATTTAAATTAATATTCAGCCCCAACTTACATCTTGGTGGGTTAAAGAGGCAGCTTCCTTTCTTTCCCAATGCTGATCACTTTGTGTTTCAGAAGCTGTTGTTTCAACTACTGATGGTGTTGTTGTTATACTAAATTCAAAACCTGAGCTTGATATCTGTTAAATAAATAAGACAATATATGAAACAAGAAAAATAAAATGTTTTTAAAAGACAAAGAGATTTTACTACAAGTTCTTACCCTTTGACCCTGAACCTCAATGATTTGATTAAGTGCATCTAAGCGATCCTGCAGGTCCTCTATCTTTTCTAGCATCTCATTACTTATCTTACCATCACCACCTGCAAGTTGTTGCACTGCATCTTGAAGGACTAGAATTTGTCTTTGTTGTGCATCCATTTCCATTTTGAGAATCTATTAAAAAAAAAAAAAATGGAAGTGCAACTATAATTATTTCAGATAACTGCCTTAGGAAAAAATATTTCTTTTAAAGGAAAATTGCATAAGACTGCACTCCCATAAGATCATTCAAACGTCTTTTACTCTTGACTAATCTCTTTTACGCTGCTCATTACAACCAAAAAAGAATGGTTATTTACTTTTTATTTATTTATTACCATCATTATATACATATTAGACATGTCTACATAATTTTTACTACTAAACAAATAGAATACATATATACTTCTAACATAAATATACATTCAGTATAAAATACAAGTAATTAATAGTGTAGATTAATACAAAAATGTAAATAAATCTATTGCAGTAGAATAATACAATATGAATATATTCAATGTACTTTATTTAATCATTCACTATAAACTGCTTTTTTACATGAAAGAAACTAGTTTATACTACCGAAGCAGTGTTGTTGAAAAAGTATTTAATATTTTATTAAAGTGATATATTACAGAAACTTCAAGATAGAGTTGCAATGTATTGTCCAATTTTACACCAGTATATAGAACATTTTGCTTGAATAATGCTATTTTATTTAAAATAACAGAAGATATCTTTATTTCTTGTATTATATTGATTTGTAACAGAATTAGTAGCAGAAAAGTAAGTTTTCTTTCATAAAAGTTAGTATTCATAAATATATAATATGGCAAAGGTAAAATTTATAATTTTTAAAAGTTACCCACAACTGGTTATCCTTAGCTGCTTTGTAACTTGCATAGCCTTTTCTTATTTAAAAACTTGAATGCGAGTATGCCATTCTAAGTTCTCATTCAATGATGAAACCAGAAATTATCTATGATTTGCATATGTAATATTATCATTATTTAACTTAATTACAATCACCTGTGAGGTCTCAGTAGTTAAAACAATGTTAAACACTAATAAAAAAAACTTAATTACATTGAGGGTGAAAAGTTTTGTTGTGCATGTGGTGAAAAGATATGGCTATTGTTCTATATATGACAAACAATTGATCATTTCATTTGTAAGATTATGGCTGTAAGTTATTTCTAGTATTTGTTCATGATTTATTAAATAAGTTTATATCATTCACATACATTATATACCTAATTTTTGTAACTAATTATCACATTCTAATAAATTGAATGCATTTTCTAAATCTAAAACTGGCCCTATACAATAACAGACCATATCTGTCTTTAGAAATGTTGTACAATATTTATAAAAATATACATAATAATTAAAGCAACTTTACAAAAAGTAAAACTAGATATAAGATGAAAAAGAAAATAATTATATAATTTTATTCATATCAGATAATATACTAAGGATAATAGGATTGCAATTTATCCTAAAGCTGCTTGATATACAAATAGTAATCTCTCTCTAGATAAGAAATGGGAAATTGTGTATGTGTACACTCTTCTGTCATATTAAAAATGTTTCTGTGAAAATAGTTTATATATTTAAGGAATAAGCATTTACAATCTTATGCTATTATATTTATCTCGAATACCTGAAGCTCCTTGATTCTGTCTAAGACTTCACCAATTTCTACCAATGGATTGCTCTCCATCTGCTTCAACTGCTGTTCTTTATTATTAAGCCACAACAATATCCTTTGGTAGTCATCTGTTAGTTTATTCCATCTAATGGACAGATCTTGCAGCTTATTATATCTTTCTTCTGTCCATTGACATATATGTGCCCAGCGCTCACCTAATGCTGTTAGCTGGTCTTCCATCTGCGAGTATGCTATGAAAGAAGAATGTTCAGGTATGAAAAAATTATAAATATGCTTTGGTGCTTCTTAACATAACATATATACTCACAGTACCAAGCCAAATAATATTAAAATTATCATGACTGGCACTGTTTATTTCAGCTTGAGCTCATTTGATGTAATCAAAAGTTTTACAGATTCTTGTTGCATTTCATGCATTCTCAGGTGAAATATGCAAGCTAGATAAAAATGAAAATCCTACCTCCTAAACAAGCTAATTTAGGGACTTACCTAACCTAACCTAACCTAATCTAAAACTCATTGACATTCCAAATGACATTTATATGTGATGAATTATGCACATCTTCAGCTGAAAGGATTTGATTATTAAGAAGAATGAATTATATTCTTGCTAAATTTGTTACTTTTTATGTATTTAGTGAGATTTCCTTGTGCCATAATCTCTAGCAGAACCAATTTTTATTTTTTTTCAATGGTTTTAAATTTATGTAATTATGCTGAATGGCTTTTTATAGTGATGCTAAGCATAGCATATCTGCATTCACATTTACAGGATGTAATCCTGTTTTAGTCTAGGGTGATTTTTATCATTGGCGAAACATGGCCTTTGATATAGGGTAGACTTAGGCTGAGACATGGGATGTCAATATTAATGAATAATCTGATGTATGTAAAATATAATGGCTTTGCAATGTTCCACAATTTTTTTTCATTTTTAAAATTATCACATTGTGACTATCAATAATGTAAGCAATTATTAAATTTGGTTACATGCAATATTAAAAAAAAGATAATGTTCCATGACCCACCCTTTAATCTATTGTCTATAAGCTGAATCTTCCCTTCTTTTATATGTATATACAAAAATTCTTGAAATTAATTCTTAATATCTTACCTAACATTTTACTATCTCTTTATATGTAATTTCAGAAACAAACCATATTATTGCACTGCAGCTGACAATTACATACAAATGGAGGGAAAAAGAGGTATAAATGAAGAATTACAAACATATCTTATGGACTGTGGTTCCTAATAAACTAAAATACAATTAAGAGAGTTTCAGAATGATTTCTAAAACAATTAGTCATAGAAAATTTTGTAATTACTAATTAAGATTATTATATATTGATTCAAACTACACACTCTTATTGGCTCCAGTTACTTGTTTAAATTTAGTCCATGTTTCGCAGACAATCATCTGCATCACAGCTAACCGTCAACTGCTGGATAATTCATTATGCTTTGAGAATGTATAATCTCCTCTGGTGGAGGTGTGATAAACTTAAAGTTTATGTTTTCATCCCTGGAAGTTTAGAAGTTCATTAATCTGTCTCTGTATTTATATATGCAGATTTTCTCCCCATGTTGCTAATTCTGTAGATCCTTGTATGATTTTAATAATATTGCTTTATTCACCATGCCATAGTCTTCCATCCAGAAATGAGATGCTAGTGTCAAATTTCTCCATTTGTTTGTATTTTATATTTCTGAAATGTTCTTTTAACTGTGTGCCTATGAATTTCTTTGTTTTTTCCAAAAGAGACTTTTTCACATTCTGCACAACTTATTTAGTAAATATCTTCTTTTTTCTCCAGTGGTATATAGTCATTAATATTGTCATTGAGGCAATTTTTAACATTAAATCTGCTTACAGTTGCCAATCTGATATTAAAATTTTTAGAATATTTTGAAATTTTTGCATAGCCCATGGATGATATGTGAATTTTTTAAAAATTCTCTTATTTTTTCCTGCTGAAAGTGTTGTGGTTTCTTTAATTAGTTTCTGCCTCTTGAATTTCTGTACTTTTGTGTGAACTAATTCTTCACTTAAATCCATTTTTAATTGCTGTTCTTTTATTTGTTTGTATTCTTTAGAGTATTTTTCCTTATTAATGTATAGGTTAACTAGCTGTGTGTTAAGCTGTTGATTACAGCATGTTTAGGTGTTTGGGGTTAAATCTGTCAGTTTTGATGTGATTGTCTACATGTATATTATTTCTGTAGATTCCAAATCCCAGGTTTCCTTGATGTTTTATTATTTTAATGTGCAGGAATGGTATATGTTATCTGTTTTTGTTTCGTATGTGAACAATATGCTTTTTTTAAATATTGTACTTACAAAGCTGTTGACAATGGAGTGGTGATATATCCTAAACTTAGATATTAATTTTTTTACATTAAACTCCATTTACTTACTTAAAAGTATGACGTGCTTCGGGAGAATCCATCTTCAGTTGTTCACTGAATGGCCGTTACTTGAAATGAGTATCTTCATCCGGGTGTCCAGTCATCATTTTGAGTAACAGCGGTTCAGTGAGCAACTGAAGATGGGAGAGATACTTCCGAAATGCGTGTTACTTTTATGTAAGTAAATGGAGTTTAGTATAAAAAAATTAATACCTAAGTTTAGGAAATATGCTTTTTTCTTATATATTCAGAAGTTTTATTACATCATCAATGTGTTTTTTGCTAACTATGGAAAATATATTATCAACATATCTATACCAGATTTTAAATGTGTATGGGAATGCTGAGGTGATGTGTGTTTCAAATCTGCTCATGAAGAGTTTAGCTAGAAATGGAGATAAGGGGCTGTCCATTATAAGCCCTTACAGAATTTGCCCTGAATGAAAATTAGGATTGGTTTATGCAAATTTCAGTAAATTTTATATATTACTATATCTGTGATTCATTAATTCCACTTGTTGTTGGCCATTATGTAGATAAGTTAGATTTTTATTTTTATGTATTTAATGTTAAAAAATAAAATAATTACATCATTCCATATTACCATAATACAACTAAAATTAGCAAAAAATACATTTTCAAATGATATTTCCTGCATCCTGGTCCTTCTGTTGAGTTTCAGGTTCTATAAAATGCCAGAAGGGGACAGACAATCACATGATAGCAGAGGCTAGAATAATTGATTGTGTGAATCTATTATTAATAATTATGTAAGAGATTAGCTAAGTCTAGGCTATACTATTAAAGAATATTCCATTTGACCCTCTTCACCTCTCGCTGACAATTACATAGAAAATCACTATTGTGCAAGCCAGGCTGAGCCTTCAAGCATACAATTGGTAATTGGTTATCTACATCACAGACATTGGATTAGTTCAATTAAGGAAACATTTCAATCTGTCAATGAAAATTAACACATATAGGTGAGCACATCGGTTATGGGGAAGTTCAGTCCTCCAACCTTAATGGTTACTTCACCCTTGCTCTATTCAGTTTTGATCATTTCAGCCCTCTATAGGACTGTGATATAACTATGAGTATTTAATAGGTTTATGCTCTTGTTATAACTGATTTAGATATCATTCAATTCTCTTACCACTTTCAGGACTGCTGTCATCAACAACTACCACCATGTTGGAAAGTGAATCCACAACACGCTGTTGTTGTTCCAAATCTTGTTGTAGTTGCTTGTGCTGTTCCAGCTGCTGCTTCACAGATTCGCTGTCACTGCCAATATCAGCCATATGTGATATGCGATCTTCAGTGGCTGTCAGCCACTGTCGTAACTGGTCTAGTTGCTTCTGTTGTAGGTCCATCAATGCTTCATGAATCCTGGGGAACAGAGTATTTACTCATTGATATCACTGTATGATTCAGTTGAACTACACACTCTTAAAGTGTCAGTTACTTGAAGTGAAGCTTTAAGAGTGTGTAGTTCAACTGAAATCACATAATGATATCAATTACATGATTAGCTTCACTGTGCAAGTTCCAATTTACATTTTAAAGAGTATTTACTATTAAAGAAACATTATTACAAAGAGTCAAGGGATAAAACAACACATATGCACACAAAAATTGTTCATATTAATTACATGATTCACAAAAAGGAATATTAAATTTACCTTGCTTGTCTTTCCATTGCTTTAATGCGTAGATCTTCCCACCGTGAATTTAGAAGTCTCATTTGGACTCTTACTTCATCCTCTTCATCTCTTGAAAGCCCTCCTTCTGATAACATACGAGCCCCTTCCTCCAAAACAGCTCCAACACCTTCCTGGTGCCCAGCTAATTCCAGCAAAAATGCCTAAAATGTAAGTAATAAACTCAGTATTTTTTCTCTTAGTATTTCTTACTGTGGTAAAAATCTATTTATGCTAATATTTGATGATAATTGCTGTCCCTATATTGTCATCATCTTTTGACCAACATGGGTGGCTAAAGTTGCTGAGATATGGATTCAACCCTCAGTCCTCGCCAATGGCAATTGCTAGGGAAATACTTTAAACTTAGGTCTGGAAGAAAGTCCTATCTTAATTTACAATTTCATTGCATGTATCATCAGCGTCCACAGCCTGTGATTTTTAGTAATAGGCATTAAACATTGTTAAAGAAATCAACTTTAGTAGAGATTGTAATGTTTTAACCATTTATTATTGGATAAAATAATGATTACAGCTTTAGTTCAATATCTTAAAGTCAACACAATTGCTATGAACCAAAAAATATAAAGAAAGTGCTACAGAATATAAATTTATTTTAATTAATTTCTTTCTTTTGTTAAGTGTAATTTATTGTTGCTTTACTGCATTGGTCTTCTCGCAATATCTGTAGATTGGATGTGAATACAATAGGTGTAAGTCTGTAACTATGAATGGAATAGAATGAGATGAAATGAATTAATGATGGCACAAATGAGCTTGGAGTTCTTGGCACTTTAAAACGATCTGGCATTCACTTTCTCAGGGAGAAAGAAACAAAAAAATAAAAATAATAATAATAATAATAAAAAAACCTTAATCAGCCAACTTGACCTAACTGGGAATCCATCCCAGGACCTTCAGATTAGTAGTCACTAATGTTACTGCTAGACCATGGAGTTGGTCACTAGTTTTGAACAGCACTACTTAGAGAGTATGCACAAATATCTAAGTTACATACATGAGCTTGATAAAAATTCAAATTTACATAAATTCTCCTTGAATAACTTTGTACAAAAATTATAGAATGGGTTCTTCAGTGCTAATTTTAAACACTATGCTAACTTTATTTTGGAAATGCTACTCAGCTCTTTCATACCAGCATTCTCAAATGATGTGCAAATACTTTTGTTACCTCATGTGTATGAAATTGCTCCTTAACAAAATCCAGCCCTCCTTCAATAATAGTAGAACTGTTCAATTTGTCCTCTGCTTCAAGTAGCCATGTTAGGACTTCCTCAAGTGCCACTTGGTATCCTCCTAGCTCCACAGAGATATTAGTTGCAAGGCTGATAGGGCGAGATGAGGGTACACTGAACATTCCTCCCTGAAAAGTAGTGCATATTTATTTACTGTCTTTACTTTTCTTAGAAACATAAAAAATATCCCAACATTAACTGAAACATTGTGTTTATTTTGAGGGGCCATAAGAATGCTGCACAAAACTTTCATTTACTTTATATACTTTTATTTATTTATATTATTGTGTTTGACAGTGTGAGATGTGAAAGTAAACACATAAGTATATGGTGCACCAAGTATGTAAATTTTTTCCACATCCTCCATACTATGAACTACATGAATTCTGTTGACTGTATTATGTTTTGGTGCAACATAAAACCAGTCAAGTGGTAATCTCCTTTAACATAAAATTATTGAACATAGTACCTATAGGAATAGGCTGTGTCTGGTAGGTATATGAATTCTTGGAATTCTGCAGAGGCTTATTCATAAGTAATATCTGGTACATAGATGTTCATAATTAATGACAGGAGCAATCATTAATACTACAAATTAATTAAGCATTAAAAGCATTACTGCAAAACCGTTCTTACCTCAGCACCTGGTGAAGCTATTGAGCTAGAATCAGAATGGACTGAGATATCTAAATGGCTTATGTCCATTTCTGTATGAGGTAAAGATTGGAAGAGGCACATTACATACATCATGATTGACTTCTTATCTGGCACTGAAGTATTAACATCTGCAAAAACATAAAAAAGTGTAAAACATAATTTAACACTATTAAACAATTTAAACATACTACATACTTCCAATTATGCATGACCTGTTTGCACTTTTTTATTATGAACTTCTTCAAATATATTTTTATTTGCATTTTACACTCACCACAAGTTTGCAGCTACCAATAAGGATGCAACTTGCAGTCTGCACATGTGTTTTCACACATGCTATTCTCTCATATTTTGTTCGTTCAGAAAGAGCTTATGATAGGAGAGAGGAACAGCATAAAATTGCAAATGAGTTGTTTTAACAATGAAATTGAGATTTAAATATAATGCAAAGCATTTCATAAGTTACAAGTCTTCTTTAAAAAAAGTCCCATTTTCAGATAGGGGTGTCCTTGATTATTTTTGTGTATTATATTTAAACACACAATCTTTGGTTCATTAATCCAAATAACAGGAAATTTATGATAATCTTAAAAAAAAATTCATTTAACACCTCTACCTCATAAGAGATAAATAGCTAATGGTATTAAGTGTGTGACAGAATATTTAATGCAAGCTGTCATTATCTTGAGCTTTGATTAGTTTCAGTGTTAGTGTTTACATTAGAAAATAGTTATTTATAATACTGTTGAATTAAGACATATTTTATCTTCAAGTGAAATGTTTACATCCAAGGATTACACTTATGCACTTTTTTCCACGAGTTATAAAATGTCTTGATTTTCTTATATCATATAATAATTTTTCCAACATCTACTTATAACTATTACCATTGGAAAATAAATAAATAAAATAAACAGTCCTATTTTTTAATTCAATTCTAAACCCATTATCATTTTAAATGTAACCACACACACACATCCGCGCATGCACACACATATATATATCATTGTTGTTATTGTTTTGTTAAGGGTCATTTACAAAGAATTTAAATTATTAGCTATACGATCTCTACTGAGTTGAATATGTTCTTTTGACTTCACTTACTGAAAATTTACTTATGACATATTTGTGGACCTTTACAACATCCTCAGCTGTTAAATGACTTCAAAAAGAGAGTGTTTAAATTGAGATATAATTGATATTTATCATTTATATAAATACTTTTTAAAATACGTCAGAATTAAATATGAAAAGTTACAGAGAAAAAACACATTTTCCACAAATTGATAAAATATCTTGATTCGTTTAGCTGACACCTACTGATATTAACACTCTCTAAGAAATACGCAGGTTTTACTTTTAAGAACATTTTACAATGCAGTGCTTATTGTAATAGTTTATAGTTATGTCTATCATCTTGCAATGTTGTAAATGTAACAATTAGAAATACCATCCTTAACATATAATTAATTATCACCATCAGAATTACCACTTGTGATATCATAGAATACATTAAAGCATTTTATTTGTAAATGCAATAAAAATTACAGTGGAAAAATTTTCTGCTTTCCTGTTATCTCTATTATTAAAATATTACTTTAGCAATGAAAGTTCAGTTATTAAATTATTTTATAAGTAAATGTTGGAAGAAATACAAAAAATGTTCATAAATGCCATTTATTTTTAACTAATCAATCAATATAGTGTCACTAGTTAATAAAATTGTTCCGTTCTATAAAAAGCACTCCTTCCTTTTAAAAAAAATCAATTAATGAATACACTTGTACACAAATTTTTCTCTCCCTTAAAGAAGATTTTTGAAAAGGTGCTGAATAGGTATATGTACATAAGCAAATCTGCTACTGCATTTTATGTTACTATTATGAATTATATGACAATTTATTGGAGATGATTTGTATGAAATAGTCTAATTACTAAAAAATGTTTCATTCTTAATCTCATTTCTTTTATCTAACACTAATACATGCCTACTTTTTATAGCTAACCCTACTACTTATTTTATTACAAGTTCATCTAGCTCTAAATAAAATCTAGCAGTTAAATGTTTCACAGGTGCAAATTAATTCAATAGCAAATGGACCTTGAAATTAATGTGTGCATTTGTTTCATTCCTCTTTAAAAATTTGAGTGATGACCTTCACTATAAAATAAAATAGAACACCACCAAGACTCACCTTCTGGATCAAGAAGCCTTTCGATTCCTAAGTGTTCTTGAGCCACACGGAATGCATGTTCAAGTCTTGCATTTGGATGTTTTCTTGCTATATTGTGAAAATCAAATAGCTGGGATCTCCATCGATGTATCAAGGCATTAAACGCTAGACCATCTGACCAGGAGGTAGTAAAATTTTTAATATCAACACCGGGATATTCCTGAAAGAACAGTTTTATACTTACAAACAATACAGTATTAAGAATCATTTGGAAATGTGTGCTTAAATTTTTTCTTTATCCAATACACATAAAAGCTCGATTGTTATGGAAAATAACAGAAACTTTTCTTTACTGGTATTTCTTCATTTCAACCCAATATGAATAGAATAAAGTGAAAGGTACCTACCCTTGTGTTTTGTCTACACCAAGCTAGTAATGTCTTCTCCAAATTGGTTTGTTGTAGCTCTGACATTAAGTCTTTCAAGTGATAATGGACCTAGAATAACATAAATTTATATTAAGCAGTATATTATTTTTGTAATTTCTGAACATGAAAAACAGAAACACGAGAAAGAGTAAGAACTTATGGTCTATGATTATCTTTATTGCTCAAAGAATGGCACATGCACAAACTGCTGTGATTTAATGCATGCTTTTAATGATTCTATATTATATGACCTTGTTGTACGCAGTTATCTTTTATGACAATAATGTTGAAATCCTTTAAAATAAAATGATGACCTAGTGGAGTATTGAGTCAAATCTCACTATAAAGCTCTTAAATTGTGAGTTTTGTGTCAAAAAGATGCTATGGTTTGTAACTTCTGTAATTTATTAAAATTGTTTGCAATAATAAGAAATGATTTTCTAGATTAACAATACTTTTTTCCCATACATTGCATTCACAATTCTAAAATTCACACTATTCAAACTATTAAAAAAGAACTTTCCACTAAACACTAAAACCATAGCATCAAAATGTTAATGTTATATTTGACCACCATGTTTATTCAAGAGCCATTTGTAGCAGTGATGTTTGCTACTCTATAGCAGAGGCTATTTGCAATGTTGCAAATTTTTCCTTCTCATTTACATTTTCTCCAGCTGGTCTCATTTAAAGTGATTCTTTGCATTTACACTTTGACTGCAGGCTGGCTATAAATATGGCAGTATACATAATCTCTTCTGAGTCAAAACATTTAACACCCCCCTTTGGCTTCACTTACTACAGATTTACTCAGAATATGTTTCATGGACCCTTGTTCACATCCTCAGCTGTTAAATGATTGTTGGATCATTCTTTGAAGTTGGAATTGGAAGTGGTCTTGCGATAAACTTGAATAAGAACTGTCTGCTTATAGTTTGTCCAAATTTATTGTTTGGCTCATATTATTTTATATAAATCCTTTCCCATATGTTTAATTCCTTTGGTTGTTGAACTGCTTTTAATGACTTGATACTTTTATCTATCTCATGGTTTTTATTCTAAAAATGTGATACCACTGCTAATTTTTCTATTTATCTGTAACAGATGTTTCTCTAATGCTCCTATAACCTTATGCCTATATTTCTCTTTGTTTTCCTTAAGTAGATTTTTTCACAATCCTGCCAATTAATCTGGTAAATTCTGGATTTTTTTTATCTTTGGGCCTGAAATCTATTTTATTTAATTACAATAGTTTTTTCACACTGTATTAGTTTTGAGCTGCTAAGATGTCATTATAATGCTTCAAATTTTTTTGAAATTTCTTTTGGGTATCATGTGATAGGTGAACTTTCAAAAAAAAAAAATTGCTCCCTGCTAAATCACTCAAGAGTAGTGATTTGTTTACTTCTTTTCTGCTTTTGGAATTTTAAATTATTTTGTTAATAATTTCTAAGCTGAACCCATTTGACTTAGTGGTTTCTATCATATGTAGATATTCATTCTTTATCCTTTTTTGTTCAGTGGTATATTTACTAGTCTGAATGTCGTGCAGTTGAATGCTGCTTCTTTATGTGATCTAGGATTGAAACTATGGGCTTTGATATAATTGTCTATATATCCAAATTCAAGTTTATTATTACATTTTATCTTCAGACCTAAAAATTGCAATATAGTTTCTGTTTCAGTTTTGATAGTTTAAACGTTTTAAAGCATCATTCACATGATTTTTATTTTTTATGGTAAAAAATCTACATATCTACATATCTGCACCAAACTTTAAAAAAAATGTGGGGGAAATACTTATTGATGTGCATCTCAAAATAGCTTATGGATAGGTTGGCTAGGAAAGGTGATAATGCACTGCCCATTACTAGCCCTACTTTTTGTTTAAAGATTTTACTGTCAAATACAACAAATGCTGGATTAAGCACATCTTAGTGATTTCAATGTATTTTTTGATGTGTTCTTTTGTAACCATTTTTTTTTAATATATATCTAATAATTTACTTTGTGGTACACTAGAAAACAAGAACTTGACATCAAATAAAGCCAAAGTGTCATTCTTGGTCTTTAATTTTGTATATCAGATCCATGCAGTTTTTTAAACTGTCAAATTTAGATACTGAAAGAAAATGTTTTGATAACCAATTTGCTAAACAAAAAGTTGCAGTATTTAAGTTGTTAATAATTGGCCTCATATTTCTCCTAGATTTATGGATCTTGGAAGGCCACAAATCCTGGTAAAGATGGGTTATGGAGTTTACCTTTGTAAATTTCTAATTTGTAATCAAGAACTATGTTTATAAGGCTTCTTCTGTGGATTTAAAGCATTTATTCAATGGGTCCATTTTACCTTCAACTAATTCCTCACTTTTTATAATTCTTGCATCCTTTACTTTTAATCTTCTTTATCTAAAATAACAATTTAGTTTCCCATATCAGCTTTTGTGTATACTACATCTTATTTATTCAGAGCCTTTGTTAGCACAAGTGTTAGCAGCTTTGTTAAGGAATTACAATTGTTTTATGTTGAAACTATCATTTGAAAAGTTGACATTGAGTTTGTGATTGGAGATAAATGTTGTTTCTATACAATGACTTTTTATATAATCCCTTATATTTCCTTTTTTGGCAGTTGGCTTTCTGTTTCACTCGGCATTTCAAAGGGATTTCCTTCCAAATGTTTTCCAAATTCCTTGCCTAACAATTTTGATAATGTTAAATGTAATTTATGTAATTCCATATCTAGTTTGACTTATAAAAGATTACTAATGTGTGCTTCTCTGTGTTGAATTCCAAATTTAATTAATACTGAGATGAAAGAAAAGTTCGCACAGTTGGCATATGATAAGTGTATGTGATATCTTTCTAATATTACTGCTAGTATTAATATTTATTGCTAAGCATTGTACCTTGTTCTTATTGTAAATTCTGCCCTTTATGTTCTACAACACAGAAAAAAAAACAAATTAGGGAAAATGTGTGGTAGCTATAACAGCCTAACATTATTTCACTCAAACAAGCTTATCTGGTCTTCAACAAGTGTGATAAGAAGCCCCAAAGAGAATTTGACATTGTTGAAACAAACATTTCAATGATATCTGCTTATCACACTACAAACTAATTCAGAGAACTTTATTCTACTAAAGACTAAGATCTGCTAGACACATAATACAAGGACTTAAGAAGTGGTCAAAGTTGTGCATGAAATATACTACTTAAGCAAAAAAAATAAGGCCAAAGAGTTATTTCCATCAGATTCTTGTTTCCCGTCATTAAAGAGACTTATATGAAATGTCACTGGAGTTTGTCGATGGTCTGTGGGATATCTGTTCATATCTAATCAGTTGCAAAAGAGGAGAGTTTCCTTCAATGGCATCTCGAAATGGCTAAGAAAATAACCTCTTGACTGATGAGAAAATGTTTGCAAGGAGTGTAAAATTAATAAATAAACACTTCCCCTCACTCTATTTCAGGGTTTTCATTATTTTAGTTTCATACACATTGAATTGTTCCTCCATTCTTTCTCTATATCATATAGTGTTATTTTTCAATATAACAACCTATGGCTCTGCATCAAAGCCTGTATGCACACGCGATATCATTCTGCAGGTCTGTCACTAAGCCAATCTTTTAAAAGACCTGACAGATACAAATCTGAAGGTGCAAGATCCGGGTTGTATGTTGGTTGAGGAATAATAGTCCACCAAAGTTAAGTGATCCCTTCTAAGCTGTGTTGACTTGTGTTTGACATCCCATTGTCATGATGAACAAACATGATTGCATTTTATGAAAACGAATGCACTGAAACCACTTCCCAAAGTTCTGACATATATTCAGCGTTAAATATTTTACCTAGAGTCAATATAAAAATGCCTAGAAGAATGACTTTACTGTTGTTTTGAACTCGTTTTTTTTTTTTTTTTTTTTTTCCAAGAAGTCCTGTGATGCCATCTAAGGATTGATTGTCTTTTGGGCTCAGGCTTGAAATAAACAATCCATCTCCCTTACAAGGCTGAGCAATAAATTGTCACCTTCACATTGTAACAAGCAACGATTAACAATGCAGTGCTTATATCCACTGCCACCTGGCGAATGACATGAAATTACATGTGATTGTGCATGAAAGTTAAAATACACTATAAATAAAAGGTTGCGAATTTAAAAATAAACTGGCAGAGGAACAAAATGTTTGCTTTATTTATCTATTTATTGAATGCCCTTTGTATATGCATGTATATATGTGTAAGCTTCGAAGAAATCAGAAGGCATCCAGAGCCAGAAAGGGAATTACTTAGCACCAATAATGGTATAGAGAGTATCACATCAGTTCCAATTAATAAGACACAGAACACCCAGTCATGGCTCAGGAATAATGTTCCAGAATTCATTGCGTGAAAGACTGGCATTTCTGTAGCTCAGACCTGAACCTATTGGTCTAGAGGAATATCTTGGAGAACAGATATCATATCGGATCATTAAGCGAATTTGGTGAATGTGAAGAAGGAAATACCTCCATGTCCTTGTGTTGCAATAGCAGTCCAACCTAAGAAAAACTAAAATCATAAGTAAAAGCTAAAGAATGGTGATGGATAAATGAATGCTAATAATGTTTGTGAAAAAACCAAATTAGTTAGCTTATGGGTCTTTTATTTTAAAGCACAGACTTTCTTAACCAGCAATTTTGATAAACACTCATTTGTAAGAGGAAAAAAAAAAAAAAAAAAACTGACGATCAGAATTATTACTTTGCAAAACCATGGCAGGCAGATTTTCCACCTCCCAGAAAAATGTTAGGAGATTTATAAACACATTTTTAAGGAACTAGGAATAATATTTCTTTAAAAGGGCATCTGTAAGTGGAAGATGACCCCATACTCTGGAAGGTAATGACTATAACGTTTGGAAATTTCCAATGAACCTTTTTACTTGATGAATTTCTTCCAAACTGCCGCACCAAAAAGTGGACCACTATTCCACTCTGCTTCAAAAATAAAGGAACAAAAGAAAAACACCGAAAAAAAGAAAGTGCAGCAGGATACAAATTTGCGGCAATTGTTTATGATTTAGATTTCTACGCCTGGTCACTTTATATACAAGTTAAGTGTCCATCAATCGTGGAACTTTCGCTTTAAACGAAAATCATGGTGAATCGAAACAGTTCGAGCTACAATGAAGCCGTCTCTCCGCCATTACACCTGCAGGCTTGTTTATACAGTAGTGTGTGGAGTTTAGACATGTCTTCCTGTGCCCATCTGTACAGTATTCCATGCAGATCTAAATTGATGCGGGTTTCTTGAAACTTGTTGATGTCCAAATGTCTTTTCACGGTCCATCATCATGGCTTCACACTGTGTAAACATCCGCCATCTTTATTCCCACTGAAAATGCAGTTTATTGGTATTCATATTCCCTCTGATGGTGATGTCAAGATGATAGTGGTCTAATGGTAACCATATTTGCCTCATAGACCCAAGTTCGCGGCCGGCTAGAGCGTAAAATTTCTAAGTATGGCTTCCATTTAACGGAAATAAAGCCGCAAGTCTGAAAGAAGAGAACTCTAAGCAAAATTTATCGGCCGTTTCACGCCCTTAATTGAATGGGACTCTAATGACCAAATATGTTAAATAGCGTCCTTGATTAAACCAAATAAATCAATCAATGGTGACATAACAACTGTCAGTGACTTTGAAATGAAACAAGAGTGGAATAAAGACTCTTAGCAATGTTGCAAAACCTCAAGGAATACCACAAAGAGGAACACCACAAAGTAAAATAAAGGATGAAAATTCTTCTAAACCAAGGCAACATGCTACGGCTAAAAACTATATTATACAGTCCAGTATAAGTTGAAATGTACGTATTGTCCAGCACTCGCCATATAAAATATCGCCTTTAAGGAAAAATATCAGAGAGAGAAATTACGCATTTAGTTCTTGAAAAAAAATCTATTTCGTATCTGTATTTCTTAAAATGTGATATTCGTCTTCTGCATGAATGCTTCAAACTTAGCATGTTGCGGTTCCTTCACAATAGATCATTCCATCGATTTTTTCCCCCCATCTGCTTGTTTGTATTTTATTAAGTTTGGGTATTTAATTCGTATTCATTCTCTGTTAGTGCTCTAACCATTTATTCCTCCACTTGCAAATTGTATGATTTATGTTTTCTATTTGAAACTGTTCCTTAATTTCCTCATTTTTTTTTTATTCTTCTTTTCTAATAATTCCATCACTGATCTTAAAATTGTAATTTCTATTGCTTAAACTCTACTTTCATACTTAACTGTCATAATTTATATTTCACTGCCGTACAATATTTGTGGGATTCATTGTCCTATAAAAGTTTATTTTCCCTTTTGTCTTTATTGTTTTTTTAATGTACTACATATTATTCCACACAAAGATGTAAATGTTTCGATTTTATTATTTATACATTTATACATAATAATACATTTATTATTTATACATTTGCCTAAAAAAATAAAATGTTTTTACTTATTCTATTACTTCATTATTTAAGACAATTTTAGATCTCTTAGGTATGGCTTCTGTAAATGTCATATCTTTAGCTTCACTTACAGGTATCTTCAAATTATTTTCCATTACAACTTTATGCAGTTATTGCTCTTTGAACAGTAAGGTTATTTGATTTACGGTCAGGCAAAGTGCGGCTACGTACTGGAAGCCGGTCATCAAGCTTCTATAATACATGTCCAGGTAGCGCTTGTATTTATTTTGAGGGAGGTTTCTGGTTGTGCGTTCGTGTTTTGTTCGGTGCTTTCATTATGTGTAAATTGGTGCCAATTGTTTCGTTAGTTATGCCACTACATAAATATAGCCTTGAAAACGGGGTATTGTGTACAATACATATGTGAAAACAGTTCTTGCAGAGAAGTGATAAGGCGAATCACAACAAAAATTTTCTTGTTAAAAAGTTCTTATGAAAGAAAACAGTATTTTTATGCAGATGCCGGCAATGTATTGCCGCTGAGGAGCATCATTTTCAATTTATATTATAACACAGATTCCTGCTTATTATTAATAATATAATCATCATCTGTTTTAAATACTGCATTATTTTTTTTTCAGTGAAAGTAAAAATACTAATAAAATAAAAATACAAAATTTACGTGCGGCGACTCTATCCGTTTTTCCGTTTGCGGTGGCTACTTCCTCAGTAAGCAGTCACACTCAGGCGTTCCGTAACTCAAATAACCTCAATGTAGTTTGGGTTCGTTGTCTGAAGTGATGACCTGGTCATCAGCACACTTAAGGTTGATAACAACATTATTTTAGTTAATATTGCTACTAATATGTAAATCCTTAGCTGCTTCTTCCATTAACGGGTAGCGTTGTCCAAACACAATTTAAAAATAGCGGACAAATGCTACAATAATGTCAAATTTCCCTGTTTAGTTTTCCATTTGTAACATGCCTTTCCTTTCTTTTAATACATCGTGTATTTTTGCACCCAGTCTGCGATTGTTTTAAGTCTATGATTCTTCTAATATCAAGCACTAACGACCACTAATTGATTTCTGAATAATGGCACAAACGAGCTGGTCTGAAAGAAGTATAAAATTATAGAGTAACTTACCTGCCAATGCAAGATGATACTCCACACCAAGCCTAAGGTTAACTTTGGATTGCCGTCCACAATATCATTATTACTTATGTTTACCAGCTTCACCTAAGACATGTTATTGGTTCAGTATCACCAAAGGCAAGCCAGTCAACAAGAAGTAGTCATGAAAGAGTGGATCAGCAAGGAGAACGGGAGAAAGGGCACAAAAAAAAAAAAAAAAAAACATAGTACACATTAGTAAAACAGAAAGAGAAACATTATCATACAATATAAAATTAAGTAGCATATCTCTTCATGGCAAGCCAAAAGAAAGTAGCCTTAAAACTATCTGGAACCTTCTTTCTGCTTGCCAGAGAGTAACACTACGACCATTAAGAGCTTATTTTATATCCCCAAAAATATTTTCCAGATAAGTCATAAAAAGTTTACATTAATGGGGTTTCTTTGTTTAGAAATATAACAAAACATAGCATGCATATAATTTTATGTTTTGCTCCTTTACGGCACATGCACGCATGAAGGCAGGAAAAAATAAAAGCATTAAGAATGCACGAAATCGCCTCGAGCTTAACAATTGCCTACATACTCCCGGTTCATGCAGACGAATGTTGCAAATTTCAAGCCCTTCACTCTCATAACCCTCAGCATTCCTCTCCACTACGTTTTCCGGGTCTTCCTTCTCACTGCTGATGTGCAATTAAAGACTGCCTTTGGTCACCAATTTTCTGGCATCCGCAAGAAAAGACCGAACCACTTTAGGCCTCCGTTCTGTACTCAACATCCACCTCCGTTATAATTTTCTCATTCCCCACTTGCACTTGAACGATATACTCCTACGCCATTCTTCAAACAGTACATTTCAATGTCTATTTTTACATCTCTTTCTACTTCAAATTCTACACCCGGAACATAGAACAAACTCAACCATTATATGTAGGTTCTGGTGGTGTAGTGGTAACCATACTTGCATTCTAAACCCAAGATCGCGGGTTCGAACCCAGCCAGGATCGATGGATTTTTCCGGGCGTAAAAATTGTAAATATGGCTTCCTTCAGAAGGGAAGTAAAGCCGTGGATCCCTTGTCGTACATTTAAGGCACCGGGAAAAAAAAACACTCAAGCCTGAAAGTAGAGGCCTCTGAGCAAAATTTGTCGGCCATTTCACGTCCTGAATAGAATTGGACGCTGATGACCTGTAATGTTAAAGAGCGTTCGTAAATAAACAAATCAAAAAAATAAATAAAAAACATTATATGGGCCTTTTCTTTACTTCATAAATTAAGAAATTTGTCTGTCACACTACGTGCTGCTTATGATTTTCTTTCCTTGACGAACGCCTGTTTCTATCTTCTTCTTTCCCAAAACCTCCTTTATGAACAGTGAGATCACTAGAGAGCAGAAAAATGTGGGATGGATCAACAATGATTACATTTCAAAGTTGTCTACGTGACCAAGTCAAGCTTACACCAATCAGCAGTGAATTAATGTAAGATATCAGAACTGTCGTATCAAAATTAGCACTAACGGAAGAAGAATGACTCGTATTCGACACATTCTCAGACATTTGTTAACTTTGTAAAGCCTCTAAGCGTATTTTTTTTTCTAGTACATTTCTTTGTTGTTATTAGAAATGAAATCAAAAGCATGAATTGAGAATGTTTGCTCTGAATGCTATTTCCCAAGTAGAATGCTTGAAGCCTATAAATTTGGAACCAGGCATGCTGGAAGTTCCATAACTTCATTTGGATACATGTTAAGTGTTCGTCATTCACATAAGCTTCACTATGAACAGAGAGCAAGGTATGCCAAAACAGTTTAAGTTATAATGAAGCTATACTCCAATATGCAGGCTTGTTTATACGCCTTTCTGTGCCCATTTGTACAGTACCCGTCAGTGCTCACTGCAGAGCTAACCAACCAGCTCCCTCAAGTGAGGGAAGGCGAAGGGAATATTATAGAGAGAGATTAATCCAAAAGAAAATTTCACTGCACCAAGATCACCTCGATCTGTTAATTTTTCTTGCTCATTTTCTTGCACCATTTTCCTCACAAGAACAGTCTAACTTAAAATTATTATTATTATTATTGTTATTAATAATAATAATAATAATAATAATAATAATAATAATAATAATAATAATAATAATAATAACGAACTACTTATTTTAGTACCAGTATTATTGGATGAAACACTTTTCAGAGTTTTTAATATTTTCCAGAAATGAAAAAGTACGAACTTGGAACTTCTTGGGTCATTTGGTTGGAAATTTATTTATATTCTATTCAGCATCAAAAGTAATATTATTGCGGTAAAGCGTGCAACCAGAAAATTGTCGCAGGCTTTCATTCATAAGAGCTGGTTGTTCAACATAATCGCTCGCCGCCATCAACTCGCTGACTTATACTTTAATGTCAAAAGGAAATATTTCGGAATGCATACATTGGCAATAATTAATATTTGGGTTTCGAAGGCATGCACATGCCTGAAAGTTATTTAATTTATTAAAAATAGTAATAAATGTTATCGGTTTGTATTCATTATGTCATACCTTTATTTATGCAGAGCAATTTGAAGGACAGTACAAGTAGCGGGGTAAATTTCGTGACAGGCCCACTCAAGATTCGATTCCGCAAAATACCTAAGCCGTCCCTACTGTATATTGCACTAGAAATCTATAATCAACCTGGAGAGCAATTGAAACAATTTTGGCTAGACATCAGATGCACAAATAGACCCTATAATTCCAAGTCAAAATATACTTATCAAAATAAGAATAGTTTAATCAATATTATTTGATTTATTTTCAAAATTGAGCTTTTAATAATTTTAATTAGAGATGTAGGTTTTCATCCTTAGTTGTCTTCAATTTGTTACCAGAGAATTTAAATATAAAAATAAAACAGTCTATACTCATACTAAAAATCGATTTCGACCTTCATCTGTTCAGCTGTTAGCAAACATTAAAATACAGGACTGAGCATGCATAATTGTAAGCACATTTTATGGACATATTATATTTTTATCATTTGATTCGTTAAATAGTAAAAATAAATATTACTGGAGCCCCCGATTCTCATATGATATATTAACGAGCAATAAAATCACAGAAGTTCTGTAGAGATGATCCTAAAAATAGACAGAAAGTAGATTTGCTTCTAGAATTTGCCTTTGTAAACTTTCGCATCCGCATTTGGCCTTTCTCGACCAGTCCGTGAGCTTGACACTTTCTTTACACCATTAATCTTAATATTTAAAGTGGTGTGCAACCCACCTGATGCCCATTATATATAGACTCTCAAACAGTCAGTAAAAAAAAAGAAGAAAAAGCTAAGAGGCATGAGTAAATAGACAGCGAGTTGACAGGTGAGTGTATAACCTACTTGCTTATCTCGTCCTGCCTGGCATTTAAGTGCGCGATATAAAATGCATGTGCTATTATCTTTACGTTGCTTAAGGTTTTAAAGTAATACATCCATGTTTTAGACCAACACAAACACGAACATGAGCAATGTACGTTCTAAAAACACCAAACATTTTAATTTTTTTAATTCTCTGAAATTTAGGCAGAAATCGTTAAAATTGTCAGCTGATAAGGAACTGAGTTATGTTACGACATTAAAAAAACTGGCAAAAATAAAACGTATTCAGTATTTTCTGGTCGTGTAGCAAAAGTTAATTTTACAATAAAACCAAATTAACTTATAAGAAAATTTATTACACGTAAACTTCTGATAAAATCGAAAATAATGCCTTTAGATATAGTATCAAATATTATTTTCTAACTATGCTTTCACTTCCTTTCTAAAACACGAGCTCTAAGTTACAAGGTTTAATGGTCATATATAATGGTTATCCAAATGAAACTGATTCAAGGGCTTAGTTTCATGATAAATTAAATAAATTTAAAAATAACATCTGCAGGTTAAAAGAAATCTATCCCACTGTAACAATGGATGTTCAGCTCCTAAGGTACATAAAGAAACCATCTGAATCTTGCGGCCCTAAGGTACTTCACCCCCCTTAAAATGTGAGAGTCGCATGTTAACACATTTATGGTACGTGCCAGATGCTGGAGTATTTCCTATCTGAATATGAAAAGGTAATTAGACTTTGATGAATATTGCTGCATGTTGACGACTTTTATGAAGAAGAATAACTCCTGTAGTGAGCAGTGCACACAACTTGATCTACACTCATGTAGATTTCCGAGAATTTCTGCATACCGGACCTAACCTAACCTAACTTTGGTATGTTATGCATGTTTTCATATGACCATACTCCCTTTTTTTTTTTTTTTTTTTTTTTTTTTTTTAATATTATTGGCTATTGGAAACTGTCTTTCGAACACAGCATAAAATATGACCAACGATATAACGATTTTTTAATAATGGGCAAACATCAGCATCGAAATGTTAATGGGTATTAAGTAAATACAGAGCCCTGGATTAGACAAGTGTCCGATTTAACGGGGATTAGCTTGGCACGGGGAAACACGCAGCTTGCCGGCGGAGTCAGATGTTTATAGTCCCTTAAGTTCAAGTGCAGAGATTTCTACAGCACACTAAAACACCAATTTCTTGGTCTTACGGTAGCAATTCAGGTGTACAAGATCGGATTTTTCTGCACTCCACTATCTACTGTTTTGTGTCGCTACATGGCCATGTAAATAAAATAATGCTTCGTCCGTAAAAAAATAAATAAATAAATAAATAAAACGCGGGTTAACAGAGGAACATTAACATTATCCAACACTCAATTGTAGAAATTAACTCTACTCACACTATCTCGTGGTTGCAACTCCTTAAGTTATCTTATAGGATTTTAATTTTAAAATTTAGTGCAATTCCAAGCCCAGGTTTGATTCCTGTGCAAGCTTTCTCACAGATTTCTTTGGACTTCATTCTAACTTTTCTCTGATGTCATCGAGTCCCTTTATGCAGGGCCATCTGAAGGAGAATACAGTAGTAAAGCCAGTTTTGTACCATTATTATAGGTTAGCTAAATGCGCATTCAAAGTCCTTTCCCGCGAAATACCCAAGCTATATACACTGTGCTACCACAGCAACAATATGTTTGTTCTCACTTGATATTTATGTCCTATGGAGTCGTGAGCAAAACGTGTAAAATTTAATGGAGTACGTGATTTAAAATTGATTGCTAAGCTTAATTCCTGACAACTGAAGTTTACTACTGCAGTGATCTTGTTACTAGTGATAAACAATTGTGTATCGCAGTGCGCAGCCAAGAGCTGCATGATGGTATATTGTAGTCGCTCTTATATGCATGATCCGTTTTTACTCACACACTGAGCCTCTAAACTGAGCGGTTGTATTTACTGTATTTCGCTGTAATGGGCTTTAAATTTCCAACACTAATGATTATTTTTACAATTGCAACATAATAATAAAATACATTTTCACTTACGTTATTATGTTCTAATATTTGTAGCGCTTTATTCACATTGTTTAAGTGATGTACCCTCATACGCCCTCGTTCTCTTTTCTGAAACAAAGATAATGAACAGCCCATCTAAGATATTTGCAACATATAGATAGCTTATTACATGTTGAAATACTAAAATAAACACTCAAAAACTCGATGAAAATATTGTAACTGTAATAATTCTTAAGTGAATAAAAATGTAATTATTCTGAGAAACAAAACGAAATTTTAAACGTGGAGATAGCTCTCAGCTTCTTGTTTTATTTGTAGTATACTCACGTATTGCTTTCCCGTCAACACTTCTAGCAGAGCTAGTAGCCTATTACCATCCTGTAGATCGACAAACAGATCTGTTACTGGCGGCTGGGAGCTCTGAAAATAATTACACAAATAAATTAAAATATTTAATAGAAGACGGAAGGCAGTTTGAAGGCAGGATTATCACATATTTCTTAAATAATTGTATAAAATAATATGTTTAGTTAATATAGTTGTACATAAAATTATATTGCATTGCATTTTGATGTTGAGTGTGCAATAAATAGTTCCAATGAGCTACTGGTGTTCTACAATATGGCACCTGCTTGCCTGCCGACACGCATGCGTTGTGGCCTTGATTCCATTGACAAACAGAGATGAGTAGTTGTTTTGATACTGCGGACGTCTCGCGTTGCAGTAAGAGTTTATATTTGCTTAGTGTACTTTACTGAGATGATAAATGGTAAAGCCCCTAAGTGCAACAAAAGCAACTTTAGAAAAATAAATTAGGAGCATAAGCAAGAAGTTTTAAACTAACCTAAAATAGCTGGAGAGTGAACATAAACATTATTAGGAGATAAACAGAACGCATTTAGAACTACTAACCAACCCAATACCCCGAAAAAGTGCATCGACTTTGATAACTGAAACCAAGAAGGAGAAAATGGCGGCGTAGTGTGTTTACGTTATGGTTGTACCAACAACAATGTAGATTAAACTAGAATATACAGCCAAGTAAATACAATGGACAACAATGCACAAAAATGAAATCCCTAATCTATTCGCCCATACTAACCTAGGAGTGACACCTAGATACCGGAGTACCCAACGATTTACTACAGCTCGCTACGGCGCGTCTCCTATTCGTAAGTATAAATTATTCGAATATGGCGATAACTAGTAAAATTAATAACAATTGGAACCTCTGAAAATACACAAAGAATTGCAGAAAGAGAAGCAAAGAATCACCCTGAAGGAGAAAAATGGAAGACACATGCGAACATAGTGATGTGACATTTTGCTATGTTAATAATGCGCCGTATTTTTAAGGGCGAATGCGTGAAACCACGGACCCTAAACTGTTTACATTGTGATGTAAAAACATCTCCATTTACTCTCCTCTTATTCTCGGTACGTAAGTTTAAAAACTGTGCAATGAAATGTTTCTTAGAAAAATACACACAACGCTCTGCCTCTGATTAAAATAGTCTCAGAAAAATTCATTTACAACTAATTTATGAAGCTATTCATATAAGAGTTAAGGAAATTGTTGGAGACTATTTTGGATGAACCAACCAGTTCACTTTCGAGCGCTGTTCTAAATATTCTTCTGAAGCCGCTAAAAGGTCCCAAACTAAAGCTGTTAGCTATGAATGAACTGAATAAAGTCAATTCTACAACCAACCTGCAGAGTTTCAATGACCGTTGTAAACTGTGGTCGTTAGGAATGCAGTACAAAAATATTTGATAGGATGTAAAAGACCAGCAAAGTACATGGTCTCAGCATTGGAACAGATTCCAATCTGCATCATGTAACCCGTGTAGCTAATGCTTTACATAAAAGTGTGTGAAGCTGTGCATATGTTGTAGCAAATGCCTTTATTTTTGAGCTTAAGAAGATGCGATTAAGGATCCAAATAGAATACAACATTACAAGGAAATCGGTTTCCTATTATACCAAGATGGGGAACATGGATTTCTTGTGCTGTTTTTCTGTGTAAAAATTTTACAAAGATTAAGGAATTTCTATCTTTGGATGATGCAGACTCTGCAATAGGAGCCAAGAACTTACTAAGGTACAAAAATTTGAAGACGGAGCTATAAGTAGTGCATATCCCAGAGGCCACTGTGCGACTAGAGAGGAGAGTTTATCTAAGAAAGCGCAGTGGAGTGTGAGAGGAAAAACTAATAGCATGCTTGAGGGACTTGCAAAAGACAAAGTTAAACAAAACTTATCAAAAACCCCAGACCTTGAACAAGTAGTCAAGTGTAGTGCTTTGGAGTTCAAAGAGTCGGAACCAAGTATTCACCACAGGTTTTCGTTAATGTAGAGAGATAATTTTCCATTTTACATTCAAAGAGACAGAATCTGATCTTCAAACATATTGAAATGTTGAATGTAATTAAGTACAATTCTTGCTTAATAAGTAAACGTAAAGCACCAGTGGTTATGAACTTATTTTTTTATTCCCCTCTGTCCATTTTTAAGGTTCTTTTTTCAGCAATTTTTTTCCCTTTTTGTCCTTTTTAATTAACATTTTCCCCCTTAAAATCCGGATCTTAGTGATGACAAAATGAGTATAAGGCTGTAAGACCCCGCCGTGAATCGAGTGCCGAGTCTAACAGAACTTACACAAATTAACGCTTCGAATTATCATACAGAATTTACTTGGGATGTACCTTAGTGGGCTAGTACTTATCTTATTTAAGACAATTTCAGAGTAGGGTGACAATATACGGTCTGGTAATAAGAGACAAAACTAAAGCTGATTTCAGAGATTTTACGTGGTAAAAAATCCGATAGTATGAACCGTTTTCATTTAGCAAAAATTGTGCAGACCAGTGTATCAATGTCGACATTTGCACTCCAACAGCAGTACAACACCTCAGCTTATTTTTTAGTTTCTGCCAGGACGACACTGGTCACAAACTGGTTTCGCAGACCGGACAAGAGTAAATATTTCTGCAGGTAGAATTCCTCAGTGGGGTAGCTTGAAACTAACCTTCTGAGGGTTGTAGGCTGGGAGAGGGACTTGTAAGGTAGGATAATAGTTATTTAAACAACTGGTAGGATATGAGCTTCATTACTGCTTGAGTGTGTTTGCAGAACGAGGCGGTAGTCGAGTTCTGTAATTACACCAGAGAGTAATGAAGCTCATCCTGCCAACTGAACACAATTTTATTTGCGTTCGTTTAATAATAATTACTCACCAGATTATTTTTAATAGCGTCATTATTCTGTTTTATACTAATGCACTGTGATTTAATGTAGAGTTTGCTTAGTATTCCATGTATTATAGTTGGTTTAGAACTAGCATGGTAATGGTGTTAATTTGTTTACGATTGGTATACGATTAAATAGTACATACGAACATCTGCAGGAAGGAAAAGTATTTCTTTTTCGAAAATGAGAATTCTGAGGACAGTTTACCTTTAGATATTGAATTAGGTGCTTGGATAGCTGTTTCATCATTTCTTCCAAGTAAATCGAAGGAGAAATATGAATTGGTATATATGAGCACCAAGTAAAATGGTGCGAAAGTAGGAGAGGTTTTGTTTGTATATTTTGAGTAGTTATCAAAATCATATAAGCCTACGAGGGTAGGTCCACAAGTTTCCGGTCTCGCCGATAAAATTTACAGTCTTCACAAAATCTTTATCTGAAGTCATGTCTTATTTGTTAAGTAAATAGTTGCAGTTGTGACTTCCCTTCCGCCGTGTTTAGTTGTTCAGATATAGTTGCATAAAAAGCTTTGTGTAGAAGATTATGACATGTTCAAAATGGGGTATCGAGGAAGTTCTTCACAAAAGAAGGATTTACTCCAAATGAAATTAAACTGCGATTGGACGGTGTATATGGGGAAACATCCCCCTCATATTCAAAGAATGTACCAAACTTTTTCGAATGAGTTAAGAAAGCATTGAAGACGAAGAGCTGCCAGTCGGCCCTTGGCGGCGCTCACTCCTGAAAACATCGCTCTTGTGGAAGGAGAAATTATGGAAGACAGGCGGCTCAAAGTTACAGAAATAGCAGCAAGGTTGGACCTTTCTAAAACAACTGTCCTGCTAATTATTCATGAATATTTAAACGTGAATTGGTTAGTGCAAGTCAGTCCAAAAGTAGCAAAGAGTAATCTATTGTCAGGCATTTTTGCAGTTCTGTCATGGCAATGAGAGAGAAGTTCTGCAAAACCAATGTTACAGAAGATGAAATTATGGTCCTCTATTATGAAGTCCTAAAGAGAATCAATGGAATGGAGTAAACCTGGCGAAGCACTGCCTCTAAAGGCCAAGGACAGGTCACTCAGTCAACGAAGATCATGACCACAATCTTTTGAGACTGTGAAGAAATAATCTTCATTGACTTCAAGGAGAGGAACACCACAGTAAGTGGGGAGTACTATGCTGGCCTACTGAACAGACTACGTGTTTCCATCAAAGAGAAAAGGAGAGGAAAGCTGAATGGTGGTGTGAGCCTTCTTGACGGCAACGCGTCTGTGCACACAGCTCTTGCTGTAAAGGAAACTGTGAAGAAATGTGGCTTCAAGGAGATGAATCATCCATCCTACAGCCCAGATCTTGCTCCCAGTGACTATTTCCTCTTCTCAAAACTCAAGGAGAACTTTCGAGGAAGGAAATTTAAGTGTGATGAAGAAGTGATGGAGGCTGTTTATGCCCATTTTGCAGACAAGACTTCTGACTATTTTCTTTGCGGGGGGGGGGGTTAAAATGTTAATTCAAAGATGTGAGAAGTATATTGCAATAAAGGGGTAACTATATTGAAAAGTGAAATACAGTTTTTGTCTTTATCATGCCTAGAAAATGGTTAGGCTGGAAATTTATGAACCTACCCTCAATTTATGAACCTACCCTCATATGTATAATATTATATGTATTATTCTATATTGCGAGCTGTCATTTCGCGACACGGAGATTGGACATAGGATGCTGTGGCAGAAGATTACGTAGAGGGATCTGTAGAGAATAAAAAGAAAATTGCTTCTAGCATCCGTGGTCTGAAACAGAACGTAGAGATTAATAAACAAGAAATCAAACTTCTCGAGAAGAATTGCAGTCTGGTATTCTGCTATTTAATTGCAAGGAATGTTTTATAGTAGTGTTTGTTTTATTTACGATGCTCTTTAACACCTCAGGTCATCAGCGTCCCATTCAATTCAGGTAGTGAAAAGGCCGATCAATTTTTGCTCAGAGACCTCTTCTTTCAGGCTTGAGGTTCTTTTATATGCCGTAAATCTACGATATGGGACCCACGGCCTTACTTCTTTTCTGAAGGAAGCCACACTTAGATTTTTTAGTCCCGGGAAAATCCATCGATCCTGGCCGGGTTTGAACCCGTGATCTTGGGTTTAGGAGGCAAGTATTGTTACACTACATCACCAGGACCTACACCCAAGTGTGTAAATATATATACACGTACATACATAATCAACAAGAAACAAAAGTTCATGAGTAGGTGAACTTTATTGCAGTAATCGTTTTGAAGAATGACCTGTAAGTAGCTATTTTTTGTTCATTACTGCATTCAGTGCTATAATATGACAATTATTGCACTCATTGGAATCATGCCTGCCATTACTATAGTGATATGACGCTGGATAAGCAGTTATTATGAAACGAACGCGGTTAAAATATATACAAATCCATGTGCAGCATGAAGAATGCAAAATGCACGTAACAGAAGGATGTGAGTTTATATCATACTCAATAACACTCGTAGCGCGTGAATAAGCGGATTACCCACAAACTGTAACCACTGAACTTCTCGTTTGTTCGGAAGAACTCCGTGCTACACGTAAGACAAGAAAAGTTTGAGCATATATTTTTGTTTACCATCTTCATGGCTGTAAATCTTCAGAGACTCTCAAGATTTCATTTTATCTGATACTATAATACATGACTACAGTGATAAATTTTTCTGAACACTAACAGCTTATTCTCATAGAGTTTTTGAAATATTTTTTACTAAAAGTAGTATTCTATCGCCTATATTTTTCTTCCCGCAAACTTAAGCTTTCAATATCTATGAAATCCCCATACAATATTAGTGAAGTAAAAGTAACTAAACCTGTTAAAACTTTTTTGTGTCGTTATTTGCCCCATAAGAGGGTTTCCTTTCACTGACAATGACATAAATGGTTATAAAGAGAAGTTTAGCGCAATCTGAATATGTATTTTTGCAAAATATTCCATTTGTTGAAGTTCATTAACTGACAAATCCCCCCAAAATTAATTTTACTGGCATACCCCAATAAATAATAATTTAAAAAAACTGTGATGATATGCATTGTTGTATTAGAAAATTCCTTCCCACTTTTTTTGCAATTAGTCCTTTATGTGATAAGGCTTTATCATATTTAATGTATATTTCCAAACCTTTAATTTCTTCAAAAATGTTAACTTTCTTCTTTCTTTTGCCTTAGTTGGTGTATTTCAGTTTTTATACGCATTAGAATGATTGTAAGGAGTCGTTTTCATTCATTTGACTTCTATTACGACCACTTTACTGGAAGCTTTACGCATATAGTGAAGAAATACAACAAAAACTTTGTTAAGAAAGTGCATAGCGGGTGTTTTGATAAGGAAATATGTGACTAAGATAAACGCTGAGTCTTATTTATAGTGCGTTATATTTTTACGGAAAAAAAAATGGAATAATGTTTTTATAATGTTAAACAAGTATTTCCGTTTAGGTGTATCTATAGTGTAGAGAGTCTTCAAATCACTCTGTTCATTGTTATAAGTGTTGGAAATCGTTTATTACTTTTGGTTTCCAAGTACATTTGCTATTGAAATTATATTTATATTTCCCAAAATTTCTGCTTCACTTTATGATACATTCCTATGAAATATGTTGAATGATTCATATACCTATCTCGTATTAAAGTTTTTTCTTTCGTCTTAATTTAAAGGCAGCTTAAACAACTGAAACACTTGACTAGTTCTATTACTTTGTTGTTAGTAATTTTTAAGAGAATATATCAGGTGAAGAATATAATTTTTCGCCACAAATTAAGACTCATTATCAAAAATAATAGCAAAAATAAATTTTGAGACAGTACTATGGCAAAAACACAGTACACATTATCTGCTATACAATATGTATTAATTAATGAGATTATATTTTCATTTCAAAAGTTAAATTGTGGGCTTAACCTGCAGCCATTAAAACAGTATTGTATTTCGATCAGGTAATTAGGCAAAATAATAATCCTTATAGAGGCTTCTTTTCTGTTTAATACTTTTATTTAGACCAATTAAAATTACCTACTGTATTTAATAATACAACTGAATATTCGTTGTGATCATTACTAATGTGCAATTAATCA
Source organism: Metallyticus violacea (assembly GCA_030762175.1). NCBI lineage: Eukaryota > Metazoa > Arthropoda > Insecta > Mantodea > Metallyticidae > Metallyticus > Metallyticus violacea. The sequence continues at coordinate 49,754,334 of CM060840.1, read as the reverse complement.
TACATGGAGAAGCCACGCATTTTTCTATACGTTATGGACCGTATTTTTTTCGTTCAGTTTACCTTGAAGAGTACCGATGCTTTTAGCGAATTCCGAAGGTATGTAAGCTATTGCGATTGTAGTAATGGAAATATTTTTGAATAATTTTTCCAAATCTCCAATTATCGTAAGCACTGAAAAATACAAATTATATGTCTCTTAATGTCTAGCAATCGCATTTTTTCCCCCTTCAACGAAACTCGGCATATAACCATTAATTAACAAACGATTCGTCGAGTTCGGACCGGGGGGGGGGGGGGTTAACCTAAAGCGATTTATTTTAAATTGAAAAATCACTCTATCGGCCGCAATTTTTGCTTTTCTCAACGAAAACCAGCAGATTTTTTTTAAAATAAATTTATAAAAGTTGTTTCCGAAAATCAGGGCAATCGAGCCATTAGGAGTTGGGGTATCACTGAAAAACTAGTGTGAGTTACAACGAAATTTAAAAATCGCACTAATAGCACTATTTAAATGTTTTTAAAGGAATTCGGTATATGACATTGAAATAAAATACTAAAAATAGTTTCTGAAAATCAGCGAAATCTATTAGGAGGGGGGGGGAGGGTTTACCTGAAACCCAAAACTTAAAAATCGCTCTAGCGGCATTAGTATTTGTTTTTCACAACGAAACTCCGTACATGCGTTTAAAATAAAATAAACAATATAGCATCTGAAAATAGGGAAATCGAGCCATCAGGAGTGTGGGTTTGCCTGGAACTCAAAATTTAAAAATCGCTCTAGCGGCACCAATATTTGTTTCTTCATGATAAAATTGAAATATAACAGTTAAATAAAATAAAGAAAATAGTTTACGAAAATTACGGAAATTGGACCATTGGGAGTAGGAAATTTAAAAAGCGGTATTGCGTTTAATTTTCTCTGTATTGTTTAAAATAAAAGAAGTTAATTTGACTATAAATTGTATTTATAACAATGTATATGTTTCATATTTAAGAAAAGCATTGTCGTGAAGACAGCAAATGTGGAATAATCTACTATGTATGGGAGAATTATATTTGTATGTAAGAGCACTCTGTAATAAGTTAATAACCTTCAAAAAACGTTGTGTTAAAATAATATTTAAATTAAATTTCAAAGCCAATGAAAATCGATGCAACTTTAGATTGTTTTATTTGCTTTATACATTGTATTTGCTTCTGAGTAGTAACATGTTTTTGTTTTATTGAAACATATGAGCATCATCTTAAAAACACAATATAACTGGAAACTTTCTGTTATTTTTCTCTATTTTAGTGAATGTAAAGATGATACCAAAGGCTCAGCTCATAATCATGGTTACATTTAAAAATGTTTAGAAATACCCACTCAGTGCAGCTAGTTCTATCAGTGGTCATACATTTCATTTAATTAAAAATATACCATTATATTTATTGTTTATACATTGTTCACAAGATATATATATATATATATATCAACTTGAAATTTTCGCCTCATTTGCCGCCAACTGGATACCTGTTGACAAACCTGGTAAAGAATCACGAATTTTCAAACACAATACATCAATGAGTTAATGCTGCAAATTTCTAAGGTTGTTTCCCTTAAATTATTAGTAAAGTTTGCACTAATTTGCTCTATGGTTGAACGGAAACCATGAGAAAAAGTGGATTTGTGATTTTTTCTTTTTATTCTTTTTAATGGATCATAGCAGAGCGACCTGAAATCTACTGTGCCAGATGAAGCATTACAGATAACTTCAGAGGACTTTGTGGCCTAAGTTTACAAGGTATAACCTAAAACTCCTGAAAAATTCTCAGGAAACTACTCATCGGAGTCGAACTTGGGCCCGCCGTGTGGGAAGCGCAAACGCTCTGCTAGATATGGCGATGGTCCGCTCCCAACACATCTGAGTACGCAACCAATATAATGATCAGGTCGTGCTGTTAAACGAGGGCTATCTGAAAAAAATTGTGGTCTATCAATTAAAAAAAAAAAAAAATTAACTTGAACATTATTTTTATTTTTCAATATAATTTTCCTTTAAGGTTAACATGATTATTCCTGCGATGCTTTAATGACATTATCCCATCTTTGAAGTTATTTTCTGAAAAGACTCCTCTGTAACTACAGTTGCCTCTTGATTGATGAAACACGATCATCAGCGAGGAAGACTTTGAGCTCTGGGAACACGTGGAATGAAATATGGGGTGCAAGGATGCTTTAGCAAACCATACTTCAAATCTACAAAGCTTTCTATCGTTAAAAACTTTTTTGTGAACAGACACACCATCTTCATAAAAATTACTTTTTAACTACCTGCAAACCTACATTTTTCTATAAATGTTTTTCTTCTAGTTGATTTAAAATATTGGAAAGTACTCTCCGATTATGGGTTTACCCTTTTGAAGACAACAAATTAGAAAAAAAGTTTTTATTGTCCCAAAAGAGGAACTTCCCTGCAGATAAAAATCGACTTTGTCTTCTTTAGTGCTGAACAACTGGTTTCGGTCCATTGATTTAACTGGTTTCAATTCTGTTGTGTGATGATGGATTTAATTTCTCATTCACACTCATGTATTAGCACAATATTAGTTCTTATTGTTAGAATGATATTTTCATAAGAATGCCTGTTAGCAAACGCGGCCGATCATCTAATACCGTAATGTATATTTTGTTCAATGAATCCTGCTGTTGTTGCACTTTTTCAGTGTCCTTTAGGTGGATCATCTTCAAGGCTAGTGCGGCCATTTTTAATTTTAGCTGTCCATTTTTAATCGTTGATAAAGAAGGAAACGAGTCACCATAAAAGTATATAAATTTGGTATAATTGAAATATAACTTTATCACTGCACGATACTCCATTTACACATCATAAAATAACCAAACACGTCTATTTTAGGATGATGTTTGAAACAATGATCCGACATTTCACATGAATGCTTAAGACATGTACTAAACGCAAAAACAATTGCCTGGCCATCTATTTTTGGTATCTAGAAATACTACAGAATCACTTGCAGCCTTAAATAAATTACTGTAACTCCATGCGTTTCATAACCAGCCCCACGAAAAGGGAAATGTCCATCACACAGGAACTGCGTAAACTAGGCGAATTCCTCAGCAAGTTGAATAACTTTAAAAATGAATATAAAATCCAAATAATGGCCTTATTAATTAATGAAATGAAATAATTTATGTCATTACTTGGTGGTACTAGGGGATCAAAGTTTGAATTTTTACAATCCATAAGTATTATAAAAGAGAAACCACATTTTTAGAATTATTATTATTATTATTATTATTATTATTATTATTCAGATTAAACCACAAAAATAATGCTATACTATTAATTAAACGAAAATATGGCCGCTGATAAACAAAGATATATTGCTTATTTTTAAATATTTGTAAATATAACCATGTTTATAAACTGAGTTCTTGGTATCATCTTTATATTCACTAAAACAGAGGTAAATAACAGAAAAGTTTCGTCTTACTTGTGTATTTAAGAAGATGTTCGTATGTTTCATTAAAACAAAAACATGTTACTAATAAAAAACAATTACAATGTGCTAAGCAAATATACACAATCAACACTATACGATCGAAAGGTCCATTTATTTCAAATTTAGTTTAAATTGTGTTGTAGTAAAGTATGTAATGCAAACGTTTTCCGAGTGTTTACAGAGCGCTCTCACATATAAATGCTAATTCTCACAAGCATTTTAGATTAATATTTCATAGTTGCTATCTTCACGGCAATGATTTTGTCAAATATAAAACACGTGTATGGTTATGAATGCAGTTTATATGCGAGTTAATTTGTCCTTTTGTTTTGAACCAATAAAAACGCTAGAACCTTTAACATTTCGGTTTTTAGTTATACCCCTACTCCTAAAGGTCCAATTTTCAGAATTTTCTATAAACTATTTTTCTTATTTTATTTAAATTGATATACCGAGTTTCGTTGCAAAAAAATAAATAAAGATGCCGCTAGAGCTATTTTTAAATTTTGAGTTTCAGGTTTGTCCTAATAACCCGATTTCACTGACTTTCAGAAACTATTTATCTTATTTTATTTCAATGTCATATACAGAGTTTCCTTAAAAAAAAATTAAAAACTGCGGCCACTAGAGCGATTTTTAATTTCGCTTTAACCATGCTCTCTTGAAATTTAGGTTTTCAAGCATACCCCCAAACCTAATGGATCGATTTACCTGATTTTCAAAAACTATTTTTCTTGTTTTATTTAAATGATCTACCGAATTTCGCTACGAACTGCCACGGGTGGCCGAGGTCGTTAAGGAGAGGACTTGTGAGCGGGAGATCTGGGGTTTGAATCCCGCCAGGACCGTCCTCCCTGACCGAGTTTTTTTCCAGGTTTTCCTCAGTCCTCATAAATGGCAAATGCCGAGGAGGTACCCTAAATTTAGGCCTGGAACGATTCCTTCCTTAAAAAAAAAATATCCTTTCCCAATATATCATTTCATCTCATGTATCATCAGTGTCCATCGCCTGTGGTGCCTTTGTAGCAACAAACGGGCGTTAAACACTATTTATTCATTCGCTATGAAAAAAAAAAAAAGGTGCCGCTAGAGCGATTTTTAAATTTTGGGTTTCAAGTAAACTTTCACTCCTAATAGTCCGATATTTCTGATTTTAAGAAACTATTTTTATTGATTTATTTTAATGGCATTTCCCGAGTTTCTTGGAGAAAAAACGAAAATTGCGGCCGCTAGAGCGATTTTTAAATTTGCTCTTAAGGTTAATTTCCAACTCCAATGATCCAATTTTGCTGGTTAACGAACTCGACGAATCGTTCGTTAATTGATGGCTATGTGCCGAGTTTCGTTGAGGCAATAAAAAAAAAAAAAAAAAACTGTGGCCTCTATAGCGTTAACAAACAAACAAACACACACACACACACCTATATATACCCATTTTTTCCGATGCTTAGTGGGTAGGATCATTGAAGATTTGAAGAACATTTTCAAAATCTTTTCATGATTACAACAATAGCTACATCCCTTTGGAATTTTCGCTAAAATTGTAACAGCATTCAAAAGTGTTGTACAGTCTGCGCTGACATGGCCGGTCGAGACATCCCCTTCTGAGAATCTTTGGTTTAACACAATGTGGTAATTTAAAAATAATGGGAACGTTTACATAATATTTAAGGCCTTTAGAGTATTTTTTTGCTGCGTTTATTCACTTTGCCCTGGGCACCGCTATATTCACAAACAAAAACATGATAACGCAATGCTTTTATTTGATCAACCCTTCTCATCCCCTAATGTTTTCCCGTACATTATGAATACATGAATAAATAATATATAGGCGATAGCCGATAGCATTCCACCACAAACTCTCAGTTAAAACTGCAACTGGGGCTATTTCGATAACGGATCAGTCGCTTCGAGTTCTTAAATGTCTCAACACATTTCACAGTAATGTTCTCTGACTCTCACTGAGTAAGGGACAAATCGTCATAAAATAAGTTATCGATGATCTCTACTGTCATTGTCATCAAAGATTGTAACACAAGAAGCTGCTTTTAAAGCGAGTTATTTAAACACTAATGATGTCTGTCGTAGAAAATTAATCTGTACTAAGACCAAATGGAAGTCAAATATAGAGATTAAAAAAAAAAAAACTTAATATTATAGCGCTAGATTTTATTTCAAATGTACGTTCACTTTAAGAAGGAATTTAGCAACAACTCTGTACCGAAAGTATATGTAATACATTTCATTTAGTTGTTTTTACGTATAAAAATTCATTCTAAAATTTAAATCTTAATATTTTGCTAATTTCTGTTCTTTTAGTGTTTGATTGAGTATGCCGATTGAGTATGGGTATTTTATTTGAAACGTCCAGTTTCAAGCATTATATATATATATATATATATATATATATATATATATATATATATATTACTACAGTCCTAACGCATAAGTAAAGTAAGCATACATTTGGAAAGTATTAGCCACGAAGCTTTGTTTACTTTATTCCAATTCAAACACATTCTACAGTAGCTACTATTGTGCAGCATCAGGCTGGTTTTGTATTCCTGTAAATATTCTTTATTACTATTACAAATAGTCCATACTGTCAAAAGTAGTAAATAGATAAAATAAAAACTTAACAAAGTAATAACGATGATAGTCAGATGTTGTGTGTCTGGATCTATCCATTGCCTTAGGGGATTCACAAATGATTATCCCTCCCCCCCCCAAAGTTTTAATTACAATTTGCACAACTTATAATTTTCTTGTTTAATTTTTCACACTGAGCCCTCGTAAATGGTTCAGAATAAAGTTAATACGACGCACATGATAAGAAAAATGTTAGGAAAACATAAACAAAGCGGTAGACAGACGTAGAGGAATTAAAACTGTGAATCAATGAACACAGTACGAAACACAGAGAACATTCCTTAAGTAATTACAATAAAAAAGTACATGGTCCGGTAAAGTTATGTGAAAGTGCGTTCAAATAATGTTGGCAAAAGAGCATTTTCGTTACTGCGTTCTTAATACCCCACATCTCCTTGAATCGGCGTATCGATAACGCAAGAATTTGTTCGGTCTATGGGGCATGTATGCATATCGGCTCGCGACAGACAATACAGTAAGTGTGAGTGTCAGATGTTGCCTGAAGAAGGTAGTAGTTTTTATGTATTTAATTTAAAAACTTACCCGGCTGGCAATTAGTTTTGTTTAAGTAAAATAATACAGCAATAAATTGATCGCAAATAGCCCCTAAATAATCAAGGTAAGCCAAAACATGACAATAAAAAACATTTTCAACTAGGAACCAATTTTCCACCGCAGGTTGCCAAGAGCCAAGCGGTCCGACATTACGCCTCACACATTACGCCTGGCTATAACACAAGTAAATAGACAGTACCAGATAACTCTCCTTCAAGTGAAGAACTTATCGAAAAGAAGAACACCTATAACCAATGGATTTTCTCTCATTTTTTATTACAAGTACCAACTCTGAGCCGAAATTCCATGCCTGCACCAGTTTAACGTTTATTACAGAATTTTATTTAAAATTGCATTACATGCATCAACATTCTGACACCCTATTATTTAAGAAAACAAAGATCTGTTTTTGTATTGCTTTTAGCTTACAAGTTAGACGTATTGAACAAGTCTGTATAGTGAAAATTGGCTTCTATTATGTAAGCATTTAAAAGCAAGTGCAATGAAGCACAGCGTTAACTCCGATTACGCTAAGTGGATAAAAGCTAGGTAATAAAAATACAGCGAAACGAACTCACCTTTGCTAGTTGAGAGTTGATCCATTTGGCGAATGTTTTCTTTTGTACATCTTCGCGTTCATCTGAAAGAAAAAATATGAAATTAATCTGACTGGAATTTCGAATTATACGAAACCGTACAAGGTCACTGTTGTCCTCAAATTATAGGTAGGTGATCCTGATATTCGGGTAGATTGATGTAATTGGATGTTATGGAACATTAATGAAGAGTAAATTAAATTACCCTCAATGGTCTGTACATAGTCAAAATGGAATGTTTGTCCATGAAATACACTATTTATCATAAACTTCTAATTTAATTCGTCCCCCTAATTCCGAGATTTTAATCAGCAATTTAATAATCATAGAGAATGATGAGAGTACGTGATTTAAGAAAACCATTCATTCGATTAAGTCTGTGGGGGAGGGGGGAGTTGAGTAATTGTAATCTCGACAAAGAGTGCACTGAAGCAAAGACCCTTTGAGAAGAGAGCTCAAAGAGATTGAAATGAAGGAAGGCCAAGGACGACACGTTTCCGCGCAGATTCCAGTGTCCTGTTTATTACTGCAAAGAGATCTAGTGACTTTCAGATGCCGGTAACATGTTTGCCTGCTATGTCAATGGACAGAATGCAGCGGCGCCGTGAGCAGTTTCCTTAAAAATGAAATAATGAAATTGAAGAAATGCCATTACAACCGTAATTTATAGCAAGAACTACACATTCCTGAAAGTATTACCATTATGAAATGCACGTATAGTTCAACTCTTGTTCAACTGCTTGTTTCCGCTTAATTCATTTTTAAGAAAACTGCTTAACAAAAATAAATATACAAAAATAAATTTGTGCATAAGTATAGTGAAGTTATTTTACTTATGGCCCAGCAGAGCGCAGCTGTTTACTGGTAGAAGCCAGCCGTCATAGCTGTATAATGCATCCATAGGTTGCAGCTTGCACTTCATTTCAGGAAGGCTTTTTCAGAGAGTTGTTTGCATTGTAATTAAAGTGTATGCTAATTGCTTTCATTAATTATGCCCCTACATAAATACACGGATTTTATGTGTAATATATGTGATAACGGATCTTGCAGAGATGTGGTAAGGAGATTTGCAAGAAAATATACTGGCAATTATGTTCCAGGTACAGAAACTGTTCGCCGTAGATACTGGATCTCTCATTGACAAGAAACGTGTTTCAAACTGCCGTGTTCTTACGGAAGAAAAGTTGGACGAAAAACAGGACTTTCCTACGCAGATACCTACAATGTATTACCGATGAGGGGCACCGTTTTCAACATCTCTTATAACAAGTTAATGCTTATTATTATCATCAGTTTTAAATATAGTATCATTTTATGACTTTAGTAAAAATATAAATACTAAAATTAGAATAATACTTTACGCGCGGCGACTCTAGCTCTTTTTTTTTTTTTTTCCCCGGTTGTGGCCGCTGCATTTACCCATTCAGGCGTCCTGTACTCAAATAACCTTACTGTACATGTAAATCATAAAGTGCAAACCGGATTTCCGGTACCACTGCTTCGAAGTTGAGTGGGAAAGGATACATCGCTGCTAGGTCGAATTGGAGAAATATGGCGAAGAAACGGCTTGTGCAATGCATTGCGGAGTAAACGTTCATTCCCACTAACAACGTTACTTTATAATTGTTCTCTAGCTATTTTATTGGCAGTCTATTAAATGAATAATCACTTTTTATCCTGCAACACGCATAATCCACAGTAGCTACACTAATATTCTCTAACTAGATAAAAAGAAGAAGGAAAAAAAAAGGAACTTCCGGTTATAAGGGATATGCAAATGCCACAGAAGGCACATAACAGGATCGTAAGATAAATGAAAATAATAAGTTAAACATAAATCCGAACTGGAATGTATTTAAATAAATTTGACCGCACAATCATAAATACTCGACAAGATAAAGAGCAAACTCTGTGCTGTTTCGTTTTTCAAATAATTAAAATGAATAAAATATGGAGATATCAAGTTGAACTGTAATAATTAAAAAGCACATTAAAATCTGTAATAGACAAGATAAAAAAAACTATACTTTATAAATTGCTACTCAGTTGCTATCTGCTCCTGCAGGTGTGCTCGACTCGCCGCTACCTTAAAGACTGCACCAACTCCATGCGCAGAGTGAAATGTATACATGCAGCGAGGATACGGGTAATATTTTAACATCAGTTAACGGTGAATTCCGCGCCGCACTTCTCCGATTCACTGCAGCAGCAACGCTCTATTAACATCCATTGAAAAAGCAGATTTTGCAAAAATGAAAATACAGTCATAAGCATTTAAAATAATTGAAGGCTATTATCGAAACTACACGAACTACTCTACGAATTACTGTGAGAACATAAATTTAAAAATATCCTATGACATTTAAATTATTAATGTTTATATTGAGACACTATAAGCATTATGTTATTTGCTGTTTTATCAAAAAAGTGTGACTTTGATTTAGGACATTACACAGTCTAAACATCGCACTGATTTTCACGACATGTAACTCTTGAACTTCCGTATTCATATATCAAAATTCCTTGATCTTCTATTTTGAATATTCTGTAAAACCAAATGTTGCAGACTTCCTACGTAAATATCACAATCTAAAAGCATACTATTGTCTAGTAATTTAAGTGTACAATAAATAAATGTGCAGTCCGCTCAAAAAGTAAGAGAGCAAATGTAATACTTGTATTGTTTGTTTCAATGTAGTGTCTCCACTTCGTTTATACTGTTACCTTTAAAGCATGTTCATATATCAACTGCACTATGTAAATTGCCTGAACTGTTAATGCCACTGTACGGAGGGATTTAAAATCTACATACCTGGAGTTATAATCCACTCGCACTGAATATACATCGAGTTGACGAGTTAAGCCGGCCAGCAGTAATGCCGAGAGGAATAGTACATCCCTGTGCATCCGCGATTGCAGGATTGGCAACCGTATTTTATCCTCTATTTAGGACGAGAGTGCATAATTAAAAACAATAGCCGCAATAAAATTAAGAAAAACTTAGCAAAACCATAGGTGCTTTAAAGTTGCTCAAGGCTATACGCAGCAAAACGATTTATTTAACAGCAAATTATCAATGAAAAGAGCAGTAACTTTCTTCTTCTCATTGACGCTACAGCCCGTGGTGAGCCTTGGCCTGCCGAAGCGACCTCTGCTTTCTACACCTCCATCTCACGACTTCATTGATAGAGGGCAGTATTGCAGATCAGCATGCCGATCACTTTATCATGCGGCTCCTTAGATCGAAGAACCCCACCACTCTATCAGGCAGCTGCCCAATTATCCTCAAGAGGCTGAGTGGACCCAGTTACAGATCTCCCTAACAGACAAATTCCTAAGTAGGTACCAGGAATCGAACCCGGGCCTCCCGGACAGCATTTAGCAACGCTGACCACTAGACTTAGGAGGTAGTCGCAACACTTTCTCCTAATGCATAATATCCATAGGGTTCATTCAAAGGCTTTCCAAAATATTACGCGATTTGAAATTTAGCATTGCAAAAATACATAATTTTAGATACACGATTTTGTAATTTATTAAATACAATCCAAACGCTATTGCATGCTACACAAAGTCGGTCCTGGTGGTGTATTGGTTACCATACTTGCCTCCTACACCCAAGAATGCGGTTTCGAATCCGGCCAGGACCGATGGATTTTTTCAGGCATAAAAATCCTAAGTATGGCTTCCTTCGGATGAGAAGTAAAGCCGTGGGTCCCGTGTCGTACATTTACGGCATGAAAAAGAACCTCAAGCCCGAAAGAGAGGCCTCGGAGCAAAATTTGTCGGCCGTTTCACGCCCTGAGTTGAATGGGACGCTGATGACCTGAGATGTTAAAGAGCGTTCATAAATAAACCAATCAAAAAAAAAAAAAAATGCTACACAAAATGGGCACTTTCACTGATATCGTTAACTACTGACCTGCGTCTAATAATTTGGCTCACATTAAGTGTTTTGTCAGTTGTAGAAACTTGAGAGTACGGTGAATCAAAACAGTTCAAGCTACAGTGAAGCCCCGTCTCCCAGTATGCAGTAGAGCGTCGAGGTCAGCTGGCAGTAGTCTGTTGCGCTTATGAGTAGGGGAGGGGAGAGAGGGAGAGAAAACGATCGATAAATTCATAGACTTTTAAGGAGGACATAATGAATTTTATACTATATAACGTGTACCCAAGCACTTCATTTCCCTAAAAGTAAATGTCTGTATATAAGTCTAATAATACGAGTATATATATATATATATATATATATATATATATATATATATATATATGTGTGTGTGTGTGTGTGTGTGTGTGTGTGTGTGAATTTGTTACAAATGTTGAAATTCAAATGATGACACAGGGATCTGCTTGAAATTATTAAAGCAGGAATTTAGATAAGCTCACATGAAGAGGAATGTAAAATACAAAGAAGCGCTGTCCTCTAAAATTAATACAAACTAAGAAAAAATAGCTCTTTTTAGATTTATGTAAACTTGAGAGAGAACATTACAAGGTTTCTTCTAACCTCTAATAAAAAAAGGAAACTATCATATTAGGAATTAGTTTAACGTATTAAAAGGAGATTTTGGAAAAATGAAAATAGTCATAGGCATTTAAATGACTGAAGGCTTTTATCGAAACTACACAAATTACTCTACGAATTACTGTGATCAACATAACAAATTTAAAAAATATCCTATGACATTTAAATGATTATGTTTATATTGAGACGTTACAACCATTTTGTTATTTGATATTTTTTCAAGAAATGTGTGACCTTGATTTACGACATTACAGACTAAACATCGGACTGATATTTAGTTTGATGTATGTGTTTTCTTCTAATAGGAAATGGTGATGTGATAAGATACTCGCAAATGTTCAGGCCTCAATCTTAAGCCTTCCCACACTTATCGGACATAGTTTCTTCAAACCCTCCTCTCGCTGCTTTTGGAATGGAGTAATCCAAATTCGAACACATTATTTTGATTTAACGACTGAAAGGAATAGAATGACCGCATTCCCACATTACGTTCTTTCGTTATGTCCTACGAATAACGCATGGTAGTAAATGTCCGTGCAATGCTGACTTAGCGCAGTAGCTGCTGCCCTCATGAAGCACAAGACAAGTTTAACCCACCGCTCTACTCTGTGAAGATCAGGAGTGAGTGAAATGTTCTACTTTCTTTTGTTTTCAATGTCATATTAGGCATATGGTGAATTTTGACAACTAGTATGTTAGAGCAGGTTATTTATAAAGTCCAACCACTTTTTCCACTGCCGCTGAAGACCGAGAAAATCTTGTCTGGAATGTCGAAGTTGCCTACAACTATCATGACGTCTTCATTAGGGAGAAAAATGTGCATTACAAATTATTCTTTTAATGTGAGAACAACAAGTGGTCAGATGGAACCACCAGATGCTAAACCAAGTTCACTCCAAATGCTGTCTAATTGAAGACTGCCTGTCTGTGGTTTTCCTCAATGACACACCTTAGCTTTCAAAGTAGAGAAGCACAGTAGCCTCCGGGTATGGATGACCTACTGAGGAAAATGCCTTGAAAATCCCAACATTTTCAGTCGTAACCTTACTGAGCATAGTCAAGTTTCGTATGACCACACTGAAATTCCACATGGCACAATACTAAGGCATAAGGAAGTTGATATATTGTCCCCTATGTCTCCACCATATCACCAATTTTATGTCATGCTCTTTTTTTAGACGATGAATCATGCATGATAACATCTTTATGTATTAAATGTTTTGATTTTATTTAAACACTAAAAAAATAAAATAAAAGAAACTATTTACCCTAAATGACAATGATTAGAAAGAGGATTTCAAACTTAAGAACTAAGTTTCGTGCCCCTACCACTTCCACTATACTCCGGCTCATAATTTCACACTCAACTACAATACAAATTATTTCGCTCACTATTATTTGCACTCCAAAAGCATAAATGTATAATTAGCAAACTTAGTCTGCGGCGCGTAATTATTTCAACACGAGGCAGCTTGAGAACAGAGAAATAAGGCATTGTTTCGCGAAATGCATATTCCCGCGAGAGTCTATGGTTAAACACAAGTTAAATATTACTTTTATCTGCTGGAATTCCCCTTGGTGCTCGCGAATAATTAATTGTGAGCATCCTATTTCCCAAACGCCTTAATTATGTGAACACAACCCATAGGCATCTGCTTTCCATGAATAATAATTTCCGGTGCGTTGAATTTTCATTACAATGTAATGATCAGCACCTACGCTTCAACTACCAAACCATTAAATTACTGCGTAATGTAACGCATGAGCAAATTGCGTTACTACGTTCAATCAGATTAAGCCCAGTTGTACAGAGTATAACCCCTAGTCTGAAATGAAAACGTATAGGCCATTAAATCCTTACCAAAGTAATTTTATTTTCAACCAATAAAATGTAAGGAAATGTTGAATTTCAACCAATCCCAGCCATTTATCAGTGAAGATTTATCACTTTAGTTTTACCTTTACATTCTTTCTCTTCGTCAATTTGTTCACACTACAACCAACCTCATGCATATAAAGTGTATCTCAAGTGCATACAGTCGGTCCTGGTGGTACCGCCACGGGTGGCCGAGGTCGTTAAGGCACGGACTCGTGAGCGGGAGGTCTGCGGTTCGAATCCCGCTAGGACCGTCCTCCCTGACTGGGGTTTTTTCCAGGTTTTCCTCAGTCTTCATAACTGGCAAATGCCGGGGAGGCACCTAAACTTAGGCCTGGAACGCTTCCTTCCTTAAAAAAAAAAAAAATATCCTTTCCCAATTTATCATTTCATCTCATGTATCATCAGTGTCCACCGCCTGTGGTGCCTCAGTTGTAAAAACGGGCGTTAAACACTACTCAAAAAAAATGTCCTGGTGGTGCAGTGGTAACCATACTTTCTTCCTAAATCCAAGATCGCGGGTTCAAATCCGGCCAGGATCGATGGATTTTTTTCGGGCATAAAAGTCCCAAGTATGGCTTCCTTCGGAAGGGAAGTAAAGTCATGGGTCCCATGTCATACATTTACAGCACGAAAAAGAACCTCAAGTCTGAAAGAAGAGGCCTCTGAGCAAAATTTGTCGGCCCTTTCACGCCCTGAATAGAATAGGACGCTGATGACTTGAAATGTTAAAGAGCGTCCATAAATAAACCGAATCAACAAATCAAGTGCATCAAGTGCATACACAGCTTATGGCCCATGATTTTATTGTTTTTTGTATTTTGTTTTATATACTACGTGTTTTGTAATTTTGATATTCGTTGATTTGTAAGAAAACTTGGAACACGAGGGGTGTTCAATAAAGAATAACCACACTTTTTTACAGATATAGTTTCTCGTAACAAGATTTGACTTAGAATATTTTGTTTGCTTAATGCATAATGTACCATAGTACTAGTTTCGTTGTTGTCACTTGCGGTTCCCGCCTGTGTGAGATGTGCAAATTGAGACATGTTCAGTTTCGTCTACAGCAAAATGGAGGCGGCACTGACAAACAATATGCAGCTCTAAAATGTTGCTTTTATCTCAACAAATCTCCAGTCGAGGTCTACGGAGAGTTTATTCTTCCCTATACCACAGCTCGAAGATGATTTTAAAAAGCTCAAGGAGAGTATGCAACCAATTTTAAAAAGAATATGGACCCATTTCTACAGTTTGTGCTTTAGCAGAAGAAAACATTAACACCGCTGTTGTCATTGTAAGAGAGAATCATCACATTAAGAACACTTTCAGAAATTCTGAAATATTTACTGGATGTAACGCACCCGGTGGGTTCCGACACAGTTTATTCCCGAACAATATGACGTTCGGTTTAGATTTGCACTCAGTTGAAGATGATGTTACAGGAAGATGCGGGGCTTTCAAAGGTAATCACTATTGATGAAACTTGACTACATCATTTCGACTGAGAGCAAACAGTAAAACTCTGTGCGGAAATATCCATCATCACCTACAGCAATAAAAGCAAAAATGGTTGCTTCGGCTGTCATCTCGTTTTCGAGATTTAAGGAAAGGCTTACCAGCACACACAACTGTAATACTACAGAAACTCTGCAAGCTCTTATCGACGTAAAAGCCCACATTTGGAGGTTGATCACGATAATGCACGGGCGCACATCGCAAATGTTGTTGCCGAATATATTACAAAAATCAATGTGAGGGTGTCCATCACACTCCGATTTTTCCAAATTGAAGAAATATCTTCATTGGAGGCATTTTCCATCACCAGAAGCAGTGGTGAAGGTTGCGGAGGTGATTCTGAAGGACCTGCCAAAAATGGTTTCCAGCATGTCGGACTGGCCGAAACGCTGGGACAGGTGCATTGCATCCAACGTCAAAAGTATAAACATGAATAATGGTATGTTATCAATAAAAATTATGAACATTCTTTATTAAATAGCTATAGTATATTTGTGAACAGCGAGGTTTTAAAAATATGACATATAATCGCACATATTTGCAAACATAAAATCGAGTATAAGCTTCGTTATTACAGCCGAGATAAAACAGATTAAATAGAATAAAATAAAAATTAACAGAGTGCACCTGAAAAATAATGAATCCTAATTGTATTGAAATATTGGCAAATATTTTTATCGTTCAATGCGCAAATAAGTGTTAACATTTTCAGAGCAAAGCCCCTAACATTACGGCGTAACATAAAGTCCAACTCGCCGTGTGCTTTTTATGCACCATTTTTATACCTATAAACTCCTTTCAGTTCCAAAGTGTACTTGTATTAACCGTAATATTGTATTCTTAAGGTTCATAGAGCACTGCAAAATAATGGGACAATTAGTGTGATATTTTATTTTCACCAGTTCACTTATAAAATACACCAGAAATGGAAAAATAACATTCAATTGTTGTTTACTGTGGTTCGCAAAATTATTTGTAAAGTCGAAACTTCTTGCGGTACTAATTACGAAAAAACTACACGTTCTCAAAAACCAAAATTATTTTCCACAAGTAAAACAACCCCCTATAATTTATTCTGCTATGCATAAAGAAGCAAATATTATTAGTGTTTAAAATTAATGGTATATTTATTTTTGTAATTCTGTTCCAGAACGCCGAGAAAGCTTAGTTATTACAATTAATTCTTGGAGGTAACACTTAAAATGTTCAAGTTAATTTCTCAGCTGCATTTGCTGCTACTGCCTGAGTTTATTAGTAATTTTTGCAGCAGTTTGATATTATGACTTACTAGTTCGCACACAGTCAAACAGCAATAAAAGCAATAAGTAACATTACTAACCAAAGTTTCTCTAATTACAGCAGATAAATTTAGTAACGCGATTAAAACGACGTTAAAATTGTTACCTAAGAGTTGTCATTACATCACAGTCAAAGTAACTGTGTTTTCGCCTTGTGGGCTGGCTGGGAAGTGCAGCTCTTGTGACGCCTTAAATTTAGACCGATTAACTGTTGTATAGGAATGATTCCCAGTTCTTGGGTGTGTCTGCTTAGTTTGCATTGCTTTCCTTCTATTTATTTTCACTCTTCTGTTTACGATAGCGTTAAAATAAACACAATCCAGTATTTTTGCAGCTAGAACTCATTTAAAAGTTAAATCTCGAGCGGTATTTACAAAAAATGCAAAAAATTCATGTTATACAAGTATTAACTAAGTTTGCACTCTCACTATAACGCCACTGTCATGTGTCTGCAAGAGGGGTTTGATAGTTCAGTCTACCTTTCTCTAGTGACATCATCGCCACCTGAAGTCAGCCTCGAGCCAAATAGGGAGAAGACAGCAAGCTGCTTTTGGGGACCGACTTGGGTTTGCTTCTTATGAATGTAAGTTAGCCTTTCGGCTTCAAACTTTTATTTTATGTTTGATAACTAGAAATTTCCTCACCTCTATTTAATATTGTTAATAACTTAAATTAAACCAGTCCGTTTTAATACTTATTTAAGAAGTTGTGTGTAAAATGTTATTTAGGCATTGGGGGGGGGGGACAAGTTTGTTGCTGTTTAGCCATCTTACTTTAGGGTGTATTTTTATTAAATACTGGCCATCCTTTATGGAGGAAGTATTTGATTATTTGTTTAAGGCGAACTAGCTTTTATTGTATTTTATAGAGTGTTAACTGTCCAAACAATACTTTAATTGTTTGGACAGTACGCTATCATAATTTTAAGATTGTTAATACATTTCATTACATGTAGCAAAATCTTGTTTGCATAATTTATTCTTACTTGCTTATTTGAATTTCTTTTAGTACTTTTCACGCTCTTTTTTACTGCTAAGGCATCTTAGGCGGTAGATACTGGTGATTCATAAAATGAAATGATAAAAAAAGGGAAATACTTTTTTAAGGAAGAAAGCGTCACAGGCGTAAGTTGAGAATAACTTCTCAGAACTTGCCGTTTATGATTAAGGAAAACCTGGCATTTTATATGTATATGTATGCTGGTTATGGGACGCCTCCAAGCCCTGCCATCGACTACTGTTACAGACAATGGAGTTTAAGTGACAGTAGCCTGGAAGGACGTGCGCCAGAGAAGGATGCATTTCAAAGGTGTGTCTAAGCATTGTGTCATACTAAATTACATATTCAAATAATGTATAAACCGTAAACTTGAATAACGATTTTGAACACATTTTATTCAATATTATAAAGAAATAGGCTGAAGTTATTAATAGGTGATAGATACATCATATTTTATAGGATGACGCAATTACTCTCTCCAAAGCTACCACATGTTATTAAGACTTTGTGTGACAGCGTAGCAGACTTGCGAGTTTGGACGCCTAAAAGGCGAAAATATGTCATCTGATGGAGACCTTAAAGCTATAATTATTAATATAACAAGATGATTAACATACAAGTTAATAAAAAAATCTCCGGATGTTCTTAAAAAGCAAGCTTTTCTGAATATTGACGTTTTCTTGGTACACCTAACTCAAAAACATATAACATTTCTGAAAATTTGTATTTATACCCCTTTAGATTGCCATAGTTTGACCTTTCGATCACCAGATGATGTTTTGTGAAAATGCCTGCCACAGAAGCGGGGTAGGCATTTTGTATTCTAAAATTCCAAGCACTAAGTTCATAACCACCCACAGATAAATCTATATATATAAAATATATATAAAAATTCTGGCTGTCTGTGTGAGAGGAAATCAACCGTACGCCCGTCTACATCTGCAGTCAATGTGGAGCGTGTGCGGCTAGCACTTAAACATCTCTATTTGCTGTGTCTGTTGGTACTTGCTTTGATGTGATAACTTAATTAGTGCGTATGCATTTACATTATAAAACTCGGATATACTTTTTTAATTAACCCTGTAACCTTTCTAGTTAATGGAAAATTCTCATGATAGATTCGATTTCGGGACCACTAATGGGGTTTGCTTATGATTCTTTATTTAAAATCATTAACATTTATTATGCAATTCGCTTTTCTTCTCTCTGCTTCTACAGTTATGTTGGCGAGAGTGGGGGACTGTATAACAAGTGTAACAATAAAGTACGACCAAACTTTCAGGACAGATTCCTCACAAGTAGAAGAATAAAATATGTTATATGAACATGGATCCGGAAACGCTTTATTTCCATGTTAGAACTAATTTTCTACAATTGTCCATAATACATTAATCATGAGAGACATACAGGAACAGAACGTACCAGCATACAACATGAAACTCTTTACATGAAATGTTCAAAATACCCTTCATATATGCATCAACATTACCTTCGTTCAAATGCAATACAAAACACTGGCGGTGAACCTAAGAATTACAGCTTAACCCGACGTAACCGAGAGGGCATTTTGAACATTTCATGTAAGAAAGAGTTTTATGTACTGTGCTGGTACGTTCTGTTCCTGTGTATTTCCCATGATTAATGTACAATGAAGAGTTGTATAAAATGAGTTCTAACATGGAAATAAAGTGTTCCCGGACCCAAACTCGTATAACACATTTTCTTTTACTACGTTTGAGGGACCGCCACGGGTGGCCGAGGTCGTTAAGGCGCGGACTCGTGAGCGGGAGGTCTGAGATTCGAGTCCCGCCAGGACCGTCCTCCCTGACTGATTTTTTTTTTTCCCCCAGGTTTTCCTCAGTCCTCATAAATGCAAATGCCGGGGAGATACCTAAACTTCGGCCAGGGACGTTTTCTTCTTTAAAAATATCCTTTCCCAATTTATCATTTCATCTCATGTGTCCACTGCCTGTGGTGCCTTAGTAGTAAAAACGGGCGTTAAACACCATTCAAAATATAAATAAATAAATAAATGTGTACTGAAAGTTTGGCCGCGCCTTTTTATTACACCCGGTATAGCAAAGGTGAAGAGGCAGATAACCGACGGCGGCCGATAGAAAGGAAATGTCGTGCTATTTTTCTCTGGCAAGAGCTTTCCATGCGGATGAACATTTTATATCCAGCAACATAATAGGATACTTTATAGAATGTAGAAGGAGAATAGATGTCATCCTTTGAATCAGAAATAGATCTCGAGGAGGACAATGAAAAGGTTCATGGGCATTTTTATTGGACTTTCATAGATCGCTAGAAAAATGTTTTGGAAGGAAGACACGTTTGGTAGCTATAGAAATTGCGCTTTTGTGCACGTGAGCATCAAGGATGGGAGGGGAAATGTTGTCTCTGACTATTGCACATTGAATGTTTTGTACTGGGATTTACTTCTTAAAACAGTTCTTTCGTTTCGTATTTGTTGTTAAAGTTGTTCGAAGTTGTGCTACCAATTTTAATGTCGCAGTATACTGTGGTCACATTAAAATGATAAGAAAATACTTTTTATGTCCTTAAAACGATATTACTTCTTCTCCTAACAAATGCTACATTACGGATAAGTTCGACTACAATTGTGCATAAATATGCAGGAATATCTATTTGTCAACAGTTTGCTCTACACTAGCTTATCATTAAATTATTTTACATGCTATTTTATATCCAAAACATCCGCTAAGCAAAGTTAAAAAAAAAAAAAAAAAAAAAAAAAAAAAAACCGAATAAGGTGCAAACTCCCTCTGCAGATGCTTTCGAAGCGCCACTGAAGCTCCTTTTGTGCACTGCGCGGGAAAAAAGAGCTGACAACGTTCGGAAATGCAAGAACTCACTACTTCTGCCTTTGCATGTGCAAGTATTCTGCAGCAACGTTCACAGAGCTCTGGCATCTTAAAAATTACGACCAGACATTCCCAATTCGTATTGGCTGTTCAGTTTACTCCGCAGAAAGCAGTTACGCTTGTGGCATTGCATTATCAAGTTTCTTGCGGAACTCTGTTTTTGTTGTGGTGAAGGTCATGTCCGTCTCCCCTGCACGTTCAATGTGATACATCGCCTTAGAGATGCATTCGCACCAATAAACGAAGAAGAAATTATCAATGCATCCGTCGCAATTAAGAAGTGATCTTGCTTATTTCCGCTTCGTTTTGAATGCCCACTATGACATGACGATTCATTTGTGTAGCCTGCTGAAAGTGTTTTTGTGTTAATGAACTTGCATTGAAGCTAAAAGAATAGCCCTAATCCTATTGCGAGATGCGATTATTATCACTGTTTTTACACAATGGGTCACGTAGCAACTTGAAGGACTAGATTATTAATAACTTTTAGCGAATTCCGAAGGAATGTAAGCTATTGTGGTTGTGTCCATTAAAAGATTTTTGAATTTTTTCTTCAAATTTCCATCGATCTAGGCACCAAAAATAACAATGAAATATATATATATCCGTTAAAGCTCTGGCTTTCGCAATCTTTGTTCTCAACGAAACTCGGTACATAACCATCAAATAACAAACAACTCGTCGAGTTCGTTTATCAGCAAAGTTGAACTATTAGGAATGGGGATTAACCTAAAGCGATATTTTTTTAAAAAAAAATTGAAAAATCGCTCTGGCGGCCACAATTTTTGTTTTTTCTTAACGAAACTCTATAAATTTCTTTAAAGTAAATTGACAGAAGTAGTTTTTGAAAATAATGGCAATCGGGTGTGGGGGTATACCTGAAAAAACGAAAGGGGGTCAAAGTGAAATTTTAAAATCGCTGTAGTGGCGGAAATTAAAAAAAAATAAATAAATAACGGACTCGGTATATGCCACTGTAATAAAATAAAAAAAAAAAAGAAACAGTTTTCTAACAAATCAGTGAGATCGGGTTTAGGAGGGGAGTTTATGCGAAACACAAAATTTAAAAATCGCTCTATTGGCGTTGATATTTGTTTTTTCACAACGAAACTCAGATATATTTTTTGAAAATCAGGGAAATCGGGTCATTAGTAGTCGGAGTTTACCTGAAACCCAGAATTTAAAAATCACTTTAGCAGCAACAATATTTGTTTTTTTTTAACAAAATTCGACATAAACCATTTAAGTCATATAATTTATGAAAATCATAAAATAGTTTCTGAAAATTAGGGAAATTGGACCATCAGAAGTAGAGGTATATTTGAAAACAGAAATTTAAAAAGCTCCCTTGCGTTTAATTTTCTCTGTATTGTTTTAAAATAAAGGGACAAAGTAATTCAGCATATAAACTGTATTTATAACATGCATATGTTTTATATTTAACAAAAGCATTATCGAGAAGATGGCAAATGTGAAATATAAATACGTGTTTGAGAATTATATTTTTATGTAAGAGCGCTCTTTAGTAACATTCACAAAACGTTTGCGTTACTTGTTTTTACTACAATAACATTTACATTAAATTTCAAAGCCAATGCATAACGATGAAACTTTCGATTGTTTATTACCGATTGTGTACACTTGCTTAGAATATTGTAATTGTTTTTAAATAGTAACATGTTTTTGTTTTATTGTAACGTGCACATGTTGTTCTTAAATACACAATATATCTCAAAAGTTTCTGTTATGTTTCTTTATTTTAGTGAATATGAAGATATCTAGGGCTCAGTTCATAAACTGGTTACATTTAAAAATGTTTAAAACTACCATACATTATGACTGTCTATCAGTGGATATGTTTAATTTAATTAATAGTATCCCATTAATGTTTGTGGTTTAATCCTGAGACACTTATAGATTGCAGGAATTCTAATTTTGTTCCCCTAATACTTTTCCTAGGTTTTGTAGCATTAGCTCACCACATAATCACAGTAGGAATAGGTGTAGACATTCGAGCGCAGTAATGCCATAAGTTATTTCATTTAATTAATTAACAACGTCATTATTTGGCTTTCATATTCCTTTTACTTCTTACTCTCCTAGGTGAGAAATTTCGCTTAGTTTACACAGTGATGACGTTTTATTTCTTCTGACTTTCATGCTAAATATGTGAACAATTCATAAAAGAATACGCCAGATGAAGCTTGAAAATCAGTTCTGATAAAACAGAATATTTTGTAATTATTAATTCGAATCTTTTCATGAGATAAATATTAATCTCTTCTGTTAAAGTTTCTGTCTCCACGTTGCAATCTTTTGAAGCACCAAGTTCTTTGTCAGTTTTTGAAGACTTTTTCATGAAATGCCTTCCAAAACTCTACGTTTGTTTTAAACTTCTCATCCTTTATACTTTCCTAACTTCAAGCTCTCTGAAAGCAAATTGCGCACTTAACTGCCCTTTTTTAAACCTAAAATGGACCTTTGGATTGTCCGTACCATTGTCTCTGTTACTGAGAAGAAAGCACAGAGTATCTCAGATAATGAAGTCAATGCATTAAAAGAGCAACTCCCAGTTCGCAGAACTGTGCAAATGAGGCAAGAGATGCTTCCATGCCACCTGACAAAGCGTGCCAGGAGAGTTTGTCCATTTATGCTAAAGACTAATGGTATGTAACGGTGAAGGAATTCTCTAATACAGACTGCTTAATTTCTATGGTATGTGGCTACTCCAACGCTGCAACTACTGTTACACTGTATACTCCATTTCAAAGTTGTGGTTTTTTTTTCCTACAGCTGCACGAGAATGTTTTTAAAAACACCTAAATAATAATCAAATCTAAAACTGTATTACTCCCATTTTGCATTCAATTCAATGATTAACATGCAGTAATAATTAAAACCACTATATTCCATTAACTTACAAATATACAGGAAAATATTACTATGATTTTTGACTAGATACGAGAGTAATTGTTTAATGTTCGGGATTCTACAAATTAGAAGAGCATAACTCACCAACCCTGCCTATTTCTTTTCGGTGTAGTCTCCATAAATTACGTTCTCCGAAACCATCGTGAAAGTCACACTATGCCTCTTTAGAGATACCAGCAACCCTCTCTTTAGGACGCAACAGCTACTTCCGCGCTCCCAAACTGTTTTTCCTCGACAGAAACAGGTAAAAAAACAAGGGGAGTAGATCTGGACTGTACGGTGGGCGATTCACCAAGTCACGCCCGATTCTTGCAGAAACTTCATCGTTTTCAAAAGCATGTGCATAGATACATGGTCGTGTGCAAGGTGCAATCATCGTGATCCAGACTTTGGTGGTGTACCAGTTAGCAGTGTTTACTTTTTGCTCCTGGAGTGGAATGATTGCAATATGGTCACTTGCAGAGAAAATACTGGCAACCATCTTCCACTTTCATGGCACTTTCATCACTGACAGTCTCTTTGATTCGGGGGACAGATTGGTAAATCAGTTTTCGTCACGTGCTAAGTTACTGTAAACACGGTGAGTGCTCCCATTCTCAAAACGACGAATCATTTCCTGGCACTATTACATCTTTGCTTTTTTTAAGGCTATGGGATACCCGATAACAACAAAACTTCTTCATAAGAAGAAGCTTGTGCAGGATTTTTGTAAGTCACACCCAAATTGTTCTTCACTAAGGCTTCTACACGCTCAATCTTTTAAACTGGGATTTTTTTCCCTTTGATGTTTAACGCCCGTTTTTACTACTGAGGCACTACATGCGGCGGACACTGATAATACATGAAATGAAATCATAAATTGTGAATTTTTTTTGAAGTGTTTCAAGCCTAAGTTTAGATATCTCCTCGGTATTTGCCATTTATGAGGACTGAAGAAAACCTGGGGAAAAAAAAAAAAAAAAAAACTGTCAGCGAGGACGGTCCTGGTAGGAATCGGACCCCAGACCTCCCGCTCACGAATTTGCACCTTAGCGACCTCGGCCACCCATGGAGGTATTTTCATCTGTGACTATGGTCGATGCATGCCCCATATATAACTCGCCTTAACTCTGCAAACTAGTTATATATAATTTTACAAAACTCTCTGTAATTTTTACAGGCATTCTCGTTGGCTCACCGTAAAAAAAAAAAGAAAGAAAGAAAAAGAAAAAGAAAAGAAAAGAAAAAGAAAAAGAAAACTGAACGAAATGCTGACAGAGGAAGTCCTCAGCTGTATTTGTGTTAGCTGAGTGCACATTGTCATAGCATGACTTATTAGCATCTGTGCACACACTATTTTGCATTAACAACGAAAGTTCAGTAAGAATACACAAAGTAAAACAATGACAAAGTTATATTCTTCCTGAAGAGCCAAGCTCAGGCCTTTCTTCTTGTTCCCTAATGAAGTATTTCATTCTTCCCCAACATGGAGAACGGCCAAAGCAAGACTTTCAAGAATTGTCAAAATATTTGGAGTCATAATTAAAAAGTCAAAAAAAACAAGGCATTAACAAATAACATATTTGCAGTTCAGTACAGAAGAATAAGAACATAAATCTCACTATTCTTTTATTTTATACTCCCGGATGCTCCAAATCATCTCTTCTACATAGAATACTGTAACGTCACGCATATGCGCATTAATATTTATAATGCAAAACAGATATTCTGATAATCACAAAAATACACAAACAATACAAAATATTAATGCGTTTTACCAATTAAAAGTAAGCAGTTAAAGGATCAACATTTATGGCCAGGAGTCCCTCTATACTGTAGACAAAGGTTTGCAATTTGTTCTTCAGAGTTCTAGAAAGATGAAGAAGCTTAAAACATTCGATGAGCTAAGGAGGGAGGAAGTTTGCTGAATAAAGTGCGTGTGTCAAATTAGTAGCGGTTTTTTTTCTTTCTTCCTTCATTTTGTTTATAAGCTAATGCCAAAGATTTATCAGAGTCCCCTTACAAAGACAGCTCAGTTAATGAGTAGGGAAGGAAGTAAATAAAAGCCCCCAGATTACCGCTGGCAAGAACGCATGAAGCCCCAGTTTTTCTACCCTACCTTTATCATTGCTACACCAATACTAAGCTACTGAAATGTCGCTAGTGCTCTTAAATAGAAAATGCCCGTTACATACTTAATCATCAAAGATATATATATTAGTTTACAAAATTTTCTTAAGATTTACTGTCTCGATATTTTCGTATTTTAACTTATAAAGTTATAACCCCTCCACTATTACTAGTATATAAACTGCGCTTTGTTACGTTACTTTCGATGAATTCAAGCAATTTAATTCACACGTAAGCATTTAAATTAACTTAAATTAATAAAAATTAAAAAGAAAATAAATGTACTTTTGGGGTAATATGTATTTATTGAAAGGAGTATTTACATAGCAAGCCCACCACCCGATATATGGTACATAATTAATGTTATGTGATTATCATAGGTAATATTTTATGATATAATATGCATGTTAAAACCTAAACTAGTACCTAAAGGGCAACATGACAATGTGTGTGTAAAAATAAAAGTCAATTAGCAGACCAATAATGCAGCTATTTCATTTTCAGGTATATCTTGATGAGAGGTAACTTGTTTCGAATCCATTAGGATTTCTTGAACGGTCCGATTTTTAGGATTTGAGTTTCGAAGCCGTTACAGCAAGCTGGGAGTCAGTAAAGAGTAAATAAAGAAACTGTTCTTGTTAGCTTGATTCTTTATACTGGGTGATTTATCCTTCGCAGGACCGCTCTACGTGCATTTGGCCGAGTTCTGCAGTTCTCGTCTCATTTCCACGCTTGAAAGCTGACCAGAGAGCTGGAGGGGAAGTCCGTACGAGTTTAACTCTTGGAACGCATGTACGTGTGATTTGTTACAACGTATTAAGTATATTCATTATGCGACGACATGCAGTGTATTAATTACATTAATGTTGCTCAAATTAAGGCATTCCACTCCCTATTTCGATTAAGAATTGACTCATGATTTACGGGGATTGTTTCAAAAGAGATTCCCCGATATTCAACTTCCAACTCGAAGTTCGATTTACAGTTTGGTAAATAAATTTCGTGAAATGGGAAGTATCCTTGATAAAAGCGTACACAGCTACGTATAGTACTCAAAGAAGAAACGTTAGATGACACTGGACATACTCTGGAAGTTTTTCTGAGCAAACGGAATTTCCTATTCCTCTGTTCGAAGGCTACAAAGTTACTGAAGTTAAAATTACTGTAGTGCAACTTAAATTGGGTGACTCTACATCCTGGAGTAGATTTGTGAATGGATTTTAAATAGTGTGCCTTAGAGAGAAATTGATCCTAACCTAAATTTTCTTTACGGATGAATCTTGGTTCCACCTAAGTGGGTATGTTAATTCACAAAACAACCGATGATGGAATGCAGAAAAACCAACCTGCTTCAAGAGGAACCCCTACATGATAAAAAGATAAAAATGTGGTGCGCCATTAGCGGTAAGAATAAGATTTTTTTTTTTTAAAGAATCAATTTAACGGTGAAGTATGAACAGAATATTTTGCAACCTTTTCCATGAATTAACTGTGACAGAACGGTGCTTTGCAACTTTCCAACAGCACTCGTCGGTCCTGCTGGTGTAGTGGCAACCATACTTGCCTCGTAAACCCAAGATCGCGGGTTTAATCCCGGCCAGGGTCGATGGATTTTTTCGGACGTAAAAACCCTAAGTTGGCTTCCTTCGGAAGGAAAGTAAAGCCATCATGGGTCCCGTTTCACGCCCTGAATTGAATGGGACGCCGATGACCTGAGATGTTAAAGAGCGTTCATACATAAAGCGAATCAATCAATCCAACAACACTCTGCAACAGCCCCGTTACTCCTTGCATGCAATTCACTAAATATTTTATGAGAATCATTACTAAATATGTGGCTTCCTCGTTCCCCCGATTTAACACCCTGCAATTTTCTATCTCTGGGGTCATTAAAGGAAAAGTGTACAAGACAACAACACAAATTAAATGAACTGAAAAATAATATTCGTGAAGAAATGTCTTCCATTTCTCGAAGGGAACTGCAGAGGGTAATGGTTAATCTCATAACTGGATGCCAGAAATGTATGGAAAATGAAGAGAGGCAGTTTCAACATCTTGCTTGGTAATGATGGGCAAATGTGTCTTTGTTATCCTACAACATCGAGAGAAAATGGGGGGGAAAAAAATTACTAAATGTCATTTTTATTTTTTTCCTTGTTGTTGGCTCTAATGTTTGGCACCTCTTTTCGATATTTTGTTCTTGTCGCTGTGATAATGCAGTACATATTAAATCTACGGCTCTTCCTTGTGAAGCAATACTGGATTATGAATTCAATTACAACTACTCGAAGGGTATACCAGAGAGAATTTTGTGTTCGCAATCCCCCGGAGAGAAACACAACATTGGCAAACATCGTTAATTTTTTTGACCAGACTTTGGAAACTGCAGAGTCCGCCCGGATTTTCAGGGAGTTCGTTGAGCAACTGTACGATGTAGAGCTGGGTCGAGGATATTTTCAACAAGATGGCGCTACACGCCATACATGAAACCAATCCATGGCACTAAGTGAAATTTTCTTTGACGACCAATAATCTCCAAGAACCCGTGGCCACCAAAATCTGCTTTGATAAACGCGGGTTTCTTCCTATTGGGTTACTTAAAAGGCAAGAGCTTACGCCACACGCCCCCAGGCATTGGGCGATCATAAGCACAACATTACACATAAGATTAATGGTATGGAACACAGTTCTCCATCGAGCGGCCAGTAACACGGAACGACGTATTGAGTTTGTCTTATACAGGAGAGAGAACGTTTTCAACATTTTCTATTGAGTTAATAGCTTCCCAAAGATACTCTTAAGATACCTTTGAAGCATAAGCTGTGGCTAGCACCATTCGTTTTTTAATAAATAAAGAAAAAAATGTGTTAATTCTATATAAATCACTGTGTATAACAATGACTTGATACACACGGCTAATTGATTATATAGAAATGATCTCTTATATAAATATTGCATGTGTTCACGTTATTTCATTTATATTATTTTATATACAAGTACACTTTAGCAAAAATAACTTAATGACAAAATATTTGAAATGCATATAAAATGTGCAAAAGGAAACGTTTGTGCATTTGAAAATAACGACAATTGACATACAATTGGCTAAGAATGTTATAAAAATTAGTAAAATAGGAATGTGATTTTTATTTCAGATATTGCGTTCTAATGTTTCCAGTGCAAAAACTAACACAAGATACATAGAACAGTTTTATGCCAATTTTTCTATGAAAATCATCAGGTTTATAGTTCTTAGAACTATTTTTACAAGTAGTATATATTTTGTCTTGAATAGTACAGCAAACACACAGCAGCAACTGTATGAATGATTTAAAAACTTTCTTGGCATATTCACTTTCTCTAATAACGAATAACCTATAAAAAGAAATGCGACCCACAACGCAAAACTTAAGAAATACTAATAGTGCAACAGCTAAATGTCTGAAAATGAATTAAGCCTGCATAGAATTCATTCTGGTTTCCATAATAACATAACATATAATTTCTATGAATAAATATAAAACAAAACAATAGTTTTAAAGTTAATTCATTCCATGAAGGGCTATAAAGATAGTAATATATGAATAAAAATAAACAAACGTTTCTGTCACACGCATAAAACTGTGCTTGATGAACAAAAACCTGGTTATTTGTTTGAATTCAGGATAAAAAAAAGGGGGGGCACTAGAGTTACTGTTCAGTTTTCTTGAGAAAAAATGTGTTCGGATGCGAATAATTGTTTTCAAAAAATGGAAATGGAAAGGGGAACGGTGCAAACATTGTTGACAATGCGCCGATTCGGTCGCAAATAACTCTGTTTACAAAAGTGAAAATGAAAACGGGAGCTGTAATTAAAATCCGCTTTGCGCGTTTGTTACTCAAAGAAACAGCCTGTGTGTACTGCTACTGATAACAATGTTTTTTCTCCCCATTTCTTTCTTCAATGTTAAAATTATATTTTATAAGTATACATATTGCTTCTTGACTTACTTTCAATGGTATTTTATTCAACAAAATTATTTAAGTACCTAATCACAAAAAACTATTGAATTTTTTTTTTTTAATTTTACTCCCCACTCCGCTATCTATGTCTCAAAATAATAATCACATTTAGTCAACGACCTTGTTCGCTCTAGAAACAAAAGTGGTATGCATAGTGGATATGAAATGTGCTTGGAACGTTGGGTAAAGTGTTAGCGTTTCTTATCTTTCCATCCACAAAGTAAAGATTACAATTCAAACATATTCAACCCAGTAAGGGAATAGTACAGTAACAGGACACGGTCCATAATGCTCATATTTGCAAAAATTTAAATGTGTAACGTTTGTAAAATGAGATCAAGATGTTAGCGTGTTGAATGATTAACAAATAAAATATCGGTAAAATGACAGAATAAACAATAAAAATCAAATAAGAGAGAAAATCCAACTGTTCAAAATCGCATATTCCCCTAAAAGATCCCAGAGAATCAGAGAAAGACAAGAAATTACATACAAGAAGAATAAGCTCAAAAACAAGAAGATGAGGAAGGTAACACTCAAAATGAATCAGAAGAGGGGCGCAGAATTAATAGAAGAAGAGAATAATGGTAGTCTTCAGTCGGAAAGAAAATAGCTGAGAGAAGAAGTAAATCGAGAAGAAGAGGAGGAAAATATAAGAAATAAATGGAAAATATAGAAGAGGAAACAGAAGTAAAAAGCACCAACGACCAATGATGAATGTACAGATAAAAGTTGAAACGCAGAAGAAGATGAAGGAAACAGAGAAGAGAAGGAAACTGCAAAGTCAACACAACACGAGTACAGCTGCGGCTTGAGATCGGCAGCAACCTCATTGATGTTCAGGTCCTGTTGCCTGGAGTTACGGTGGGGATCAGCCGGTTACCGACCGTCAGCAGTGAAGATTTTAGATTGTAAATTGTATAAAAGTTTGTTAATTAAGTATCTGTAAACTAATTAATTGTAAAAGTAAAGATATTAAAAAAAAAAAAGTAAGTTGATTGAAATATAAGAAGTTTAAAAAGTTATTGCTATTGTAGATTTAATATGTTGTAGTTCAGATAGTTTTAGTGCTGGTTTCCATTGTCGGTTTAGTTTTTTGAAATTTTAGTTTTAGAATCTAGAATATAGTTTTAAAATCAGCAGAATTTAAATTGTATTGATAAATGCAAAAAAAAAAAAAAAAAAAAAAAAAATAATAAAAAAAAATAATAAATAAATAAAATAAATAATAATAATAATAAATAAAAATTAATCTGGAGTATTATGTACTAATACAGAATCAAGTTATCAGGATATAAGTATTGCAGAATAAAATTTAAAAAAATATCAAAAGTTCATACCTATTTGGGTGTTCAGTTCGGAACATGCATTAGGTAAATGCAGTATCTGTTTCTGAAGGTTTGTTGACATATATCAAGAGTATAACTGTGCAGTTTATGTAACCAGAGCAACTTGGTATTCAAACAATGGGAGGAATGAAGACATTGGAGATGGTTAGCGGCAGATTTCTAGTCACCTGCTTCGTGCCAGCAAAAACCGTGTCTTGCAACAAGAGCTCTGATAAAGAAAAGGAAAGGAATGTGTCATATATTTTCTCCAACATCAGATAGTCATATCCACAGTGAATGAACTTGTTAGTACCGCTGTGAAGGTCTTCGAAAATCTTCCTGCGGAGACATTGATAATGACTTCCTGATCTTGTAACACGTCATGGTTGAATGTGTGAAGGTTCATGGGAATGCTATATATTACCTCACATGGGGAAGCAGATTTTACAACAGGTCTCTGTGCTTTAGTTTTCTATTGCTAACCCTGCATTGTTATCTCGATCCTTGAGTGATTAGTGGTCTGAAAGAATTGCTTTATTACCCATTCATTATATTTGATCAGCACTCTCTAAATAAGTACCTATAACCCTTCATTGTAAATACATAAAGAAAAGCGAATATAATTTTGGAAATATTCTCAAAATCAGGATATTCCTGGGGTTGGGAGCACTGGTGCAAACCGTGTCATAGCGTTTTTCAGAGTGGCAGATGCTACAACTGAATTCAAGTAATTTGAAGGACTCTCATTTAGTGCTTGCTCTTGCGAAAGTCACTTTCCTTGACTTGATGGAATAGAAGCCACTGGATTGCATAACATTTACCAAAACGACGGAGCACTCCGCCTTATGCGTCACGTTATAAATAACGGATTTTCGGATCGATGAACTGAACGCAATGTTTCAGTACTGCGGAAGAGAAAATACAGATTTTATCCTGACAAACGTTCAGGTGAAAAATGTTGCGTGAATTGGCGCAATGAGTGGGCAATTGTCAGAATATTCCGCGTACGGAAGGAAATTGATTTCCGTTTTATGTGCCAAGCCATTAATTCAGCTTATATTAAAACTTGGTGAATAGAAATTGACCAAAATACCCATAATATTAATAGGATACACACGTTCTTTATAAAAATCAATTGAAAACAATGTCTCTAATACATCTATATTTATCGATTTGAAGAAACTACTGTTCTGTCCACGACTGACCTGAATATTGAATATATAGACTATTCCCTGGTAAACAAATACATTCATTTTAAAATAAAGGTATATGCAGTAGAACTATAAGTTGCCAATAAGAATTCCTTTCTACATAAAAATTAATAGAAATATATTTCTATTAAAATATACAGTACTTTGTCTAATTCATCATATTAAATTTGTCAAATAAATCAATCACAAAACCATATAACTTTTACGCCAAATGGAATACAGCTCAAACACTGCCACGAAAAGGTAGAATAATAAAATTCCTCCCGTTCAAAATAGACTAATTTATGAAGAGTGTTCAAGTTGGCAGCTATTGGATTTACCCATGCCACGCATTCAATTTGTAAAAATGAAAAAGAACGGTAACCCAAGATGACTCAGGGGAAGTGTTGTACCCTAATGTAATAGAGCGAAGTATCTGTGAGGGGTTTCGGAGAGGAGATCGTGGCCTGTCAGCACCCCTGATTCTCTTGTCACTTTCTCTGGGATGAAAACCTTTCCAGTTCTTGTTTTGACCCATATTGATGTTACATGAGTTTTCATCCATGGAAGGCGGCAAGGTTGGGAAAGAGCTTAAAATATCCAAACGCTAAATTCAGAGATAGTAGAGGCCCCTTAGACAGCAATTTGAGATAGAGATTTGAATAGTGTTTAAAGCTCGTTTTAACTATTGAGGCATTACAGGCGGTGGACACTGATGATACACGAGATGAAATGATAAATTAGGAAACATTATTTTAAAGCGTTCCAGACCTAAGTTTAGGGTACTTCCCAGGCATTTGCCATTTATGAGGACTGGGGAAAACATGGAGAAAACCTCAGTCAGGGAGGACGGTCCTGATGGGAATCGAACCCCAGACTCCCACTCGCGAATCTACGCCTTAACGACCTCGGCTACCCGTGGCGGTATAGGGAATATTTAATCTGCCTGTTCAAATTTATGCCATTAAATTTGTAAAGGACCAGTACGCCACTCACTACTGAAGCTCCGGTTCGAAATATTTTACCATACAGTATCGGGTGAAGTTGGAAAGCATGTCGGTATGAAAATGGCGTCAAATAAAAGCGGATCATATAATCCGAGTTATGATTATTTTTTTACTTTGCTATGAGCATACTTTATAAAATTAAAACAAACCTCCAAGCTTATGGTCTTCGAAACCACAGTCCGTCGCTTCGTACATTAGACCACACAGGTGGATGATTTCTAGATTAATTTGTTCAGTCATTATCATTAGTCCCATGTTTTATACAATTAAATCGCTAAACTTAATATAGAATTGAACATGATTAAACTATTAAAAATCACGCAAAGCGGTTTGTGGATATTTTAAGCAAATGTTTGCCCTACTTCGCTTTAATAGTTACTTATTAGCATTTAATATCGACTTCTTGATGACCTTTACTTTTCATTGTGGACCATAGATTCCGCATCTCACCCTTCTAAGATTAATGCTGTATAGTTCATTAACATCTAGTATAGATAAGAGTTGCCATATATTGTCTTGTCCACGTTCGTACCGTTTCATTTTGTTTTATTTATTTTATCTAGCTGAACATGACATTGTGGCATATGGGGGAGTAGTTATTAAATACTGATAATACGGAAGTTAACAATATAGGGTGGCTTTACATAATATTGGGCACGTAGGAAGGCGTTGTGCTCTGATTCCATGTGCTGTGAAAGTGATAGCTACATGTTTGAACTGCTACGAAAATTAGCTCTGCGCATGCGCAAAAAGAAATACGTTACGATTGAGCGTGGGTATGAGGAGCAGTCGGAAGCTGAGTTTAGAGGGAGGAGAACGTCTTGCCATATACTCCGATGGGCAGCCCTAACGGTAATGTCCAGTTAAATTAGATATATTATGTAATGTACTGGATGTTCTTATCTGATGTCAGTGGTTAATCTATGTCCTGGTACCGTTATTTCCCCGGCATTTTATAGTTTTAATAAGAGATGATTAAGATATATTCTGATATAAGAAGTTAAGCTATCCCCATGTCCAGCCAGTTGTATTAGGAGTTGTTCTAATGTATTAATAGCGAGTGCTCTAATAATTTGGGCTGTGACAATATAGAATATAGAAAACGAATTTTGCACCATAGAGCATTTAATATTTAATTGTTGTCATGTTGCTGCTCCTGATTATTATTTGTAATAAATTATAAAGATTGTTGGCGAGCTGAAACTTTTCTGTAGTTTCTCCAACAAACTAAAGTCAGGTTCTTTTTACACCAGAAGTCGAGAAAGCAGAATTAATAAATTCCTTTCCACTAACCCCAATTGAAACAGATAAATTGTTTGATGAAAAGGCAATTTCTAATGAGATACTAGACAAATTAAATAAATCCTCTTCTTCTCAAATTCGCAGTGTAAATCCTTAAATAAAGATATTTAAAGAACTTGGTGTGATAAATTTAAATGTGTAAAATTTTCGAATGCCATAGAATTTATGTACTGTCTTCCTTATGCATCTGAATCAGAGGAGAGAATATTCTCCTTAAAATTAAACTAAAGTAAAATCTCTGTTGTCATTTATTAATGCATTTATTCTGTCAAAGGAAATAATTTTTTTGAAAGAGGTACCGCCTTGCTTGAATATGACAGATATAAAGTCAGTAATTCACAATAACCATGTGTTATATTAAACACATTTCTCTTATTCCTTGATATTTCTTTCTCAAACTTTTGTGTTCTGAATAGGCGATTTAAATTCCCTGTTTTCTGATTCCTTAGAGAAAAGTCCGTATTTTTGTTTTCAAAACAATGGCAACCCCGTATACGAGTTTTCGTTATCAACACTTTCATTCTCTTTGATGCCAAATTGTTTCTTTTTGATTATAACGCTATGGCTAAAGTCTCGATGAAAGTAATCAAAATTGTAGCCTTTATCAGTAACATTTGAATTTGTGTATTCATTCGTGAGAAACAAATATCGGAACTGAGGCCTACATGCCTTAATTCTTCCTAATATATAAAATTGGTTTCAATAATTCATCCTCAAGTACCTCATTAATTTTTTGCGCGGCTTATGAAATGGCCATTGAAAATTTGGTTAATGTCTGCGAGTAGGGAGCTGTTTTGTTGGTTCGGTTCAAATTTTATTGTTTGCCTGTATTTATACTTTCTGTTGTGGAAATGGAGGATTGTTTGTGTTTCTTTGCTGCTGGGAGTCTGCTGATCTATTTCCTCAAGTCCCACATTGTGCACGAATTCGTTGATAACGTCAGTTCCCAGTTCTTTCCAAAACTCAGCCTGGATCCAGTAAATATGATATTGTGTTTAATCGAAAAGGAAGTCTTTCGCTTTACTTACGTTTGCTTTGCCTGTCTAACAAAGTAATTTCTGTTGAAGCTTACCCTATGGCACTCAATGACTGTCTTCTCTTTAAAAGTTTTTCCGTATTCACGATAAATGTATTGCTTTAGGCTTGAGAAATGGGAATGTCTATACTGACAGCTGTGGATAAAAATAAATACATCGTGTTTTTTTTTTTCTCATTCTCTCTTCAAATATTGCAAAAAGAGCCGGTTCTGAGTCTGCAGCGGATGTTTGCTGAAGATAACGATATATCCCTGTTCGTCAAGCGCACCCCTATTTGGTAGCTTTACCGCGGTGACATTCCAAGTTGTCAACCGTCGTTTTGCATTCCATTAATTTTCCTGTTTGTTTTGTTGTCACACTGGCAGGGGAGGAGTACTTGGAAAATCGATAGCGTTAAAAGTGAATTCCGAAACCCATTCTGCTACACTGCCCCCCCCCTTCAAAAAGAATATTAATGTGAAAGCTTGATGCTAAATAGATCCGGTAGCTCCTAGAACTTACTGATGTCATAACATTTACAGTCATGACGCAATATTTCAGTTTTATTATTAAAGTATCTATTTTCGATTTACTTTTTGAAAGTAAAAAGTGGGGGCGAAAGAGTGCATTTATAATCTTTTGCTCTGAATCATACGTAACTCTAGTTTATTGCCAGAAAAGTAAAAAATATTTAATGACATTTTAATATAAATATGCCATCCAAGCCCTAGTGTGGGTTTTTTCGTGTTTTCCCCTGTCGTTTAGGCGAATTCTGGAATGAATCTTTCTAGGAATCTTCCACTCTCCCACTTCATTTCATTTCGGTTGTTCTGTTATACGGCGATGTGGGTTAGTGCTGTGTGCGGTGTTATGGTGGCTTGTACTTTGGAAAGGTTTCTGTCCCGGCTTCGGTATGGAAATGAACCTTGGAAGGGCCTCCACAGTCGTCGAAGTGTTTTATCTGCAACATATTACAGACCCCGTCTACATTCGTGCAGTCAGTCGTGTAGTGAATACCTCAACAGAAATACCAAAGTATGCTGTTCCGCCCCAAACACTCAATATCGTTCAAAGTATCCTTTAGATCCTTTAGTTTTAGCAACCTTTATATTATTAAATGATCTAAAATCATAAATTAAAAAAATCTTAGACTCCATGGTTTGCATGCCGAGTACACCGACAAGAACCGTAAATTTAAACCTAAGAAATGTAGCACTTCCCAATTTGTTCATTAGAAATGAATGCAACTAGAAAGTTTCTACATTTTACCCCCAGAAAGAATGCTGAATAGTTGCGACCACGGATAACTGTACATCGGGGATAAAGTATGAAGATCTATTGCTAGATAGGAGATACAAGATAGCGATTAGACATTAGAGAACACCACCAATCTCACACATTATCTGCTTTGCCCGATTGTTATAATGCTGTTTGCGTTTCTGTATGCAATAAGAACCTAATATAGGATGGAAAAGGAAGAAGCGTAAAATTAAAACAGAGGAAAGGAATAAGATTAATACAATATAAAATTGCAAACACTAACACAATCATAAAGCAGGCAAATAGTTACAAATTATTTAGACTGCAACGTCTCCTTCCAAGAAAGCTATGATATAGTAAAATTTAACCGCATGTCTGGAACCATAAAAAGAATTTTAAGTAAAAAATATATAAAAGATACACAATTGAAATTTTATAAAATAAGTGTTTCCAGCTCTACTCTACAGCTCAGAATCTTGGATCGCTAATAAGAGTGACGAGGAAAATAGCATCTAAAATAAGATTTCTTCAATACGTTTAAAAATGCCAAAGAAAATATAAAATGCTTAATTAGTAATTATAAACGATCTTAAAATGTGTCCAGAAACCCATTATTATAGACAGAACTTGAAATATGCACACAGAATGGATCGAAACCGTTATCCAAAGAAAATTTTGTTATATCAACCCGTACGTAAGAAGTTAGTGCACCCACAGCAAGAAATGACTGAAATCGCAACAGGTTTATAGCAGCAGTGTTGTATTTATTTGCAAAATATATTTGTTACAAATCTAACTCATACTTGTCGCATGTGTCCTGCGACGTCCGTGCTTTCCCAATACACTAGGACATACATGAAATTGCAAATAGAAATATTTAACTTCTTATATACACGAATAAAATAAACAGGAAAGAAAACAGCACAAAAGTAAATAGCTTACACTCCCTCACATATATGTACAATGAAGTAGTAAAAATATCGTGGCGCATGTTCCCCTATCCCCCTTCCCGGTTGTTTACCTCATCCGATCTGAGCTGTCTCACTTTGTTTAAAATTTACCTACTCCCTCCTACTCCTTCCTATGTTGCAGCAGAG
This sequence comes from Metallyticus violacea, assembly GCA_030762175.1. NCBI lineage: Eukaryota > Metazoa > Arthropoda > Insecta > Mantodea > Metallyticidae > Metallyticus > Metallyticus violacea. Next base: position 49,716,682 of record CM060840.1, on the reverse strand, counting down.
TCCAGCCTGCCATCGACCTCTTTCTCGTTAACAAACGGGGTCGATATATATCTCTTTCTGCATTCTTCCGTCCCCTTGCAGTACAACAGAATACATTCCCAAGATTCTTCCTCCGCAATTATATAGGACAGATTCTAATCGGTTTATATAACTTATCCTTTAAGCAGCAACAGCAGTAGTAGCAGAAGAAAAGGATTACATAGTGTATATAACAATATGACGAAATAATGAATTTAAACAACATCTAATGCCTTTGACCACGCTCAAAAATATTATTAAACTTAACTAGCCCTAATTAAAGACACGTGGAATATTGACATAAACTATCATTACCGGTTTGTTTTACGTTTGTCCATATGTATGGGAGTTATCCCCCTCCTTCGCTCTTGTCCCTAGCTTGACGTCAACCCAGTTCGGAAAGGCTCATGCTTGTGAATTGTATGCAGCATTTGGTATCGTAATCCCTTTTCTGTCCGTTAGCAAACGTAAAATGAACAGGGATTCAATTATTTATATATTTATTTGAAAGTTGCCAGATTGAAAATAGAAATCAGGAAAATAAATAATTAAAAAGTAATTGTCGCAATGTTGTTCAGAGAGCCATGTGCTGAACACGAATTATAAACAGTTTCATAGTATCCCCCCCCCCTTTTTTCCCTTCCTTTTTCCCTCTTCACTCCCTAAGTGAGGAACTTAAGCTGTTGACGTTAAATTTTATTCAAGAATGTAACGACAGAAAATGAGAGTGGCAGAATTTACTTGTGCTGTAGATACATACAAGGTCCTTCTCCATCAGCTCTTGAAGCTCAATAACCACTTGTCGATTGCATAACGAACTGATGGCTAAGCACGCAATAATAGCTTTTCATAAATAAGTCCTACGGAACATGGGTTGATCAAGTTCATACTCTTTAATAAGTGAAAATCCAAGCTGCACACCGAAATCCTGAACTCTATGCTTTGTTTACATAGTCATAATGACATTACTTGTATGGGGTGCAAATGCTAGAAAGCAAGGGCCGTATACAAGGCGTGGCATCCTGCGGAGGGAAAGGGGAACTTTAACGAGCCCCTTGTGCGCGTGCAGAATATTACGTGGCAAAGGTTTTTGTCTCTCGACCTTTCTGCATTAAATAACCGGAGTTGTGCCGTGCATATTTGTCTTTAAATTGATACGGCGAGGGGAATTACGACTTTGACAAGAAAATTCCTTCTTTATGCTGAGATACAGTTTCACGGCCATTGCAAATCCAGAGATATGTATAAAACAAAAACACAGTTTTATTTTTCCATTAATACAAATTCAATCTGAGTATTTATTCAGCATTGATGCTTATCAGAAACTGCACTTCGTTGTAGTGTCAGATTTTTAACCGCCTCAAAAGCAAGATGATCTATCATTTAGTGCTGAGCAAATAACCACTTTGTTTACATGGTACTAAAATGCCATACTGAGAAATGGAACTATTCCTTCGAAAACAAGATATCAGCATAAGCCTTATGCAAGTTAGGGAGGGCATTGGAATTTAAGGCTGCGAGCCAGAAAACTTCTGTTGTTTATATCGGAACGCTATGTAGACCTCATGGTATGGTTGATGCTTAGGCAACCTTGCGTCCATGGTTGAAAATGGTCTATAACTAGTCATATCACAATTATTTTTTTTTTTTTGTTTGGGCCTAACTTATTTAATTCGCTTCTCTTTTGCTCTGTTCTTCCAATTGACGAAGGTTTTAGGTTTAGACAACGTTAATGGATATTAGCCTGTTTTTCAAGCAATGGTATTTATTCGTTTTTTCATCTCCTTATTTTATACTTTTATTTATAAGATTATCCAGAATTAATTTATAAAGTATATTATTTACATTCGTAATGGATCTAGTTTTGAATCCAGTGTTTGATTTTGGGTTTTTTGGCAGTGCTCAATAGCTTCTAACATTTTTTCTCAAGCGGTTTTTAATCAGTGTTCATTTGTTCTTTTTTCGCTACTTTTCTATGTTTCTCTGAATTTCTTCTAAATTTATGCTCATTCTATCAGTTAGCAGTTTCGGTTTTTAAGCAGTACAAGAAGTTATCCCTGCTTGTAGTCTCCCTAGAAACGTGTTCATTTTGCTAAACCTTCAAACACTTTATCTTAGCAGCTGCACCTCAGCGTGAAGTTAATGCTGTAGGGTTTATTAAAACATTTGTGAAGCTGCTAAGAAAAACGACATGAATTAAACTTATGGAAACGTACGAGTTTTCATAACCAGTTCTTCTCAATATTAAAACTCACAGTTTGAGCATGAGAATTCCCGTTGATCAGATGCCTATTAAATTGTGTTCAGAAAGTCACCACCATTCTTATCGATCACACCATGTCACTCCAATTTACTTCTTTCCGTGATATTTAAGTTTTAGACTTCCGATTGTTTATCAGACAATATGAGCCTCCTAAAACAGACAAACACTAGAAACTGCGAATATCTGGTTATAAGCATGCAACTATGGAACATGCAGCAAAGTTCCTTAACATTAAGGGGGTAGTGTGGAAAAAGTCTAGCGAGATATTGACTGGCGAGGCGTGACCTTGATTCTGCTGGTAGTGGAGTTCGCACCATCTAAACTTACTGGCATTGATATACCCTCGCTTTTCATTCTGGTGCTACGATTGTTGAAACTTATAATACATGTGTTTCCTTATTTTTTTCGTTCTTTGTTTTATTGTGTGAGGTTTTAAAGGACAATGATGTAGCGTGTGTTTTCACTAGGTGTAGTATCGTATATGCGATGTACCGCCACGAGCGGCCGAGGTCGTTAAAGCGCGGGCTCGTGAGTGGGAGGTCTGGGGTTCGAATCCCACCAGGACCATCTTCTCTAACTTAAGTTTTTTCTAGGTTTTCCTCAGTCCTCATAAATGGCAAATGCCGGGGAGGTACCTAAACTTAGGTCTAGAACGTTTCCTTCCTTTTAAAAAAAAAATTCTTTCCCAATTTATCATTTCATCTCATGTATCATCAGTGTCACCGCCTGTGGTGCCTCAGTAGTAAAAACGGGCGTTAAACACTAATCAATCAATCAAGCGATGTCAGACCGTATTTGTGAGGAAATCCAATGGTAGGATATCACGAGTAACACGCGTTTGGGAAAATATCTTAGGAGGAATGAAAGCGCTCTTGACATTCATGAAGGATATTTTGGAAGCGTGACAACATAACTTTAGGGATATCTCCAAGATCTTCTGACTTAACTCCGCTTAACATTTTCCTGAGGAAAGGAAACATTTAAAGCGTATTGTTTGTTAGAAAGTCCTGCATTATGGAGGAAATGGAAAAAAGTTGCGATGAACGAGAATTTCTTACATGCCACTTTAGCAAACATGCAATGCTTTCGGACATACAGCAAAACCCGTAACAAGAGCTTGTTTCTCTTGAATCAAGGTATGTTATCGTGTATATTACTCTAATCACTACCTCTGAAATATTTGTATCGCAAGAATCCTCTATATCACAAGGTTTTCGTCACGTATTTAAGTAACATAAAAATCACCCATATTGCTATAAAGACAGTACATATGTGTGTTAGAGGTGATTCCAGCAATGCTGTTTGGTTTTATATATACAGTTTCCCCCCACAAAAAAAAAAAAGTTAACCGAAGATTGTGTGTGCAAAATAATTCTTACAAAAGAAAATGTTCCATGAGCTGAAGGAGCCAAATTTCAATATTGTGAACATGTTAAGTTCAAAGAGTATCAAGATGCTGAGTGTATCCAAAACTGATGATGGTCAGATGAAAGTGAGAGTCTGTTAATATTGTTTTCTCAGATGAATATGCACAGAGACCAGGTGATTGTGGACTGCTGTGTCACGCGTCTGTACTTCATTGAGGATTCACATGAAAACAGAAGTATACATGGAATAAGTTATTGAACGTTGAGGCTTTGGACCGTTTTGCGCACTGAACAACCTTGATAAGCAAAGCAAGTGTTTCTACAAGTTGGGACCGCCCCATGCTAGTCATGGAAATGGGCGCCTAACACCTGTTTCTCGGTCAGCTGATTTCTAAGACACTCAAACTTTCCATATCCTTCACGAAGTTCTGCTTTGGCCTTAAATGCTACGTTTTTGTGGGGTATAATGAAATACCCCATTTCTTGTAGTCTAGGCGAACTTCCTGGATACATCGAAACAGTTCTGCACAGTTAACTGCGGAGTAATGTGATGCTGTGTTCACTATAGGATGGTGAAAAACACAATGTACGATAGGTAATCGTGTACAAAATGTTATTAAAGTGTTATGTTACCACGCATAAGGATTGTCCAAATTAAACTAAGACTTTTGTAAAAGCGTCCTTGATTAATACGCATAGCTTTGCGTTCGCTTAGACAGCTCTGTGATTTGATAAATTGGTATTTTCTGAAAATATATGCTCTGTTTTCACGTGGTGAACTGTACGACCACATTTATCCTTAAAGCTCGAGGAACCCTGGAGCTCCTCCCCAACCAGTCCCGAGTGGCAGCGGGGAAAACCCATGGTATGACTTCTACTCATATAGTTAGATAACATAGACATTTTAGTTTTCAGATGGCTGGAGCGTGGTGTTATAAATGCAAAGGTAGTAGGTTCATCTCCCCCCCACCTCTGGTGGAGTTAAAAGGGGATGTGCCAGCACTACAACGATACGATTATATTTACGATTTTTTTTTTTTTTCCTGTTGCAGTTCAAAGAGATTTGCCACCATTACAATGATTTACCTGCCTACTTAGTAGCACACAATATCCTATCAAATTATATTTATGAAAAGGAGGCGAGCGTAGGCCGTTAGGCCGTAGCTCGCCGAGCAAACCATTGAGTCCACCGGTTTTTAGGATTAACCCGAGGTTAGATTCAGGTTAGTGTGTCTGTATATATAAATTAATTGCGAATTTCAATACGACAACGAAGTAATAAAATCAAGTTGAAATATACCTGAAAAACTCAGTTTTGTAATAAGAAACAACATAATGCAGCCAGAAAGTTACGAAGGACAACGCATAGGTCACGTTACTATTTATACATGCAATATTTACACAAGCGGATGGTTTTTTCAGCTCCAATCCTGCTTGCGGCGTTACTAGGAGTTTGGCTCTCTCCGTTGTCGCTCGGGTCAGGAGTTCCAGGTCCCCTCGAGCTTTAAGGGCAAGTTTCGGTCACCAATTCGCCCCAACATACCCAGCAAGCACTTATTTAATTTTTAAGGCAGTAGGTGTTAATGAAGCTGAAATATGTGTATGGGAATGAGCGGCTGCTAAGCAACACAACTTTTGCTATCGATGCTGAGCTCCGTGGTGCCCTTGAAGGTTGCTTCCATAGCCAACATGGACTTACTTTTTCAGGGTATTCATAATCTAGTGACGTGTTTAGACACACAGGGCGATTATGTGTAGCTGATGTGTAACCTATATATTATTACTTCTTGTATGTGCACACCAATAAACCATTACAGAAAAAATTAAGGGTGTCACTTTCATTTGGAAATCTCATATATATTTCTTCTTTGAAAACTCTACCGTGCAATACGGGGGGGGGGGGCTTCCTAGGTTTAGAGTATGAATAATTTCCTTTGAAATCAACCTCTTTGAGTGCAACTTTGTACCATGTTGCATTTCAACGTATAGATATTAAGAGCTGGAAGTGAAATTGGGCTAAGCTATGATGAAAGAGCAAACTAGAAATGACGAGCCCTGATTAAGGAAAACACTTAAGCTGCTTTTAACTAACTTGGTGCGCCATTATGAGCGGAGAACGTAAATCTCTCACGATAAAATTAATTCCTTGCGTTTCAAAACAGTTACTGGTCAGCTTTCAAATGCTGTCTTCGAAATTGTAAAAGCTGTATTTCCGTTTATAATTCATTGGCTGTGCGGTTCGACTATTTATACTCGTAAATTGACTTTAATTATTTCAATCAAATCGTAGGCTTATACGTATATAGAGCATTTCCTGAACTTTTTAGTCTGCTAATACTTAACAATTTAAGGGGATAATTAGATTTTCCTGTGTAGCTGTTCGTCAAAACCAATATACACAGTTTTCGATTAAGACAAACTGTAATTAATAAAAAGTTTTCTCCATTAGGGTGGTATATCGATCATTGCTTCTATCACCAAGACCGAATATATTTACCAAAACCCAATATGAAAAAATGGCGACCAAAGTAGTCCCATTATTGTCAATAGCAAATACGAAACTTTAACGCAGTATTGTGTTTATAGGTTGACATTATTTATCATTAGAAAATATTTCCATGGTTTCTTAGAATTTTAAATTGTTTACAAACAATATATCTCATGTGTAAACGAAATATAAAATAATATGAATTATAAACACAGGTAAGCACAACTCTTTATAAAATACCTTTCCTTTCGTTGCTAATAGATTAAGAAATTTTTCACAAAAATGTCCTTTCAAACCATCTTTATCTACTCCTCCTCTAATTTACTGTTATTTATGAAATGTAAATATGATATTATGCGGTATACTGCCATAATTCCAACATACTAGGGCAACTCATTATGAACCAAACACTTTCTATTATACAAGTTCCTGGTGTGACTTCCTAAATCAATATTACCTTAATAATAAAAAACTAAAGAATTAACAGGTTGTAGTTTATTTACTTCCAACTATAAACTACTGTAATAAATCACGCAACTGCAACGAACCAAATAAACATACCCATGTGTTTTATAGTAGCAACATGAACGATTTCACTACGGGTGTACCTGTCTCTGCATAACATCATTTGCAAATGAGTCGAAACATGTTATAACATCAAGCTCACTAAAACTCCCATCATCTCGACCCAAACACCAGTTCAAGCGATTTTTAGGATATTTCCTTTCTATGCTAACCCACACCGTCACATGTGATGGTGCATTAGAGAAATTTGCTGAGGAAAAGTCCTCCTTAACCACAGAGTTTGTCGAAACGTTTAATACGCACTACAGTTTCATCATTAACTTCAAAATTTACACAATGTATACTCTTTAACCACTGTTCCTTTAATTACTTCTATTTTGGAAATGTACATATGGAATTATGTCCTGCAATGTCATAATAAAGACATACAAGAGCAGCCCATGTGGTACTGATACTTTCTATTAAACAAGTTCCTGATTTATAGAGTGTATGCTATCAGCTATAATATCTTAACATTAACTTTCCCCCCCCCTCTCTCTCTCAATGTGTTTAACGCCCGTTTTTTACCACTAAGGCACCAAAGGCCGGACGCTAATGATACATGAGATAAAAATGGCACATTGAGAAAGGATTTTCTTTTTCTTCCCCCCCCCCCTATTTTAAAAGGAAGCGTTCCGGGCCTAAATTTAGGGTACATATCCGGAATTGGGCATTTATGAGGACTGAGGAAAACCTGGAAAAAACATGTCAGGGAGGACGATCCTGGTGGAAATCGAACCCCAGACCTCCCGCTCACGAGTCCGCGCCTTAACGATCTCGGCCACCCGTGGCAGTTTAACTTTCTCGAAATTATGTTCTTCGTAATTGATTACCACAAACATGAGATATGCGATAAAACAAGAACACAAATGGACTTTAAGAAAAACACTCTTTCACATAATCACATATCTCTTAAAGTTCTTTATATATCAAAGCAATGCTAATTTGTAAGGTTTCTTGAAGTTCAATTTCAATTAGGTACTTCTATATACGAATCCAGTTTATTCGGGTACCTCAAGATCCAGAAGTTGGAAATTAGGGGATCATTTCTTTAGATTCTCTTAAACCTAAGACATCTCTGTAATAAAAATGGGGCTTGTTAACCTAAAAACTTGCAAATATTACATGTTTCCCTTAATTATCAAAGGGCGCGTCATCATTCAACATTTTACGATTATCAGATTGATAAATAAGATTTGAACTCATTATTGAAGTAAAACAAAAGCATAATCATGCTAAATGTATTATAAGCTTCTTTAGCAAGAGCTGAACTAGTAACGAATACCTAAAGGTTAAAAACAGCACGGAGTAAAATCTAGAAGGAATGAACTATTCCAGCTAAACCACATCTGAATCAAACAAGCTGTGTTTCTATAGCTACTAACTGTATTGTTGGCACTGAAATATTGCAAAAACCTTCTTCTGCCACACTGTGCTAAATCATTCTTATATTCCGGCCTTTAGCCAGCATTCGATCACTGGCCATGACGTCCCCTATGCGCGGTGTCGTCCGGTTCTACTTCCAGTGACATAGATATCTTATCGAACGCAGCGTCCGAACTTTCTAAACTGATGTAGTTCTCAAGGGCTATCACCACCTCACTATAATGAAAACAGCTCCTCTGTTGAGTGAAGACTATCCAAAAATCCTTTCTTCGCAGGCACTTGGATGCTCTCAAGTATTTTTCTAATCTTGTTAAAACCACAAAGCTGCTACTATTCAGAAGACTGCGGCGAAAAATAATGTTCCCAATTTTCCAAATCTTTTACTCCCCCCTGTTATATTAACTTTAATCAACGATGTTTTATAAATAACATAATTCAGTATTAGTAAATAATGGTAAATGTTCCGCACTCGGGTAACGCTAATTTTACTGCACGGAAACCAGCAACAGTTTTATTTGAGGACGTAATTGAAACCAAGAACTGTTGCTGACAACAGTATAACCACACGACCAGCAAGCGTTACGCAATCGTCTCATTCCTTTAAGTGTGTCTCTGTAATGGATGTTCTTTTACTTCAATTTAAGATCTCACGCCAAGCAATTGAGGACACTGCTTTCACGGCGGTTCACGCGATAACACGAAATACTCAAACACAAAAACCTAAACCCTGTGATACGACAGAAGCTGAAGTGGTGTGTATCTTAGTGCTGAAAAGACCCAACTGTTCCATTCCAAGATTAGATTTGTGCCTAAAACGCTTTTCGGTCACATTCAACATTCACAAAAACCAGCGCTTATGGAAAGAACTTTACTGTACATCGAAGGTAAATTCTTCTAAAGCTTTTAACTTTAGATAAGGTATTTTAAGATCTTATAAGTTTTAAGTGTTTTCACCTCTAAAATTTGTACTTCAGAATTTGCTTTATAAATGCCAAGTTAACTTAAGCTAACCTTTTGTGCCTCACCGATTTATTACTTCTAACGAGATTTAAACAACAGCATCCCCCAACAAGCATTTCCTTTTAAGTTTGTTTACTTCTGATTTTATTCTACTCGTGTGTTTTGGAGCCATTTATTCTCCTTCCTCAAGTACAAACTCTACGTTGCAGGTAGATATTACACCTAGGAGATGCTGGGTTGTGCGTTAAATTTTCTATAATGGTTGTCGATGCGTTCTATGTATAAAAAGGTCTATAGAGCATTTCTATCTTAAGCTTAGTATTTACATTTGCTGTTATATCTGTAGTAGGGGACTTGAAAGTTTGCAGTCGCGGTGCAAACCAATGTCTCGGTCAGCTTGTGGACTATTTTCATCGGGAGAGGTGAGAGGAAGAGGTAGGAGGAACCACTTTGCCCATAAGAGCTGTATGTATGCACCACTTGATGCCACTCGCTGTGTGTGTTCCTAGGAAAGATAGCCTGGAGTTTTGGACTGTTGTTGCAATACTAAAGATAAATAAAATATTTTAAAACACTATTAGATAATTATATGACAACGCAGTCATATATATAGGAAAGTTGGTAGTTATTTCAATATCAAACAATATTGCATTGATGTTGCATATCAGTCGTTTCGTTCGTAATGGAATTTCGAGTAATTTCGGAGAGCAGCTGCTTTTTTTTTCACTGTATGTTAACTGAATGTGATGAAAATGAACACTTTATAAAGCGAATATTAAAAGCCTTTTTCTTTGCGACTTTTTGAAGAGAAAGGTGAAATTAAAAGTTGGCTATACCAACTCCAAGTATTAATTTGAATCAAACTGTTATTTTGAAACATAGGAATATATAATTGCCTTCTCTAGAGATAGACCTCATCTCGCAGATGCCAAACTTTAATCAAAGGGTCCTGACAAGTTTGTTGTCATGAAAACTAGGACAGTGGGTTTTTTATTTAAATAGGTACATTATTACGATGTTTTATTAAACTTTCTCCCTCTCTCGCTGTGTCTTTCCGTTGTGTATGTTCAGCAATTAATATATGAGTGCAAAGTTGGCTTTATACTGCGTGCTGGCAACTAAGTGTTCATATTATTTTGGAAAGCTCTTTACTCATATATTATGGAAGCACCATCCATTTCAATTTTCTCATTCATATGTCATTTCTATGTAATTTCTGCATTTCTCACACTATCTCTTTCAGTTCTTATAATGTTGAGCGTAATTAAATTGCTGTATTTTCAATTTCTTTTATCGCATTCTCTTTTAAAGTTTAAGAGTTAAATGTTCTACAATCCTTCAATCACTGCCAGATCCCACAATGTATGGTTGTATATTTTCTTGTTTGGTCATTATTTTTGTTATCAAGTTACATTTATAAACAGAGACCGTTTTTATTATCAATATAACTTTCATCCAAATGTACAACATTTCAAAGGAAACTGTCAAAGGAAGAATTTGCCAAGTACTTCAGATGTCATTATGTAAGCTGCAATAATCGGTAGCAAGTTGTAGAGTATGATGAATATTCAATTTCGTTTTGCTATTTATGTTGTATACATAGGATCCTCTTTATGTTCTAAAATCCTTTCAAACATTTCACAGAATATTTCGTTGCTGATTTGTATTGAAATTTCCATTTTTACACGGTTTAAATTAATACTTTAATGGGGACGACATCTGACAAAATCAGAAATGTTGCTTGCGTTGTATTTAGATAAATTTCACTTATGCACTGTTGTGAAGACTACAGATTTCGGAGTTAAAAGTAGAGCAGAAAGATGCTGCAGTAACTTTAGGAAAAGATTAAGTCCCAACTCCTGAAACCATGGGAGGTATCTCTCGTCCCTTGTATTTTTGGCACGAATAAGTCAAGGAGGAAAAAACAACAGTATCAAAAACTCACTTCTTAAACTAACACATTAAGGAAGAAGGCAAAAAGTTGCACATCAAGAGAGGGAAAGGAATAAAGGAAGACGAACGGAAGGCACAAAAAAAAAAAAAAAAAAAAAAAAGGCAAGAAAGAAGGAAAGCCAGTTGTGAAAATTCCTCACCGAGTGCAGACAAGAGCGTTGAATACAATAGACAGCGACCCACATCTAGAACGTGAAGATTATTATTTCAACATTTGGGGGCGGAGTTTGTTAGAGTTCTAAGAGATGGACACAAGAGGCATTCACACTATCAAAGAACGCACATTTGTGTCAATGTTCGGCTGAAACTGCAATGAGGCATCTTACTACGAATTGTAATACTATTTATTTATTCTACCGTTTCCATTTCCTTTAAATGTATTATATCACGTAAAGTCTAATCGATGCTAATTTTATTTTAGCATTATATATTCAAAGAAACCTAATCATGGCATGTCTTAATGAATTCAAAAAATTCGGAGGTTATGCAATTAGTTACCAAGTTGCTTCTCGTTGCCATAATTCCCTTGAATTGCTTTTTTTTTTCTTTTTCTTTTTTCTGAAAGACAGATATTGTATCCTTCAGTGCAATCACTCTCTGTACGACCATCTTCTTTTGTTTGAAACAACTCTTGTCATCTACAAAAGTGAGAATATGTCTGTTTATACTTACAAGAAACCCGTTCACGTTAGTACAAACAAAGCCGCATCAAAATTCACTTATATGCCATTTACTTATCTCTGAATTCAATGGTGATATTCGTTTTTCCCCAAGACGTTGAAGTTGGCCGATAATGGTGTCTAAAAATCCACTTCCAAGCATACAACTTAGCAGAACACGAGAGAATGATAACTAAGTAGATCCCTCTAGTGAGCAACTGCGGCGTTTTATAGAAAAACTGATAACACAGTTTAATTTAAAGGTAAGTAAAGGACCTTTAGGTGCCTTTTTCTTTGTTTGAACAAGAGGAATTTTTGGGAGTATTTATTTATTTCCCCCCCCCCCCAGATTACTGTTATTCTCCAAACGTTTGATTCATATTTATATAAAATATATAGGAGGGACTACTACAGTCTTACAGGTGTTGTATGTTAACGCAGCATTAAACCTTTCTAATTTTTAATCTTGAATATTTAGTTTAATATTACGTTCATATCAATGAAGTGTTCCAAAAGGTGTTTCACCTCTTCCAGTCCTGCTGTATTATATATAAAGGCATTCCGTGGATATCCTGAAAGAATCCATCAAACAAAATAATACGTTGCTGTATCATCTGCTATAATAAAGTTTCCTAATTTAGCTCTGTTGTTACAGTTTATTACTTCCTTCTTTAACTCGTAGAAGGTAACTTAATCATCCCCCATGTGCAAATGCAATATCTTCTCTAGAAATACAGAGACCTTCAAGCTAGATATTTTAAGGGTAGGAACGAATTATCTCAGAAGCTTCAATAGGAGCTACAGGCAGCGATATAAATCAACGTCATGGCTACGTTGCGAAGTAATGTATGTACCTAGCCAGTGAGATATAAACCAATGCACTTTACGGAGGCACAGTCGTAAGCAGGCTGAACCTCTATACAATTAAAAATCGCACATTGTATTTGGTTTGGAGAGAATATTGGATAGTTTTTTTAAACTATAACTGTACTTGAAGTTTAATAAAATATATTAAGGAACTTATTGACTGAATAAATTATTTGTTTAAGGTAAGCTATTGTGTTTTTATCGGTAACACATTTGTATCTTTGGAGTTAAGGCTTGTAGCACCATAACAAAGGGTTCGAGGCCCCATTTCCACCCTCTTTTTATGGTATATTCTTTGTACGTTATTTTCCGCACCCTAATTTAATCGCGACTTGGATTTATTCGTTGTTTGACATAAGTTGCCTACATATATGGGCTCTATGTATACATAATCAATTTCGATATGCCTGCTAACTGTATTTTTTAACCCATTTATTTGAATTTGTACTGTCCCAAGACATTTTTTGTTTTTATTATTAATATTTATTGTTCCTAATGAGTGCATATTTACTTTTAAGATTAAACAAACTTCCTCTGTTCAGGATGGCTAAATACTGTAGCTCAATGGTCTATTTAAATTGCAGCGTTTTGATGTTAGGTACTAAATATTAGCTATAAAATTTACTTTGTAAGTGTTTAGGGGTGTGACTGATATTTTCTTGCGTTGTCAGCAATTACGCCAGATGACAATGTGCTGGAATTCCATGGAAGGTATTCCTAATTAAGGGGAAAAAATCTACTATAGTATATGAATCTGGATTACGTCTGAAAAAGTGTATTTTTCTGAAGTGAAATTACAGTTTATAAATGTAATAAAAGCTGGGAGAATAATTAATAAAATTGTATATATAATAACTGGTGTTGAAATTGGGAAGTATGCTATAAGTAAAACTCAAGGATGACGCCTAAAGATGAAAACTTCGATTTAGAAAGAAGATAATTTGACAAATATTGTAATTTATTCAACATTACGCAAAACTTGCTTATTTGTGAATTTAAGCATGCAAAAATAAACTTAACATTCTCTCACACACAACAATGTACTCAGGAATATAACTTGGAAATAGAACAATTAATTCAGTGTCCCATAAAATACAATTTTAAAATTTAAAATATAAAATTAATTTTTTGGGCTAACACACTTTACAAAATCTCTATTTTAGAAAGTTTAAGTATTTAAGTGTCACCCTCATTTGACAGCAGCCTCAAAAATGTTACAGTCACAAGTTCATATTACAGTTAAACAAAACATGGGACTTAAAAGCAGCATTAAAATCTTTACAATACAATGAATAAACCTTAATAAACATCCATAATGCTAAGGTCACTGGGTCGGACTAATGGCTACGGTTTCGGTTCCAATTTTGAAGGAAGGCCTAAACGTGTGTTACTTCCTTGGTACAGAAACAATTTCTGTCAACGGACAACAGGAGGAAAATCGACCACGCTAGAAAAGATTACATCACATTATTCTCGAAAATTCCCCTTGTCTCAAGACACAGGCAACAAAATCTTCCAGCGTGGAAAGGGGGCGATGAGGTTGGGAAGAGAGGGGCATTAGCTAAGGAGACAGGAACATGTGCAAGAACGGTGCAAGAGAAGATGAAAAGTGACAGAGGTAATACCGATCTCTATTTCTCTTGCATTTTCGTTCTCTTCTATCTTTCATTCATTTCCCTGTTGGTTTAAATGAGTCCAGCGTATGTCAGCGTCCAGATCTCTAATTCGTCCTTTCAGCTTGAAAAGATTTAGTCCGACAATTTATTTCAACCTGTAATCGAATTGTGGCTCATTGATTTATTCATATCGGTAACTCTTTAAGTAGATTTAATGTTTTATAGATGCCTACCCAAAATCAATAGGAATTCAGAGCGTAGATCAAACAACACTGCCTCTGAAATTCAACTGTGGGTTGCAGATAATGGCTCTTTCCCGCAAACAAGCACAGGCTTCTTTGGTTTTTATTGAAGAGAAACTTGATTAACACACTTCTAGAGAGAAAAAAAAAAAAAATCTTCACTGCCTCTTCGTTTAAAGATGAAAGTTCATCGTCCTCGTAAGCTAGGTCCATTTAATTGCGAACAGATGCCAGTGACTGTGTAAAACTACCAGTTTCCAAATATCGCAGCAAGACCTACACCACACACGGATATGGAACCGGAGGTCGTGTACCATATTCGCATAACAAACGCCCTTGTTCCGGTGTAATGTCAGCACATTCCGCTCACTGCTGTTTCTGCTTCCGAATAAGCATTTACACCAGCTATATTATACATATAATTAAATTCACTTACAGTTCTTACTTTTACCTGCAGCCCCCTCTATAGTAAAGGTTTGTGTCAGCAGTTTATTGATCCAGTTCGATTTTGCCTCTGGCAAGAAATATAGAATAATATTCCCTCTCCACCACAGTCAAAATAAATAACAGAAATTCTTATGAAGAAAGACTCAATGGAAACATCCACCTCCAAACTTGAACTGCTCAGAAATACGTAAGTACTAAAACTAATTAACGATGCATCACCTGTTTATGTCTGAACTAAGTAAAATGCAAAATGCAAAAATAATTAATTCGTTTGTCTATGTTCGATCTGTCCGTTTAAGCGAGGAAAATTATATTTGGAACACTCACAATTAAATCAAAGAAATATAAGGATACATTCTGTGGTTTCTCTATAAAATTATATCATCAGTTTTAGGGAATTTTGCTATAATTACGTTAAACTAAAGCAGATACCTTTTATTTTGTTTTAGAGCACAGATAATAGTATTTATAATCAAAATGTATTAGTTAAAATAATCCAGTCATTTTATTTTGGCTTTTTGCATGTTTCAAACATTCCTTATGTGAGAATTGAGCATTTGAATCCTCTATTCAGATTTTGTATATGCAGAAAAGATTGAAAATTGCAGCATTTTGAACAAGAAGTTATTAGAGCATAGTTGAAACAGGTCTGGAGCAACCTTCAAGAACATGTATTAATATGATACAAGGTCAAATACCTTCGCGCGTCATCAACTGCCCATAATGCGACTTCAATTTTGTCTCATTCTTTTATTTGAGATAGTTACAGTTGAAATATGCAACTCTTTTAACTATCTTGTATTAACGAAATGTAAAATGCTCATAATTTTACTATGAGCTTCAATTTATTGTTACTGTTGCTTATTCCTGATTAGGGCTAAACTATGCTGATGCATTTTAATTTATGTCCTTTTTTTCCATGACTTTTGCTGGGTTTTTGCCGAAATACATCATCTATAGAGCCGATAACGCCTTAACTTCTATTTTTTTTTTTTAATGTATTCGTTATATTTATTGTCTTAAAGTCTATGTGCTTTGAATCTAAAGTTGGCAGTTTCTTGTATAATTCAGAAATTTATTAGTCTCATGATGTTTTAAGGCCCCTGGTTCTGAGTTTTACACTTATTTAAGTAAACAGGGGGTCAGTATTAAACTTTTAGTGTGTGCAAATCAGTGCATTTTTTTGTTTTTCTTTAGATCTAAAGTATGTGTTTATTTTTATAAGTTATTATTTCAAGTCATTTGTAAAAATGTTTTATGAACTTTATTTTTGGTACAAAACTGGTGCTTTTGATTAACTCTGGAACATATTATATGTTAGGCTTCCCATCAACTACATATTCGTCATAAGTCAATTTACAATGCCTATGATTCGGAGAGAACTGAAGGTTCATTCAACTGACTGCCTGATGACTACTATGTATATCAGAGTGGGAAATGCAATAAATGTTTACAGTTACTGTTAAAACATTTGCATTGTTGCTTTGTAAATATATCATACAAGAAAGAACTCTTTTCTACTGAAAAGTGTAAATTTACCAAGAAAGTGTGATATCTATCAGCAGACCTAATTGAATTAGTTTTCCTTACAAATATTTATAGTTGCATTTCTTCTGTGTTTGTGTAAATAGTCTTTAAGTATTGTTGAAATGTCAGTACATAATTATACACATTTTTGTGGGCAGTGCTAGTTCATTTTATTAGCATCTGTTTTGATTTACAAATTTTAGGTTACCGCCAAGGGTGGCCGAGGTCGTTAAGGCGCGGACTCGTGAGAGGGAGTCTGGGGTTCGAAACCCGCCAGGACCGTCCTCCCCGACTGGTTTATTTTTTTACGGGTTTTCCTCAGTCCTAATAAATGGCAAATGCCGGGGAGGTACCCTAAACTTAGGCCTGGAACGTTTCCTTCCTTAAAAAATATCCTTTCACAATATATCATTTCATTTCATGTATCATCAGTGTCCACCGCCTGTAGTGACCCAGTAGTAAAAAAGGGCGTTAAACACTATTAAAAAAATTAGGTTATGGCAGTAGGACACCATACTTTAGTAAAACTTCCAAACAATTTTGCTCAATTAGAGGTGACTTGATAAAAAAAATTGTAAAAACACCAAGAAACAATTACTAAAACAACATAAACGTTCATAGGAAGATATCTGATCAAATTTCATAGAATGGCCAAGAACCACGTTTCCTTTATCATTCAAATAAATTTCCTAGGAAATAAACAAATTGATAATGTTAAGGGAACCAAATTTTAAAGACCACCATTGAGGAACAATTACTGACGAATATAACAAGCAATTATTGCACAAATGTATACAGCTAAAAGGAAATAAATTATTTTTCGAGTAGCATAGCAGCGCAGTTGGTAGGGAGGGCACCTGCGTGCTATGTCTAGGGTATACCGGGTTCGTTTTCTGGCTAAATACAAGGAACAAATAAAGAAGGTTCCTTGTCACATCTAGAACCCATGAGTATGAGGCAGCTTGTATGTGTTTATATATGTACATACATTACATATATACTGGTTATTTAATAAACAGTTGTTCATTTCAACCATACTATTGTGCAAATATCTGAAAACGTATGTCCAATCATATGACCAATGTTTCAACAAGATAAACGAATTACATTGAATCTATAAATGCCGCAAAGCTGAATAAAATACAAAAATATATAATTGAATAAAATGTGTATGTCATTTAAAAAAATAAACTATACCGTGTCTCTTATATTAATGGAGATAAAAAATAGTATACTCTCAGCAAAAACTCCCCCATGATGTTAAAAACTTCTGTTTGAAACAATTTTTCATTTGACGCATTATAAATATTTACTTTAGGTGAGCATGATAAATTGAACACTCTGTACAATAAGAACTACAGAAATAGATAAAAGCACTTAATAGTCACAAAGTTTGTTACCTAAACAAACGAACATTTAAGTTCCAGGCCTAATGAAAGAAATTTACTGCACAAAGATCAAGAACATGTATTTACCACAGCCGTCAGGAAGTATTCGGGGCTCTTGTACATCAACTGCGGTCAGATTAGTGATGGCTGTTCGTAGACTCATAAGAATTTAGTTTGAAGGCTTCATAATGCCAACGAATGCTGATAAATGTTTGTAGCGCAATCCGCTGATATGACACATATGATACTGAAACCTATTATAAATATAACTGCAGCATCTGTGGATATTTTGAATGTGATGCTTTCATCTATTGATTTGCTACTTGGATACACAAAATTCTGTTGTTTCTTATGTAAATAGGACAACAGGGGTAGAAAGTCTTATACATTAGAAATCAATGGCCTAAACGCGAATCTCTTATTCCTGGAGAGAAACAGTCTGAAATGCCCTTTAGTGAATAATTCACTATATTTACCTACCCTGCAATTAAAGTGGCAGCTACTGCATTTGTGCATTTGAATTTCTCTTTTTCCGAAGTTATTTTGCAAAACTAGAGGATCTTTTCACAGGATCACAATTAATGAATGATGAAATTTTAAATAACTGTTAAGTCCACTGGAAAATCGTTCTGGCAATTATTTAAAACTTTCCGTTGTGGTTTTCTTGCAAGCCATAAAACAAAAAACTACCGTCATATAATGGATGAAGTTGTGACTTCCTATAAAGCTATGGGGTGTAACATATATTCGAAGTTTCACTTCTTGAACTCCCACTTCTTTCCAGAAAGTCTTCGGTCTGTCAGCGATGGACATAGCGAGAGCATTTTCATCAGCAAACTTCTCCAATGGAAAATCTGGTCCCAAGGCAAACTGAGCTTAAACATGTTCGCTGATTTTTGGAACCATGAAGGACAACCTACAGGCATAATATGTGTAGAAAAAAAATTAGGTAAATCAAAATAAAATGTATATTTACCATTTAAGACTTATTCCATTTTTTTTTTTTTAATGTTTGAATTATACATGAAAAATACATTTAGATTTAATTAGCTTTATTCTATAAAAATTAAATAAAAATAAAATTATAAAAATAAAATAAACAATAAAATAATAATAATAATAATAATAATAAAATACAATAAGATAATAAACAAGTGTAATTTATCATTTATACTTTTAAAATCTAATGTCAAACACAGCAAATCACGATACATTTACCATTTAATGAAATTAAAAAAGAAACGTTACTAATCACCCTCATGTTGGAAAATTAAATTAGTCCGCTTCCTGTGGAATTCCAGAAAGAAGCCAATCGTTTACAACCGCACCCTGCTAGAACACCCCGGGTAGATCTATCACTAACTTTCTCAATTGAAAAATCGGTACGAACCCAGTTTTCAAGTTTATAGAGAAGTATCCCCAGCAAACACCACTTTTTTTACATTAATTTGTTTTACTAATTAATTACACCCTAAACGACCCCACAGTTCCACTTGCCTTATACTGCGGTAGGTTGTAATTGAACCTCTTTCATTAACACTTTGTTGTATAAATTCCTTCCTTCCACTCTTTTGCCGTTTCATGCGCCTAGATAACTGCTGGGAATATTCTGATGAAACACGAGAGAGATTCTCTTAAGTTTCCGACATGATAGATAAGATAATTTCCTTTCTAACGCCCTTTGAGAATGAAAGGAAACCGGATATATTAATTCACACAGATTATAAAGCAAATTATGAGTACACGAATTAAAATAATTTTACGATACGGCTAATATGTACTGAGATAATTTCATTTTTAAAAAAATAAAATCAACATGGACATTTGCAATCTGCTGACATGAAGTTACCACAAAAAGGAACAAACGAGTCATTTTTTCCTTTACCTTCTTTTGAAAGTTTGATAAATGCTCGATTGAAATAATAAAAATCCAGAAATTATGAACGATTATTTTCTCATAACTTGTTGACATTTTGCATAGAAGATTTTATTGCTTTACTAAATGGAATATTCAAATATCTGATTTAGATAACCATACCGATTTCACAAATAAATAACAATTAAAAAAAATAAAAACTGTTCACTTTTAATTACACAATAATGTTTACTTTACTTTAAATTGGGCAAGTAATAAATTAATTATTAATTTACAACACAAACCAGTAAGCATACATGACAACCAGGGAAAGAAAATTAGAATTAAAAATGTTTTATTTTTCCTTTTCGCTATATTGTACTAGTTTTCACGCTTATCTTTTATTGGTTGATGAACGTATTTTAAAAATTATACTTTATGCAATGAATTGAACATTATACATTTAATATTCAAACATGTTCATAAATCTCTTACTTTACGTCATAGAGTGTAGTACTGTAGAATGTTTTAAAACGTTTTTATGAAAACGGGCATTAAAAGTTCAACACAATTATTATTTTTTTTCGGAAATCGTTCAAAAAGAAAACAATTATTATTAAACTTATTTGTTTATTAGACTTAAAGGAATAATATCCCAGAGGCAATGTATTACACTTCTGTCCACCTGTATATATACCTTCATTTTTTTTGTAAATTACGCATGACCTTCCAAACTCTACCTTCAATTATTATTTGACATTAAGTTTCGAATAGAAATAAAATCTTCCACTATATATCTTACGTCAAAATTGAATTAAACACCCTTGTAAGCTGTATTATATGAATGATGACCATAAAAAAAAAATAACTGGTATGGAGTAGCACGTGCTATATACATGCGACTTAAATAGCATGCTAATGAAAATTCAGGAATATTGCATTTATTTCATGTAAACAAGTACAGAGAAGAGGAATGAAGAGGCCAGCTACCCACGAAGCACGCGAGCCCTTTTGTGTGCCTTCACATGTGAAGATGAATGAATCCTAACCGCCACGGGTGGCCGAGATCGTGAGCGGGAGGTATAGGGTTCGAATCCCGTCAGGACCGTCTCCCCCGACTGAGGATTTTTCCAGGTTTTCCTCAGTCCTCATAAATGGCAAATGCCGGGGAGGTACCCTAAACTAAGGCCTGAAGCGTTTCCTTCCTTAAAAAATCCTTTCCCAATATTTCATTTCATGTATCATCAGTGTTATCGCCTGTGGTGCCTTAGTAGTAAAACGGGTTTTAAACACTAATAAAAAATGAATGAATGAATCTAGTGGCGCCACAAACCCATCTGCCAGCCATTCGCAGACACACCACTAGACATCTAGTAAATCAATATAGCTTTGTAAATAGAAAACATATGTCATTTACTATAAAATTAAAATTTTAATAGGAGTAAATCATACAACAAAGCCACAGTCAATGAACAAAATAGATCATGACAATAGTTTATGATTACGAGAGAATTCTGTTGACTGACTTTAAAACAAAGAGTTTAATTCATTCTGTAATACAATTCTATATATGAGCAAAAGCATGAAAAGGAATTTATGAATACAATCCGAATTTTTTCGTAATACATAGTTTTTCCTAGCTATATATCGGTTTGCAAACTAAAAAGTTCACTAATTAGGCACTATGGCCATTATATTTAATTTAATCACTACATATTTTATAATTGCATACATTACATAATTTAATGTATTTCACATAAAGTTAAAATTCATACCAAATGCATTTAATTAAACATCTTCTAAAACAATTATTAGTATTTAAGCATAGCTGTTTATAAAATATTTCTCCATACCATTTTAAACTCAAAATTGTTATTTCAGCATTCATATATCCAGTTATTTCTATGGTAATCCGGTCATCCTCGGCTTTGTTTTCAACTTTGGAAGAATATTGCTGACTGACAGGTCCCGCTACATAACAACCTCATAAGAGTCACTCTACCGTCTGAAGCCAGTTCAACTTTCATCTTTTTTATTAGCGATATTTACATAAAAGTAGAAATGGGACAATGTCTAGATCAGCGAAGCAATGGAGTACTTGAATGTATAGATGCAAACAATTAAGTACAAGAAAACGGAAGATGATACAAATAATTTACGATATGTATTTATTGGGGTAAAGTAAATTAGAATCAAATTGAAGGCGTCTAAAATACGTAAACCACAAACATAGAACAGGGAGAACATATTATGTATGTACGTCACAGTTTCCCTGGTAAGAACAAGCAACTTTCAGGAGCTAGCTGCGTAGGCTGTGGCTCGCCTAGCCCACAATTTTCCTGGACTATCAAAGAAGGCCATGCGAATATTGATGCTTTTCATAATAACTGACATATGTGAAATATTATTCTCTGCATTCATTTATGTGAAAATAAGTATAGAAAACGTTTGCAAAAGGTAAAATCAGAACTCAAAATAAAGAGTTCTACTGTTCAGCCGATATTTCACGGTTTTAAAGTGATATGCATCATCATCCCATTTCATTCAGGAACTAAAATTAACGATATTATTGTTAGGCTACATTACAATAAAAAGAGCAATGACTGAAATTATGTGCATCTATTTGTTTATTTATATCTTGCAAGTTTGTAAACCATTGACTAAGCAGTTAAAATATACATACATGATGCAAATTAGCAATGTAAACTTCGACCGCTCCAGAGAATTTTCTGGTACAGCTGGATATTCCTCCTTGATGTCTAACATTAAAAGTACACCGCCTCATTGTCCAGTTCTTGGAAGATGCAAAGGTATGCGCTGAAAGGCGCGCCATCAAGCTTGAGTTTGCTTTGTTGTATTGCAGTGCCCTCATCTATTATTCCTACATTCAAGTGACTGCACTTACATATCTCCTTTGCTCTTGTTTGATATTAGTGCATTTTTTGTAGTTATTATCTCAGATGAACTGTTTGGGGATGATTTCTGTTCTACCAAGTGTGCTGATAAAAAGCAAAAAATAAAAACAGTTGCGTTCTGTTAAAAATTAGGGTTTATTAAGCAGATACTTAAGATTCCTCTACAAACGAGTTTTATTAGGACACGTGGGAACTCTCTCTAGGTCGTCATGTACTTGATAAATATTGATATATTGAATATGTACTACAAGCAAGTACCGCCACGGGTGGCCGAGGTCGTTAAGGCGCGGACTCGTGAGCGGGAGTTCTGGTGTTCGAATCCCGCAAGGACCGTCCTCCCTGACTGAGGTTTTTCAAGGTTTTCCTCAGTCTTCATAAATGGTAAATGCCGGGAGGTACCCTAAACTTGGAACGATTCCTTCCTTAAAAATAAATCCTTTCCCAATATATCATTTCATCTCGTGTATCATGAGGGTTCATCGCCTGTGGTGCCTCTGTTGTAAAAACGGGCGTTAAACACTATTCATTCATTCATACTACAAGCAAGATGTTGATTCCATTAGAAGAGAGATAGGTTTTTCTTATATTTGGATTGCTACTGACGAAATCGGCGATGCTTTGGGCCGATACATTGTAAATTTGGAACACTAAGCTCAGATAGAGCGTCGTTAATGTTAATATTGTACAATGTAAATATTGCGCGAAATTTTCCTATGAGCCAGCACCCACGCACTAGAGGGGGTAGCAAATCTACTTGCTTACTTGTTGGCCTTGGTGACTGTCGTAATGGTAGCTGTTCCCGGGCACGTATGTTATTCGTTTCTTAATTCGAAAGTGTATGTAGGGTGTATTATGCGATGCGTGTGTTTACAACAGCACAGTGCGTCTTTATGTACAATCCTTATGCGTTAAATCAGCGGTGAAAAAGCCATAGAACCATTTTTTTAGCATACAATTTAACCAACAGGGAGCGTCATCATGCATTTTTCAACAGGACTCTACCACTGCACACACTGCGAATAATTCCATGACAGTAATTCACAATGTGTTTCCACAAGACAGATTTATTAGTAGGGATTTGTACCCCCCCTCCTCGGTCCCTCGATTTAACAGACTGCGATAATGGTCTCTGGGGTAAATTAAAAAACGTCATGTACAAGACCAACTCGGAGGCCATACGAGAACTCAAAGATAATATTCGTCAGGAAATTGTACCATTTTTTCAAAGAGAACTAACTATAGCGAAATCGCCGAGACCCGGCTGGCAGGCTAACCGGCTAACAAGCGACGCGCTCGCCCTTAGGTAAAACCCTGCAATGAGAAACAAAACTGGACGTACGATAGACATCACAAATCATGCACATATTTCCGATTATTAAAGATGAACGCAAAAGTGTTAAGAACTCATGTGTTCAAGAACGAAGCGTTCTTTTAATGCGCACTGATGGAGCCACCTTGTTGTTGAAGGCTTCAGCTG
Organism: Metallyticus violacea; assembly: GCA_030762175.1. Taxonomy (NCBI): domain Eukaryota; kingdom Metazoa; phylum Arthropoda; class Insecta; order Mantodea; family Metallyticidae; genus Metallyticus; species Metallyticus violacea. The sequence continues at coordinate 49,692,690 of CM060840.1, read as the reverse complement.
CATTAAAAGTGTTACATTCCCACCTCATCCTTTCACTGGACGCTTATGTTCTCCACCGGGTTGCAGAAGAGATGCAAAGTCAAAACTGTTTTTTCAACCAAGAAAGCGTGCAGCCTTACTAGGAGCAACACTTTCTTGCGCTATTCTTTCACTTCCTGTGTTAACACCATGAGGTATTTACATAAGGCAGTAAATGCTTATACTTTTTTAAGAAGACCATTGTCTTCTTAGTTACTGAGTATGCCGTACACACAAATTGTTTACAGAAACCTATAAAATGTGATGAGGCGTGTATCAATTCCAACTTGACTGGAGTTCTGCAAAAGTGGAAACCGTTGTACTTTCACTCATGGGATCAATGGCATTAAGTGCAAAGCAAAGCATAAACTGTAAAACTCTAAGCAAGCAAGTAATGGACAAAATCCGTAGCAATTGTGGAAAGAAATCTAGTTCATCTACCACTAGATAGATCCTCAGAATCCTCCAGAAGACATTGCTGTTTGCCATATCCATAGCCAACGAAACTTAACTCCTGTAAATATAAAGAAATATCTTGTGACATATTGTAATGCCTTGTTTGATTTATCTACACCAAAAACTACTGACATATGTACAAATGAAATGTATCTGTTTTATTTGAAATACTGCCGATTTTGCAAATAAATAACATTTTTTAACTCCCTGTACAATTTTCATATTACATATTGCTAGGAATCTCGGTTCTGTAACTGCTTAATCAAAATTCGACACCCTTCCCTTGATACCTAAACAAGTTTTAGCCTGGGAAGTGCACTGGAAGGAAAACTTGAAGAGGTAGAAGGAGAAAAATAACTCCAAGGAAGAATTTGTTGATTTGGTTTATCTATGGACGCTCTTTAACATCTCAGATCATCAGCGTCCCATTCAATTCATGGCATGAAACGGCCTATCAATTTTGCTCGGAGGTCTCTTCTTTCAGGCTTGAGATTCTTTATCGTGCCGTAAATCTACGACACGGTTTACTTCCCTTCCAAAGGATGTCATACCTAAGATTTTTATGCGCTAAAAATTCATAGACCCTGACCAGGATTGAAGCCGTAATCTTGGGATTTCGAGGCAAGTATGATTACCACTACACTACCAGAACAGACTCTTCAAGGGACGGCGCGACGGAATGGTGCTTAACGCCCGATTTTACTACTGAGGCACCACAGGCGGGGGACACTGATGATACGTGAGATGGAATGATATATTGGGAAAGCACTATTTTTTTTAAAGGAAGGAAGCATTCCAAGCCTAAGTTTAGGATACCTCCTCGGCATTTGTCATTTATGAGGACTGAGGAAAACCTGGAAAAACCTCAGTAAGGGAGGACGGTCCTGGCAGGATTCGAACCCCAGATCTCCCGCTCACGAGTCCGCGCCTTATCGACCTCGGCCACCTTGGCGGTCTCTTCAAGGGAGAAGAATGATTTAAATTCCAATACAATTATTAAATAATAATGAATGCAATTAGATTTCGGCTTGAAAATTGGACGTTTATATAATAGGTAAAGCATGAATTTGTATTTTAGCAAGCAGACAGGGGTGGCGAGGACTCGTGAGGGGAAGATCCGAGCGTTCTCCCTGACTGAGGTATTTACCAGGTAACCTCAGTCCTCATAAATGACAAATGCCAACAAGATACTCTAAACTTAGGTCTGGAACGCTTCTTCCCTTTCCCAGTTCATCATTTCATTTCATACATCACCAGTGCCCATCGCCTGTAATGTCTAAGCAGTAAAAACGAGCGTTAAACACAATTACAAAAAATGAGTTTAATAAGCACACATTCTGATAATATTGTCAAATAAACATATGATGAATTTAATAAAAAGCTAATACAGAATTACAGAGGGCAATCATTTAATATCTCCCCCCCCCTCTTGAGCAATAAGTACAGAGTTTTAATATGACCCAAAATAACAATGTTTAATTAAATGGTCTATAAATACAAATCCGCTACACATTAAATTAATTACAAAGGAAAACCAATCCAAATATACCCAAATATAATTTGATACATTACAATAAACAATTTTAAAATATATGGTACCTAAGTTACAGGGTTTACCTTTAGAGAAGGCTCCGGGCCTAACAATTTTGAACAGATAGCCGAAAACAATTATGACAATTCAGTGAGGAGAAAAGAAGAGAGAATATACGTGAGATTCAGAATGGTTAGGTTCAGCTTGCTAGAACTTTCATTTAAGAGGAAACCGGTAGGATCCAAGTATTAGCTGGCGAGCCATCTTGGAGTGGCCAAGTGAACAGGATAGAAAAAAAAAAAAAAAGAGGGAAAAACTATTAGAAAGAAATGAATTATGCACAAAATGACATATTCTGTACACATTTTGACGTTTTTTGTTACATATTTATGTATATCGTTTTAAAATAGCATTCCACATAAACCTGGAATATATTTATGACTCCAAGATGTTGTATGTGATCATAAAAAAGAACTAATTTATATAAAATGATGGAAGATGTTGCAGTAAAGACACATTATGTTCAAAAGTACAATAGAGTTTTATTTCATCACTTCTGGAAGTGGCCATTGCAATGATCATCTCATAACTACGCTGTTTTGTCTAATGTTAAGATTTCAAAAATACAATGATTTGCGAATAATGAACCATTTTCTTATGGCCATGAGGAACTAACTACAAAAGCATCACTGAAACTAAACAAAAAATGCTGGGTGTAGAAAACCATCTCAGACTCTACTCAAAGCAGAGGGGCATCTTAAGGGGATTTTCAGGCATAAAAACTGTAACTTTGATTATGTAGTAATATTTTATTTAAAACTTCATATTGCCAGTTGAGACTTGGTCCAGCAGGAAGAAAGTTAATCAAATTCCTAAGTTTAACGATATTTGGATGTTAAGTCAATTAGAGGGGGGGGTGTAATTTATCTACAATTTCTTTCTGAAGTTTTCATTTCCATTTTTAAATATACACACACACTTGACCCTTAACGGCGCAAAGTGAAGAGCCAGGGAAGTGCGGTTAAAAATGGAAGAGGAGGCCCAAACTGTTAACACTTGTTGCAGAAACAGGAAATTATTCCATCAGAAAGCAGAAAAACAAAGATCAGTTTCACTTATCCCCTCAAGCAATGCGAACATTTTTATTACACTTACTCTACAGACATGCGCATTAGCTTGCCCTAAAACAAGAATCGAATCGCTATTGCCCTCTCCCTGCTGCTGGCTATTCATTGTTTACATATACTTATTATTTATAAAATGTGACTTACTTAATACCTTAAATCAGCTGAATAAAATATTTTCACAACTATTTTTGCAGTTTCTGGTTATTTTGCGTTTTAAATTTGTGCTGTTTTGCGTGCACTTCCTTGATTCTGAATGCCTTTTTCCCTTTCCCCTACCCATTCTTGTTACGTGGTCAAGTCAGGAGGCCTCGCCGATTGGTTTTGCTTGCTATTGGCTGTCAAGTGGTCTGGTAGTGGTGACGTAAGCATCCTGACTGTCACGTTCCTCTTTCCTTCCACAGTAGTCGTTTCCGGAACGTAGTGCGGAACAGTTCACTTTGGCCTTCACTTCTAAAATGTTAGGTCCGGAGCCTTCTTTATACGGCAAGTCCAATGATATTGATGCATTATAACTTTCAAAATATTTTGTGATATTTGGCACTGCACTCTGTTATATTCCCTTAAGTTTCCAGTAGTAATTATAGTGAAAAACAGGGAACTAGGATTTTAAAAGTCACCGTTTTAAAACTAATGGTAAATTTTGGGTGGTATTAAGTATTTTATTCAGTGCCCAAGAGGAAGATTTTATTAAATATTTGCGCCCAAATATTTCTTTTAAATCATTTATTCAATTGTATATTTATTGTGGAAATAATACAAAGGATTTTTACTTGTTTAAATGATGAATGGTTCAGTGACATATTACATTATTTTCAAGCTGAAAACGTTTACATGTGCATTACAGTTACATGTATTATTATTTAATACATTCTTTATGATTGTATATCGATTCTTCTTCTGTTATTGTGAAGTTATTCTCGGGGTTTTCGTTCCAGTATACTTTCAAGGCCAAACTTTATTCATATATTAACGGGGGGTGTCAATTTCCGTTTATTGATATAAACTGTACTCTATCCAAAAAAAATGAGCTTTAATTGTTCTTGAAATACGTTCTAATAATTGATTTTTTCTCAGAGAAGATTTATTTTATTTATGAACCCCAGATTTTTATAAATAAAAGATAAATTAACTGTCGCAAATGTGAGTGCGAAAAGGCTTAAGCTGAGCGAAATATAACATATATGATCTTTAAAATGAAATCGAATTGATTTACAAGATTCACAAGACCAAATGATTCAGTGTTCTGTCAAAAATGCATGCTGCGCTGCTATTGCACAATTAACGTCTAATACATTATTAGTTATTAATAATACGTGTATGGTGTAGTAACTATCGATTCCACAAAATAATGTACAATATTTTGTAGGATTAGTGAAGAATTACAAGTGACGTGAGAAATGGAAAAACAGCTGCTTGCCATGCCATGTCATACTTACCTTAAACTAGGTTATGTTCGCACATGAGATGAAGGTCGTAAATTTTCGTGCATGCACCTACTCGCAAAATCAATTTCAGAATTGAACACCCCGGTTGGGCTTGACAATTTAATTATTTATATTTATTTGCCTATTTGATTATTGACATTAATATACGTTTGTTTGTACTGTTTGGCAATCAGATTTTAATTAAAAGCAAAAACTATGAAAACGGTGTCAAAGAAACTAAATTGTTTCTTTTAAACAAGAAAATAAAATTATACGGGGCCTTAATAAACAATATAAAGTAAGATGCTGAAAAAAAAAAAACAGAAAATGTCATTATCATTTATATATGTTTTCCTGCATCAACTGTAGTTGAACTAAAACAATTTTACTCAAGTAATGAATTAAAACGGAAATTTGTTTTTCTTTATACATACGCTACTTGTCATTATTTTCTCTTCTATTGGATCACATATTTAGGCAAAATTATTCCCTGAAATATATAAAAAGATGTTGAAAATTGCACTGGTATTTAAGTTACCAATATTTCTATATTTGTGGAGAAATGTACACAAATTACAACAGCACGATTAAAGCTAATACTTCTGTGAAAGAAAGCAATGAAAAGCTACTTGTACACTTGTAAGTATGGGGTTATAAAGTGCAACTGTAGAAATAAAAACTTTGAAAAACACAATCCTACTAATTACCATTAGTTACTGGTTAAAACGGAACACATTTGTAATGTATTAGACCCGCGAGGTTCCACAAAACCTCCTAGAGGGGTTTACAAAGCTTTATAGTACCGTTTAGAGCACAGAGACCTAATTTATAAATAGAATCAATGAACTGCGATAAAACAAAATATTATTTAAATTTATGATGTGTATTCAGTGAGATTAAGTAAATTTAATAAAAATTAAGGCAAATGCACGTTCCCCAGCGGAGTACTAGGATTGGCCTAGCCTGTCGAAGATTTTCCTGATTAACACAGAAGTTCATGAAAGTACTGACACCTTTCGTAACAACTAACTTATGTGAAAAGTCGTTCTCTGCACTCATTTACATGTTTATACATAAAAGTGTAGAAACAGTTTGGAAAACGTAGAATCGTTACACAGAGTATACATTTCCCTATAAAATTCGATTATTATGTCTTTAAGTAAAATGCAACATAATCATCCCTCTCGTTCAGGAATTAAAATTAGTCAGTATTGTTATCCCATCACATGTTAGTATGTTAGTTATTAATATCAACATTTTATATACTTTTGTGACTGTAATAAAAGTTTTTTTCAGAAGAAACATAGTAACGCAGGTAACAGTAGATGGGATGGCCAAGAAATGTTGTATCAGCACAATGTGGTCAGTCCGAGAGAGCTGTTTCCTGAGAGAGGGGACAGTTGAAGCTACAGTTGCGTGTAAATAACTGCGTGACCGCGCTATGATCAAATTATTGTGCAAAGAAGGCACCACAATCAATGGTCAACGTTACTGCGATACCTTACACAAGCTCCGAAGGGTCATCAAAAATAGACAGCTGTCACAAGTTGTCCTATGCTCCACGATAATGCATGCCCACACGCTGCTAACGCAACACTGCACACATTGGGTCATTTTCGCCGTTGTCTTATGGCATCACGCGTCTTACAGTCCAGGTGAAACTATCACTTGCAACTATTACGTGTTTGATCCATTGAACAAGGCCTTGAAGGCAAGTATTTCACCACAGATCAAGCGGTTCGTAATGCTGTGGAAAAAAGTGTTTCACCAGCAACTAGCGTCCTTCGCGGAGGGTACAGAGAAACTTCTCGTTCAACGTTGAAACATGTGTCTGAAAGGTGGGGTTCATTATCTGCAAACTCTTTCAAATTGTCATCTATGTGCCGTCTAGTGGTATATTGTATAGCGTCCAATACACATTGTGTTCGTTTCAAAACACTTTATGTTTATGTTTCATACGGTTCCTTATATTATTATGATTATTACTACTGTGTAGAACACGCTATTTAATTTGTTTATGTATATATATATATCATAATGCTATATATATATATATATATAATACAGTAGGCATATGGGGAATAGGGCTCTATGCCTCAAAGCAGACTTTTTGTTTACACTCAAGTCAGTGACAACTCACAGGTGTTGCATCAGTAATGTCACGGCTCTGCGCGCACTACCAGTTTTTTTCCTTTCCACAGGTTAAAGCCCTGCCGGCCTTGCCTGTTTATTAGTCACTCTTCTGCAGTTTTATGAGACCGTACCTCACAGCTGATCGCGCTGCACTAAGACTAGTGTTTATTAAGCAAATTAGTGTTTATTAGTTGACAATCAGCACCTCATAATGCATGTCATTGCTCGCTGCAGATTCATATTATCGTCGGGGTGTAATATATTTTGCATACATCATGTGTAACCGCCGCGAAAGATATTCTGTAAAAATCCCCCCCCCCCAGATATCCGCGTTATCTATAAAATGTACACGTTTCTCAAGTACTTATTACTTCAGAAGTTTTGTTACAACTGCTTAAAAGAAACAATCATCATGTTTCGAACTTATAAGTCACTGGCTAGCTTGCTGTTGGCAACAGTGAGTAACCTACATTCTCTTGATCTGAATGTGACGTCATGTTCTGGGCGCTATCCTCAGTCAATCAGCAACCATCCTACTTACTCTTGCATGCAGAAGTGATCGATATTTTGCTCCTGCATGTCTTTTTTTTTTTCTTCTTCTTCTTTCCCACCGCACTGGAACAAGAAGTTACACGAGTTTTAATAATGCTTGTATTTGCAAGCGATCATATAGTCTTTAATAAAGCCCGTTTGATTTTTTAATAAATATGTTTTACAGTTGCATTTAAACTGTATTTATAATTATATAAATAAATATCCAGTCATTATACAGAGTGACCTTAGTTCGCAACGAGAAAATGGTGAGGGCAAGTTGGATTCCTGCACAAACTAAAAGTACATTTTCACACTCCCGAAAATCAAATCAACGTAACTATTAGAAAATTACGAACTCCGGAATCATTTGCGATATCATTAGTTCATTCACAGATATTCAACGTCTCCAGGACATAGATCTTAGGTTATATATATAACCTCACACCGTCATTTGCATTTCTAGGTTCCTCAACCATTATCACCTCCATTTTCATTATCTCTACAAGTTCCTTGTGATATTCCTTAAAACGTTTTGCTAATGTCAGATTATCCCCCACCGCCATGAGTGATCGAGGTCGTTAAGGTGCGGACACGTGAGCGGGAGGTCTGGGGTTCGAATTCTGCCAGAACCGTCCTCCCTGGCTGAGGTTTATCCAGGTTTTCCTCAGTCCTCATAACTGACAAATGCCGGGAGGTACCCTAAACTTAAGCCTGGAACGTTTCCTTCCTTAAAAAAAAAAATTCCCAATTTATTATTTAATTTCATGTATCACCAGTGTCCACCACCTGTGGTGCCTCAGTAGTAAAAACGGGAGTTAAACACTAGTCATGACATTCATTAAGATATTAAACATTGAGATCTGTTTCCTATTCTGTAATCATTTCTTCTGTGTTAACAATTATTTTATTGATAGTATTGTTGTTTGTTTGTTATATAGCACGTTTCCATTACATACTAGCTATGCTTGAACACTTCTACATCTCTTGCTCCCTCTCCTCTTCTATAGTCATCATAATTTTACTTATTCTTTTCAACTCCTCCTCTTTGGATTTTTCCTTTCTTTCTTTCTTTTTCCCCTCAACAATCGAGTCGACCTGGTATTGAAAACTGATGACCGAAAAATCAACGAAGCTCTAAAATTACTGCACATCTATACATTAAATGAAAAAGATGCTTTAAATAAGATAAAAAAAAGTGTATCAGTATGATATGGATTATTAGATATGTTAAAAAACCCTATGTTTTCTTACTAATCTCACTACAACATTATGTAAAAGCCCAGAGACATTAAAACGTGATTTTATCCATCACTGCAGTAAATAGTCACTGTCACTCGTAGATAATGGCGGCGTTTAAGGTTTCCTAACCCATCAAAGCACTCCTCTTCAACCAATGCCAGAGGCGCATACTTGAAAACAGAAATCTGCTAGTGAAACATCCTTAACATTCGTGACCTTTAAATCAGGAGATATTGCAATGGAAACAGCACCCACTCCGTCATTCATTTTTTTCACTATATCAAAACGATAGCAATAATAAGTACACGCAGAAAGTGCCCCGAGGCGTAATGATAGATTATGAAGTTGTTTCTGTGTACACTTTCTAAGTATATAAGTGATTACCAACCTGAGGAATATTTTATTCCCTCTATAAAGGGCGTGGATAAAATACAATACGAAAAAGAAGCGCAGAGGAAGCTTAACCTTTAAGCTCTGAAAAACATTTAATAATTCTTTTGGACGACTAAATGACCAAAATGTCTTTAAATTATTAAATTATACTATTTTGGTTCATAATTTTTAAAAACAGTTCTATATCATTTTAATTTACAATCTGCAAAATTTCAAATGACATCTCAGAAATATCACGAGTTGTTAATGATAAAGGTTTTCTTCATCTATTACTTGTTAATTTTTCACATAATATCTGGAGATAATATAAACGCGAACACTGTAATTAAAAAAAATATATATAATTTCGGAACTATCTGAATTGTTTTATATTTCACTTAGTTCACCATATTATTTAAGCGCAACCAAGATCATCGAATTCACAGGAAATCAGCTGTATGCATACTGTCCATCATAAGCTTTTACACATATACAATGAAAGTGTTCGAGTTACGGGCCGGCAGAGTGCGGCTGCGCACTAGAAAAACCCAATTTTCAAGACCGTATAATGCATGTGCAGGTAGCAGCTTGTGGTTAGAGCGTGGCTTTGTCAGGAGTGATTGTGTGTACATAAATTGTGCGCTAATTCTTGTTTGTTAGTTAAGCCACCTCATAAATATAGTTTTGAAGAACGATACATGTGTGAAAGAGAATCCTTGTGGTAAAGTGATTCGCAAGCAAATATTCTGGCAGTAGTATTCTAGGTAGAGAAATGGATCGCCAAATTGTTAAAAAAATTTCGAGAGACAGCATCTTTATGACAAGAAAGTGTTCTGAACCGCCGCGTTCTTACGGAAGAAAAGTCAGATGAAATACAGAAATTTCCTACGCAGTTTCTTTAATTTTGTTTATATCATTTATTTAAGGGCATTCTTTTACATCTCTGGTCAATTTAGGGCGTGAAAAGGTCCATCAATTTTGCTCAGAAGCCTCTTTGGAGTTTACGTGCCGTAAATCTACGATACGGAATCCACATCTTTATTCTTCTTTAGAAGGAAGCCATACTTCGGATTTTTACGCCCTAAAAAAACCATCGACTCTGCCGGGTTTGATCTGCGATCTTCGGTCTACATTAGGTATATCTACACTATACTGTTAGGACTAAGTAAATGCCTGCAATGCATTGCCAGTGAGGGGCATCATTTTCACTAACACAGGTTAGTGTGTTTATTATTATTATTTTGTGCTGCTGGTAAACATAGAATTACTAACTCTATGGGCGGCTACTGTATCTTCCACATTTTACGTTTGCAGCGGTTACTCTATCTTCCATATTTTCCGCTTGCAACGGTAATATTTCCGCAATGAGCATTCTCGCCCAAGCGGGCATAACTTTACTGTATATGTATTTATTTATTTCCATGAGTACTTCGTGGTTATGATGATTCATAGATGTCTAAGGCCTTGAGATACTTTGAGATGCCCACTTCTGTTCCCAAGTCAAATATAAAGACCATCTTTATACCTCTTACCTCAATCTTGAACCATTTGCAGCTCTTTCATTCTACCGAATACAGTGCCTATTTAAATGCCTCAGACGACGTTATCCGATCTAAAGCAATTATTCACAAAGCACACGACTTTTAGTTGAAAGCTTTTGTACCGAAATTGTGCACGCTTATTGATAGCGTGATTTTATGCCGTTTTAAGAAAACAACACGGTAAAAGTTATTTAAAAATTATATCAAAATTAGTCATCCATATTTCTGATTTTACTCTTATTTACTTCATCTCTTGCTACTTTTTTCTTTGGAGTATATGATATTTTATTTGTGAAAACTAAATAAGATTATTTTTAAAAATAGAGCCCCCGCATTTCTTTATGTTTTTTGCTGATTATTATTAGCATTCTTATTTCTTTTTCAAAATTTTAAGATGTAACCTTTTTGCTAGAAATGGCGTAAAAACTTTTCTGGTTCTTATATTGAAAGCATTTGTTTTGTTTATGATTCTTTTAATCCCAGAAAGGTAATAATGCTAATATGACCTGTGGCAGCAAAAGTCATTAATAGTCATGAAAACCATTAATATTTTGCTTTGAGTAAGATCGCCATAATGAACATTTTATAATGTTGATGTTTATAATTTAGCAACACTGATTACATTTTCTATAGTTTCAGAATATGAAACTTCGACGTTGCTTGTGATTAGAGTAGCAGAACTACGAAAAAGGATCAATAGAAGATAAAAAGAAAGGTTTTATTTCAGCTGTAATGTGATTTGGCATGTATTTTACTGCAATTTCAACCGTACATGGTACTTGTTTACATTTGCGTTATATTAACTGAAAAATAAAAACATGGATGAAAAAAGAGATAGTATATCTGAAAGCCTTTTTCTGGAAATAAATATTTTGTACCAAAATATGCTAATGTAAACCATAAGTGAGGTATGTTGTGATCAGGCGAGTACAATGACAATATTATACGTCGTTAGAAAAGAGGTTTGCTATTAATGTAGTATTTTTAGTTAAAACTTTTTATTTTTCCTTGCTTCCAGTAAAAATAATTCAAATATACGGCAGAATATACCGGGAGGCAGGAGTAAAAATGTCATTCTTTGAACCAGAAAGAGATCTAGATGAGGGCAATGAAAAACGTTTATGAACACTTTTCTTAAATCTTAATAGATTTGTAGAAAAACGTTTTGGAAAAAAAGAGACATTTGGCAACCTCTTGTATCGTTCTTCTTGTAGCTACTGCATACACGCTATTGTGCAGGAGTGTGTTAAGGATGGGAGGTTCACGGTCGGAGGGTAAATGTGACCGCTGTCTTCCGAGCACTGAATGTCGAAAAATAGCCCTAATTACGTTGCATCAATTGATTTACGACAATGGTAGGTTTGATATTGGTATTTACTTCCCAAGAGAGTTTTTTTTTTTTTATTTTATTTGCACCGAAAGTTTCAACGCTTAACGTAAGTATTTAAAAATGAAACGCTTATTTCTTTAAACTTCAAATGAATGAAAGAAAATAAACGTTTTATACTTAGCATTTACTTATGCGCACATAAAGTAAGCTCCAAATAAATACAATACATTTTAGTTAAACTATCATGAAAGAAAATAATATATTCTTGTATTTTCATAACTACTGGATAAAACGAAATAAAAGCAAAATACTTTATTAAATAATTAATGAATTCATTAAGAATATAAAATAATTTCATTTATTTAAACAATTCAATGAATGTCCTGATGGCGTACGTACGTGCAAAAGTGCAAATTGTAACTGAACAATCATCCACAGTGCTAAAATGTGCCAATGGTCACTTTACACAGCGAGCGCACCCCCTTATAGCAAACTGGTTTGGAGAATGTACAATGTCAGGTAGCACGTTTCCAACACCGCACTGACAGGCACTGCCGCAACAATGAACTCCAGTTAAAAATTACGATTTATACAAAACAATTATACATTTAGTAGCACACAAAAAATACTTCTGACATAATCATGCATATATAATTCCGAATTGTTTTAAAGGCGCTAAACGTACTGTGTACAGATTTTAATGGGTATTACTTATTATATTATGTTTATGCAGTATAAATCGTTTTAATTTATTTCTAGTATTATTTCGGTGCTTCTTCTTTTGAAATGTTATTAAAAACATGGATTTACTCGCGGTTTGTAGTTTAGCTCCACTAACGAGCTCACACCTTCCTTTTTGTCACTGTTTAGGAACCTTATTTGCAGCCTACACAGTTCGCTCTTAAGAGATGGTGGTTAACAAACGATAGTGTGGAACCAGAGATTGACAACAGTAATATACTTGACTGTTCCGAAGTGATACTAAAAGTAGCCAATGATTGTTAACATAAATTTCAACTTTAAGTATTTTTATTGGTCTTGTTCAAACTTTCGTTCATTTTGTGAATTTGCACTTTAAGTCCATTATCGTTAATGATTCAAGATACTCTTGAAGTTTCTTTATAAGCATACACTGCTTTCTCCTGTTTTAGATCATTTATCATTTTAAATGTTAATATTAATAATTAATAAATTATTTGATGATATAAAAGTTAATAGTTGCTATACTTGTCAAAAAGTACGCTTAATTTGCACAATTTACTGGGGCAATCTTATGTTCTATAGGATTCAATATCAAAGAGGAAAATAATTGCTAAAATCATTAGCTTGTTTTCCTGAATTATTACACCTGATTTAAGTTAAAAACCTTGTCCACTCAAAGTGTATTATGCAACAGGTGTGTCCATACACCAACTACGCTTTCTAAAATGTACACAAATCGTTTCTTATAGAAAATGCAAGACACCGTATTGCAAAAACATTGCGTTTTACATGCAATGACTGGAGTGACACCCCACCCCGAACGCTAAATATTTGAACCAAATGCCTCTAGTTTTTCCTCTAACAATTAAGCTTCTCTTTCGCTCGTGTATTTTGTTTAGCACTGAATCAGTATACCTATTTGTACACAGTTCCACCCTTGAGGAAGGCAACTGATTAGGAAAGTTTCTATACATTCCACATTGACATAGTATTTAAAAGATAACGAAAATAATTGCTCTAGAGTCAATTAACCATCTTCTCGCGTGACGAATGTATACTGCCATGAGACCGGCAGACTACAGACTGGAATGTAAACCACCGCGTGAGCGGAATATCCTTATATATTATTTTTTCATGTCTTCCTTCCTCACAATATCAATTGCTTATATCAGGGATGTTGTAAAAGTTTTCGACCTGACTCAAATGTGTCGTGATGATGGCTAATTACTACGATAGTTGATATCATCCTTTAGATGGTGCGCTGTAACAAACGCTTAAGTGCAGTCACTTGTTTGTGACGATCGTGTCAACAAACCAGTGTTAACATTTTCTACAAAATGGATAAAACTGAAATACGAGTTGTGATAAATACTTTGTTTTGAAAGATTTAACCCCAACGGAAATACAAAAGGAGTTACATTGCACATTAAAGGATTCTTTCCCTTCTTGAATGGTTAAAAAATGGGCTACTGAATTTAAACATGGTCGTACATCCATTCAAGATGAAGAGCACTCGAATGTGGTCCGTGAAAAACTTTGTGTATTTCCTTTTCGAAACCCCCTCACCACCAAAGAATTCTTTAACCATTTCAGTTCATCATGACGCTCATTTTTGCAACATATCATTCTATTCAACTGCTTTTGAATGCTTTAAGAAATTCACTGAAAATCTCGTCTAGTGTCTGACATCGGGTTCTTCTCAATGGCTTAATGTATGAGTCTTGCAATGCCCTCACTTCGGAAGCTCGTTCCAGAGTTAGGAGACTTATGGGGAAATGTTAAAATTCAGAACAAAAGGAAAAGTAATAAATGAGCAATATAAAAAATGACTTCTCGAATTTGTTGTTAAATGACAATTTCCACTGTATGCGGTTATTCAAAACCATATATTGATTTCAAAGGTTAATATCGAGGGCATATGGCAGTTTATGGTTTGCAGACACTGTACATAAACTCCCGCAATTTCATTTCATATTTAATACAACCCTCAGGCGTTAGCCAAGCTCCCACATATAAAATGCTGTTTTAGACAACTGCGATAAACAAAGTTGAAAAACGAATAACACAGGATGTATGGAGCTGGCAGAGTTATTAATGTTTCAAATAAATGTGTTTTTAATATCCCTGTATTAGAAATGAAGCAATGATTCGTTTTGTTTTCAGTAGCAATGCTTTAAAATATACAAGGGTATAAAAGTACACTTATCTTAAACGAATTTAATCACTTTGATTTATTAATAAAATATACATATAAAATATATTAACTACATCCTACCAGAGTAATCTTGATTCTATTTGGCATAGTAGAAAGATAACATGCCCCAGGAAGTTACTCTCACTTCCTTTCGAGAAAGTCACATAGCTCTGCCCGGTGTGCAGCATAGCGTTATTTTATGAATGAGGAAATTTCCACTACATCACTTGTTACAAATTCACCGCTAAGTAGCATATATTTTCACCACAGGAATTCTACCGCAGTAATCTCCGGGACAATTGTTACCAGTTACAGGCAATTAAGTACATTGTTCTAATTTCACAACTGCAATATCTGGAAGATTTTCGCTAGAACTCCCACAATCTTCCAGCGCTCTATGAAATCCAACCAGGTGGTTAGTAAAGTTCATCAATCGCATTAAAGCAACTTTGTAAATGTTACTGTTTCTGATATCAATAAGTCAAGATGTTCTGCAGAAATTTTGAAATGTTTTCTGGATAAGAAGAGGACACGAAAAAAAAAAAAAAAAGTTATAAAGAATAGCATTGTTAAAAATTTATCCAGTGACACCGATTTTTGAGGTGGGATCCACAATTTTCCAGTCTGACATGCGAGGCCACGATTCATTGTCGGGGATTTCACGCGATCTGACACATTTTTAAGAATGTGTGACAAGCGAGAGAAATGTGCTACGTAAACATTAACAGTGTTGTTATACCTACTGTTAGAATCCAGCGGGCGTATAAGATCTGAGTTTCGCTTGACATGTGGCAACATGGATGGGTCTGTTCTTCGTGAGCAGATAGTCTCCCTCGCACTTCAGTCCGCACTTATCTTTAAACACTTCATTTCATTTATCCGTACAGGTAGCTACGTTCTGGTACTCCAGTCCCGAGCGGCAGCGGAGAAAGTCGAATGCCGCAGTCCCTAACGACAGCGGAAGAAGGGACTAAAGCCACAACCAAAATGAAAAAGGCATCCACTTTTAACACTATAAGTTTTGCAAATATTATTATTATTATTATTTATTTATTTATTGCTAAACCTAAGCTAAAATTACAACCTATGCATTGTACTCCGTAACTCTGTGGCTGCATGTTGTTCTTTATTCAAAAATAAGTTTTACAGGTACGTTTCAACTGCATTTTATCACGTCTTACCACGCTTTGGAATTCGCAGTAAGTGCATACACATACATACATACATACACACACACACACACACACACACACACACACACACAAACCTTAACCTAACCTCGATTAAATTCTAGAAACCGGTGGACCCTGTGGTTTGCTGCGGCTCGCTACGGCTTGCCGGCCTACGCTCACCCCTTTTCGTAAAGGTAAATTGATAGCGGATTGTGTGCCACTGTGTTAGCAGATAAATCGTTGTAATTGTGACAAATCTCTTTTAACTCCAGCAGAACCTACATAGTGTCATATAAAGGCAGAAATCATAAGCAACCAGTAATAATAAACGAAATAAGTGAAACAAAGACCTAAGTGCTTGATGAACTATTCAGAATAATTATCAAAATTACAAGAGGTAGGTAGAGAGAGAAAAGATTGGCCCCTAAAGGATCGAACCCACGACTTTCCCATTTATAGCACTATGCTCTATCCATCTGAGCTAATCTACTGTTGTAGTGGTGCAGCTAATTTTTCTTGCATTTGTTGAAGTCACACTACCTTCCACTTTCTCCGCTTCCATTCGGGACTGAAGCACCAAGACGCAGCTATCTATACGAAGTTACATTTCCTTCCCGGCCACGCCATTCTTTTGCTTCGAGAAGTTCGTTTAAGTCAAACATGTTGCATGATACAGCATGCTGTTTAAAATTGAATATAGGGCAGTGATTAAACAATACCTTGAAGGTATGTATAGGAAAACTTTCCCTTCATATTCCACTGTGAAGGAATGGTCAACATTATTTTGTTCGGGCAGAGAGAACCTTGAAGACGATTCACGTGAAAAAGGAGCCGGTGCATATGTTGACACTAGAGAACATCTCCCTTATCGAGGAGGAAGTTATGATTGGCAGAAGGCTAGAGACAAAATAAATACGTGAAGAGTTGGGGCTTTTAAAACAACTGTCTTAGCATCCTCCATCAACATTTGCTAATGCATAAGATCAATGAAAGACGGGTGCCCCGAATTCTTTCCCAACAATTCAAATGCAAGCGTGCGTGGAATGTTGTCAAAAGTGTTTGAATCTTTTCCCTAGAAAGACCAAGGTAACAGTCTACAAAGAAGATAATGGTGACAATTTTCGGGACTGTAGAGGAAATCCGGTGACAGACTTCAAAGAAAGGAAAACAACAGTGTCTAAGAAGTATTATGTTGATCTACAGCATTAATTGCACTATTTCATCGAAGAAAAGAGACATTGAATGCTGATGAACTTGTCTGCTGCAGGAGCACGCACCAGTCCACTTGGCTGCTGTGAGTGCTGATAAGGCTTCCAGGAGCTGCATCATACACCGTACAGCCCAGACCATGTCCCAAGCAGCGACCGTTGTTTCCAAAACTTAAAACTGAACTTCAAGGGAATAGGTTCACAAACAGTAATGAACTAAACGCTGCTTTCCAGCATTTTGCCAAGTTTCGGCCCTATTTCTTTCTTTCTTTTTTAAAGGAGGATTGAAAAGTTATTCTAGAGATGTGAGAAATGCATTTATATAAAGAGAGATTCTGTTGAAAAACAGTGCCTGTATTTTTATCGTATCACCTACCTTACAAGGTCAGCTGGAAAGCCAACGACCCGCAATGTAATAGAATTATGATAGTGCAAACGAGCATCCCAATCACATCACGCGCAAATGATAGAACTGCTTCAAATCACTATGGTTAACGGTGCAACTAGATAGTTTTCTTAACAAGCTGGAACTGGAAAATGACCTTGACCCTTACTACGTGTTCTTTCACATACATTGAGAACATACGTGGTGTCCACTTCAGTATATCTTCTGCTGGGAGGGGACTACTTTCTTCGTTCACCAATTATGGCTCAAAATTAGCTCCTTTCATGAAGGCCTGTTTTTAAAGCTGGTTGCACCATTTTACTACTGCTAACTGGATAGATTGCAAACTTCTAGAATCTTAATAATAACAATACTCACAGGTGCGCGGCTGACAAACATAATAGAGAGAGAGAGTATAATAAAATATGTAATAGCACACCTATTAGAAACAATTCTCCTAGTTTTCATGCAACAAACTAATCAATGCTCCTATGATTGAAGTTTGAAATCTGAAATATAAGTTTTGTATAGTATTCATTTTCTTTACATTCAATTAAGGAAACAGTGCGGTTACTTCACGAATTCACACAAACTTCGTAACCTGCCATTCAAAAGAGATACTCTTATATCAATGAAGTCGTGAGCAGAGGTCGCCGCTGTAGGCCAGGGCTCACCCCAGGTTGTAACGCCAAATTATAAAACTTTTATATTGTGACCAAACGACTGATTATCGCTGCTGGAAAGTGTCTGCATGAAAGAGCTGTTAAATATTGTTTGATATTGAAATAATGAAATTTAATTATAGGTACATGTGTTGCTTCACTGTAATTATCTAATAGTATTTTAAAACATTTAATTCAACTTTGTAATGCAACAACAATCAATCAGTCGTATCAGACTGGAGGCTTTCCTGTAAACACGCGTGACGAGAGATGGTGTTTCTGGGGTGCTTGCACAACTCTTACAACTGAGAGGCTTCTCCGATCTTCTTCTTTCCCCTCCCTTGGTCAAAACATTTCATAAATTCACAGATACTTTGGTTTGTAATGCGTCTGCAAACCAGTCTCTTAGAGACATTGCTGTTGTTTTATTTTTTAGCCATAAAAACGCATTTAGTAATAGTTATAGGAAAATAAACTTTGAAATTTTTGGGCTTAACCAAACCAATAACCTTCTTTAGGAGCAGTCCCTGGATATTTCTTGAAAAGGTTAGGTATAGGTTTTCTTTGGTTTCGGAGATTCGGATGATTTCCAGACCGAGGTTGTAATGGTGAAGAAATCTCATCCCTCTAATGATGGAATTCAGCTATGCCTCGCCATGCTCCGTTACCAGAGGCGTCTTATGTATAAGCAATCATAAAGATGAACGCACCACCAGAGGGACTCTGCAAAATGTCTACCGGTCTATCTATCCACTGTTATTTGTCCATCTTCCCAAACAAATACAGCAGCTGTGTTAATCATGATCTCGTTCACTGCAGTGGTTGGAGCGCATGAACCGCCCTTTGTTGTAGAAACGCGGCCATTCTTAACGTCTTTGAACAACCGAAAGGCGGTTGATTGTGGCAGAATTTCATTGCCATATGCCTGCTGTAATATCGCTTAAGCTTCCATACCGGATTTCTGCAGATGGAAGCAAAATTTCAGAGCAGTCTTCTCGTGTAATATTGTTTCACTACCGTATCTTCACTGCATGAAGAGAAAAATAAACCATCCTCGGTCTTAATTACTAACCTTCATACGTGCGGTTTATGAACGATTTCTGTACTTAAACTTCAGTTAATTAAATTACGTATTACAATTTGCAGTATGGACTGTACTGTTGTGTTTGTAAGGAGTGATACGGCTTATCGTTTCACGCATGAAGGAATAACTGACATTCACCTGGCGTACAGTATGAAGCTTCAGACGGTAATGCAATTACGGCATATGAAGTAATGAAATATTGATCTCTATTTGACAGAATATATTATTTGATTAAGGTAAGCTATTATGTTTTCAGTTCTCTTGACCATCCCTAAACAAATTTTTAGTTTGGGAGTGATGCGCTTGAGAACCACAACAAAGCGTCGAGATCATGTTGGCGGCTCGGTTCAACAGAGCTACAATTCGAAAATGCAAAGTTTGCAGGAGTGCAGTTTTAAAGTTTCACTTACTCTTATAAATGTATAAAATATTTTCCCCTGCATATAACAGCATTAACAAGAAAAAGATTTAAAAATGTGTCGCTCTATTGAACTACTGATTCTTTAATTACTGCGCATGAATAACTTAAGCCTCAACATTCCTCCCCTCAAGAATTTCTATCATAAGTTTCACTTATTGTTTCTTCTGTACTTCCTTTTACTTGGAGAACTCGAGTGGGATTTTGGGATTACATTAATCTTGTAAAACTCTCGAGTCTTCTTCTTCTTGTCTGCTGATATTCTTGCAAGTTCTTGTATGCATGCTGTAGCTGGTATTTATTCCCACGTTCTCTTATTCTGCGCCAGATGTTAATTGCTTGAAATCCTTCATCTTGGAAACTGTTCTTGTAAAATGCTGCATGGAAATCCTTCAATGCTCTCAGAGCTTGTATTTGTCAGCAATTAATCTCTTAACATTTAAGTATTTTCTTGCATTATCAGCCAACTTTATTAGATAAAAAAATCAAAACACATTTCTTTAACACGGCAGGGTTCAGGACTTTTCTTTGCAGGCCAGGGTGAGGCAGTTGTAACATATTTTTCATCTCTATTTCTCTTTCGTTTTGAGTGTGACCAATGATGAATTATGAGTTAGAATTTACCAAACTCAGATTATGCATATAAAAGAAATATAAGATATTTACTCTGACCAGAACAATTGTTGCCGTTATCCACTGTATTGAAATGGTGTTAGTTGTAGTTGAGCATTAAAATTAAACTCACTAATACTCTTTCTTTTAATTACTAGCTGGATACTTCTTCTGTAGCTATTAATTTCATATAATATTAATACATAAATAATGAATATTCATTTTTCTTTGCGTTTATTGCCTAGAAAGACATCACAAGGAAAAATAATGGTCTTCATTTAGATTGCAGAAAGACGCGCAATTCACTGAATAATACACCATCTTGAATAATCGCAAAAACAACGAAGAAAACGGTAGAAATTCAGTGCAATACTGTGTTATCCTGCGCTTTAGCAGTGTTATATTAAATGCGCAGTTTTTTCCTTCGTTTACCAGCACATAATCTGATCTGATTATGCTGTCTTAGAATTTGTAGCTACATTGAAGTGAAAAGTACATAAAATAAGGATTATAAATATCGCAAAAATGACAATTTTTAAATAGTTATTTGACTGAGCTGTAGATTTGTTCCTAATCTTCAGATGCCTCTCTTTCGAACCCCCTTCTACTCGTAAATTCTTTGTACGCCCTGTATGTACGCGTAACAATACGATGCACAGTTTCGTTAACAGTTATGTGATTACTTGAAGTAAAACTACGTAGTGTTTTAATGAATTTACTTATAAGACCAGATTATTACGAAAATGTACGTAGTGTTTTAATGAATTTACTTATAAGACCAGATTATTACGAAAATGTACGTAGTGTTTTAATGAATTTACTTATAAGACCAGATTATTACGAAAATGTGCCTTTTATTATCTACAAGAGATACCCTTGGGTTCGAACAAACAAAGCCGTATTAAAATGTAGTTATAAGTATTTTACTTATATCTGAAATCAATTGTGGTATTAATTGTTCTGCATAACGTCGCAGTCAGCCAGTAGAGGTATCTAAAGACAAATGTCTCTTCGACGCATGCATACAAACACCTGCAGTGTTTAGAAAAACTAATATCACCATTAACTTCACAGCTATGTAGATGACCTGTTTTGGTGTGTTTTGTTTGTTCAAGTCTAGGGTTTTCTTGATAGTATTTATACTTAAAACAATACAAATGCCGTCACATTAACGGCAGCATCAAAACTACAAAATATGTTGTGTGCTTTAGCATGTTTTACTTTTCAAATTATTTCTGGAAAAGTTGCGTAAGTATTCATTTGTAAAATGTCAATGTTAGCAGAATTGGTAGTTTGAAAAAACTTAACAATTCATCATTTAATTCCGTCTATTATTTCTTTTATTTTCATTGACTTACAAGTTTATTTTGGGGTATTAAAAAGTAATTGCTTACAGACATGTATGTGTGTTTTTGTTAGCGTAATAGTTAATAATTTTTGTGGTAGATATAAAAAGTTAGTATATTATTTAAAAGGAAATGGAATAATTAATGTGCATGAATAATAGTGCAGTAAATGGGAAGTAAATGCTCCAGTATTATTTCTCAACTTAATATTAAAAAGCAAGCTGTAATTAGAAATGCCGATACTGCATGGACAAATCTGTTATAACCAAGGCGGTACATAATGATGCGACATGAAAATGCATCAAATTTATAAATCATGAACAGCAATAGCGTCTACACAGAGGCGCAATTACATTGTGATGCAATGTCACCTGCAAGGGTTAAATCTATGGGTCAATACTAGGCGCTAGGTAAGGGCATGAATAATTAATTGCAGACACTGCGCACATAAAACAAACTACCAAGTGCCGCTGAGCGAAACTGCAGCCCAGTTTACTGGTGCTGAACGTTTTCTTACCTATAAAATGGCATTTTAGCGGAAAGGAAGGAATGAGCCCCGAGCTACAACAGAAAATGCAAGCAGCACAATATTGTGTCAGAAAGTAAATAAACTGAAGTTTGGAAAGGAAAATATTCGGCGTGTTCATGAACGAGATCAAACAGAATAGTAAATATTCTACCAAACTAATGTCAACAGCCAGATATGCCATTCTAATTTTCTTTTAATACTGAGTGTCTTAATGTGCCTTCAGATATTACGGTAATGATTATTTTGACGTTTTAAAATGTAATAGTAGTGTTTTGGCAGTTAAGACACTTTAAAGTTATTAATAATAAGAAATTGGAGCATAATGAATATAATATAAGCACAATTAGTGATTGTTATAAATAGAGGTGGATCAAAACATATTTAGACCTCGAACTCGAATTTGAATCTTTATTAGGCCTCGAAAATTACTAAACTTGAAACCTTGGATGTTTATTGGATAATATATTATATATATTGTCAGAAAGTCAGAAAATTCCCACTTAATTTTTCAAGAAAGTAAACTGTAAATTGTTATTAAATCTAATAAGATAAAATGATTTCTTTTACGATAAAAAATTACTAAAACTGAATTACTTCCATTATTTAACCAATTGTCCAAAGAATATCATTTTAAATGCTTTATTATTAATCATTATCAGACTAATGTTTAGTACTGCCACGGATGGCCGAGGTCGTTAAGGCGCGGACTCGTGAGCGGGAGGTCTGATGTTCGAATTTCACTATAACCATCCTCCCTGACTCAGGTTTTTTTCCAGGTTTTCATCAGTCTTCATAAATGGCAAACGCTGGGGAGGTACCCTAAACTTAGACGTGGAGTATTTCTTAAAAATCTTTTCCCAACTTATCATTTCAATTCATGTATAACCATTGCCCAACGCCTGTGGTGCCTGCTGTTTACTAACGATACTGTCATCTGTGGGGAAGTAGGTAGCATATACATTGTTTGTTTAGTGCGCTGGAAGTAAGTTAGCTATACGTATTTCGTCCAACAGCGCGTAGAGAACAGCAAAATTGTGCGTTTCGTTTTCTGACTGTTGAGACATTGGGAGGACGAGAAATTCACATTCGCATGTCTTGTGTATGACAATCATTCCTTAACCTCACTTTCATGAGTCGCCAAGAGTTTAGATTTTCTGCTAGTTGAAGGCATTCATTGAGAATACAACTCCACATACTTTCTTGAGTAATGTTGTTATTGTGTCAAATGCCATTTGAATCAAGCAGCTTATATAGGTTCCGCTTAGAGGTATCAGGATATAAATGTTCATTGCTTAAAAATATAGGAAGATAATGTTATGATTTGTATCTTACAAAACAAAAATTCTTTCCAAGTTGATACCTGTGTGAAGGATATGCACATGTGTGCTCATTTACATAGGCGGCCATCTCAAAAAACAATTTCTACTGTTACTTAGACTGCACTACAATTATCCCCCTCCCTACCCAGGCTTAGAGCCTTCTATTTTGCTATAAACTGTTTCCAAAGTACGATTTTTGGATAACTGAACTGTCTGTGAGTGAAAATTGATCTTACAGGTGCTGAACTTAAGCTGGAGTAAAATTATGGGTTACTTTCCTTACCATTCAATACGTGTTGTTAATTTCAATAGACAGAAAAACTAAGGATGAAGCTTAATATTGCTTTCAAAAGCCCAGCTTTCAAAGTTCGAAATTTAGCAACACCTACCTGTAACCCTTCCCAAGCATTTTTGGATCTCTGTCAGGGTGCGACAGAACAGGATCCAATACATGCACTGAAGGTAGATGTCAATTATGATGTCACATTTTGTTACCTGGAATGAACATAATGTGTTTTTGCTCCTGTGATTTTTCGATTAAATATTATTAATCAATCATTTTCAGACAAATGTAAACTCAACCTCAAAGCTCGTAAAAATATTTCTGAAACACAGTGTGTACAACTTCCCGCAGATATTGTCCCTGGCTGCTTCTCCTATTCTTGTTACGTTAAAACAGGCCTACTTCAGTGCCTAATTATCCAACAACCTTCCCCGACAGGTCACGAAAGTGATTTCTCCGACAGAAAGAATTACCATAGTCATTGCTATGCTGAAACAGACTTCTTGTTTCACCGGTCACAAATAGTCAGCGTTTTAAGCTACGTTGACAAGCTCCAGCGAAGTCCCTCGTTAGGCAGGCTCTGACTGAAGAAAATGTTCTCCCGGCTCTTTTTTTTTTTTTTTTTTTTTTTCCCCAGAAACTGGGTTCAGTGAACGAAAACCTAACCTGAATCTCAGTGCATCATGAAAGAGTAGCCAAACATGTCACAGTTGGGGGAGGGATAGTATTTGTTTAGTATGTCTTAATCACTGTTAATTGAGAACAGAAGCCTTTTATTGGCCAGGGGAAAGTGTTCTGAGTGTATATACTTGTACAAATGGCGAAAATAATGCTTTATGAAAAAAATAAAATTGTTGTTAAGCTGATGATGATGATGATGATGATGATGAGGACGATGATGATGAAAGCATTTATTTTTAATTGCTATTATTACGATTATAAAATTAATTTCCTACCTAAATGTTTGGTTTTGTTCAGTAGTATTTTACATTCATATGGATAAAATAGTTATCTGGACTTTACACCAAAAACAGAAAATGACTTCAGAGCTTTTTATAGAAAAAGTACAGTCCAGCAGGCGTCCACAAATCGCACGTTTTCGTTTGATTTCTCTCTTTCTATACAGCCTATTGCAGCCGCTGCTTGTGAAATGTTTTTTTAGTAAACATGACATCAGCAAGTGGTAACTAAGAACGATGAAGCGTGTACAATGACTCAATGCACTATACATTTTCACCGACAGAGGTGGTTTCGATGAAGTAAAATGAAAACGGGTCAAACGCCTAAAAATGTCGTATATTTATTATCGCAAGATCTGGGAGACAAGATTGCCAATTATTTCCTTGTAGCAGCTTTTAGACTGCTGATTGGTCCGCAGTCATAATCAATCGCGCACACGTCCTCGTTTGTTTAAAACCGATGTGATATTGCATGCGCTTAGATTTAGGCTTGTTGAGCCGTTTTCCAGTCAAATCTCTGAAGCGTATTCTTCATCAGCTAGGGAGTGTGGGTGCAGACGTTATCATGAAATATAATGCTGTTCGGTAGCATTCCAGGATGTTTCCATTTTATAGCAGTCTCAGTTTTTGCAAAATGTCTTCATGGTGCTTTGCGGCCCCACGTTAGAGACAATCGACAAGCAGGGAGTTCTCCCACTTGAAGAGGGACGTCATATGACTTTCCTGAAACTTGTGCGCTTTGACTTTTCCACGAGGAATAAACAATTCACATGTTTTTACACTTGGCTTTGACGTTTGTTAGCCGGCTCAAAGCATTATATTTCATCTTCAGGACAAAAAAAAAAAAAACATTACCTTCCTTATGCTATCGCTACAGGTGACCCGTTGTTTCCGATAAAGGCGTACATTAGAACCATTGCTTATTCTCACCAAAACAGAATTTTCTTCCTCGGTTTTCCCAGACAAATAGCGTCAAAAGCAATAACGCGGTGGAAGCGGACAATCTTTCAATGACATGCATCCATCACGGAGTCTCTTATGCCACTATAGCACACCTGATCATGACAAATAATAAGCCGTGCAAAATACACGCGAATATGAATTTCTCGTCCTCGCAAGTTCTCAACGAATCGCACAATTTTGCTCTTCTCTACTTGCTGTTGGACGAACATACGTACAGCTGACTTCCAGTGCACTAAACGAACAAGTGTACAGTAAACAAACAACGTATGTGCTCCCTACTTTCCCACAGATGACAGTATAGTTAGTAGCAACAGTGTTATCAACTTGAGTGACCTGTTTTCATTTAATCGCTCCTGGTATTCTCTTCTAATCGTCTCTTCCAATAAACATTTCACTGCACGCGTGACAAAAAGCAATACCTTCTTTTCAAGTAAAG
This sequence comes from Metallyticus violacea, assembly GCA_030762175.1. NCBI lineage: Eukaryota > Metazoa > Arthropoda > Insecta > Mantodea > Metallyticidae > Metallyticus > Metallyticus violacea. The sequence continues at coordinate 49,666,713 of CM060840.1, read as the reverse complement.
ACATATCAGAAATGAACAATGTAGAAATAGAAGGAAGAAAAGCAACTAAAGAAATTCTAACAAACATATTCATCACCAATGTTCATGGAGTTCTGTTACAGAAAACATAATCTGGTATGGCAAAATTGAAAAATTGCATGAACCTACATTCAGAATTTCTGATACCTTCAATAGTAGCTTGTCGTGTTGAAATACTCAAAATAAAAATTAGATGGATGAATTTAAATTTTTCAAAACTACGTCTAACTCATTTTCCTTAAACGCAATTTATTTTTAATAATTTAAGATAAAGTTACATGAAGTGTATATGAATCAAATTATAAACATGTATCCCCCGCTCTGAAGTCCGAGGCAGGCTCGCACTAAGCCCAAAGTAAGGCTTTGACGTCAATACTACTAGCTTCGACCAATCGGGAGATGGTTACCATGTGGATGAGCTAAGGAAGAAAGGGAAAACAGGAATCTGACACACAGTAACACATAACTCCATGCAAAGAGACATAGTTTCAAATTGCATATAGTTACATTACAGGTGTTCGGTCTACGCCATATTTTAAACGAGGGCAGGCTAGTCCGCAGCATAACTATTTTCAAACAAGAAAAGAAAGAAAATGTGATATAAAAACGATTATTTTTATTGCATATAAACAAACTGCAGGAAAATTATCTTCATTTTTCTAAAATGTCCATTGTTTAGGTACCAATATGAAGAACCAGTTATCTCAATTTCCTGAAAAATGTTGAACTGTGCCAGCTACTAAAGAATATTTCACTTGTTGATAGTGTTTTTGGTTATTCAATCATAATTTTATAATACATGTGGAGTGGCGACTCGTGGTCCCTGTAGAAGAGTGGGCTACAGACACTACTACATAACACCCAAATGGCGTGAAGGAAGTCTCTTTTATCAAGATATATTCCATTCCGACATTCTTTCAATGCAGCGTCGTCCCAAGTTTATGTGGAACTCTTCTAATTCAGCTATTAAAGCACGCCTTAAGCCTTCTGCAGTAAATTCAAAAACAGTAACAATTTTATGAATCTTTCAACCGGTTTACCCCCCACTGATGTATCATAATATCACAACAAATTGAGACATTCATGTAATATCTGTAGCTTCGTCGGCCTGTACAGAAAAGAAATGTGCCCTTTCTATTTCTAGTATAATCTTTTATTCCTATAGTCAAGATATGTTTCTCACTTCAAACGCTGTCAGCTAAGATTTTTTCCCCCCAAATCATTAAAAAAACCTTCTTAATTTTGTGCTGAATAAGTTTCTATAACTTTCTGTTTATGAAGTCCAAATCGTTTTATTTCCAATTTAACAATTAAACTTAGCCTCGAAAATGGAGTCTTCAATAAAACGTCCACTTTTTTCATTGCCACAAAAAAAGAACTGTAACTGAATCGTGAAACTGAACTTTCCATTGGAAAACAGTGAGCAAGCCATCCAATTTCCAAAAAGTGCAACAAAAAAAAAAAATACTAATCAGTTAAGAACGGTGTCAGTAACCTCTCAATATCTGGTTCCTAAGAAAAGATAGAACAACGTGCGCTGGTCATGGACCGTCTTCCTGCTGGCCCAAGAGAAGACAGAAATAAACAGGAGAAAGGCTAACCCATCTCGGAGGAAAACAAATTTAAGTCCTTATAAGTCTTTGGTAGCCCACGAGTTGCCCTTGCTAACGGAGGACCCGCATGCTACCGCTACTACAAAGGAGAGGAAAGGTGCTTATAGCGTAAGATACAATTAAGAATTAATTGGCTACACCCCGCTATTTTCATGCATTTTTTGTTTTAAAAGTTGAACAGGAGAAGAGAAAAGGGAAACAATTGTTTCTTTGGAATGGCCGTACCCATTTGGCCCTTATTGATGGGCAGCCCTTTTACATGTCCTTACCTGCTAATATGTTCAAGACAGGACCTTGCTGTGGATTGTCTTCAGGATGAAAGTTGACATAAGCTGCGGAAAACTTTTAGACACCAGAGAGAGTCTATTGAAACCGATATCATCACCTAGACAGCCTTTCCTTGCAAGTGGTAAATACCACTGCAACAGCATTCCTTGCTTGCGGTTAGTAACTGATCTTAGCACTGTGGTTTATAGCTGAAAGTGTAAACACGCCTCGAAGAGCAATATTAGCGCTCGCTCACCCTCTGCAAGAGAGCATTTTATTACGTCAAGTGCTCCCCTGCTGGCGTATTCCGTTACATAAATCCCCATAATATAGCTTCCGAAAAAGTCAGGTTTAGCTAAAATAACGACTATAAGGAAATCGATAGTCCAAGGAAACGGTATCATAAATGTCGGCCAACTTCATTAAAATATCGCATTTAATTCGCTACAGATGGCGATTCATGATTTATGAAGCTTTCTGACTTTCAGTTTTATGAGCTGTATGTCTATTAAATCTTCATATACGGTTTAATCTTTTCTGGGTCCGCATTTATCCTTCTGTTGCTGGTTTTTAATGTTTTATTCACATCCATTTAATATCCATACCTTTTCCATCAACATGAACACAGTTCTTTTGAAGCTGGGAATACTGCTTTGTTCCTGAGGTCTTTAAAATATGAACTTTTGAGTTAACAGGGAAGTCCCGGCTATATTTAAACTTTTAGTATCCATGTTTTGACAGTATTCACTAAGTGCTATTACTGTTCCAAATGCAGAATTACAAGAACCCTTCAGTCCTATCATTCATTTTATTTTTATGATGGGCTGAGCCTCTTGTGAGATGTTTTAGTACATTATTTAAGATGCGAAATATTTTTTTCAGATTAAATATCATTATTAGTGCGTTTAAAACCGTTCTAGGATCTTTTTACAAATTTGCCCTATATATTTAATTATGATTTAGCTTTTTAAAGAATAAAGAGTTTTTCTTCCTTTCTTTTTATATTTAAGGGCGAAAGAAAGAATACTAATACGACTTGGATATGAAAAAGAATGAAAAAAGCAGCAAAATGATGGAATGGGATGCTACAAAAAGAGCGGATAGGATGATAAGGAACCGACAAAAAAGATATGAAGTATAACCACTGAGTTAGGTAGAAATCTTAAACTTAATGTTTTCCAATTTGGGTTAATGTGACTCAAATGCCATCACCATCAGGTAATACTAACCATCTATTCTTTGGCCAACTTATATGAATATTTCCAATTAGTTTAGACTTTAAAAGTTGTTTAGGTTTCTAATATTATCCATTCGCTCTGAATGAGCCCACCAATTACTTCGTTTCAATATATCATTCACGTTCTCAGCTATTACTTTATTTTTATGCGTTCAAATCCACTCATTTAGTTCTTCGTATTCCTTTCACATTTATGCTGTTTGCAGATCACCTTTTCAGGGTAAGGAAAAACTTACCCAGGCGAATGTCCTCACGGGATTCGAACCCGGGACCTCCGGGTTTACAGGCAGTCACGCTACCTACAAGACCACAAAGGCAGCCTATTTAAAAAAAAATTGTGTTGATTACTAAGGTTTTCTGGAGAGAAAAGAAAGTTTGTTAGTAATGATAGGTCTGCTTAGTGCTGCACCTTGATTTAACGTTACATAATCCACACTTGTCTTTTTCTTTTTCAGCCACTTTTCTAGAAATTTCCTGAAAGCAACGTTTATCGCTGATTAGTCAGAACACGTGGGTAAACGTCGTTTTTGGCTTCAGACTTGGTGACCGGGCAAGCCACGGTTCTTAATGATAACTTTGAGTGCTGCGGGGAGTTTAGATCATATCATATTATAAATTATTGTTAACCTAACTATTGGATGTACTCATTCTGAACAAGTATATGGCGTTTCAAATTTATATAGCTTTAAACACTAGGATTTACCGATTGATTGATAATAAACATTTGAACAAAAATGTTCCCACCACTGTGAGATCAAAGTTCTTGAGTAGCATGAATAAAAGACAAGAAAAATAAAAAGGATTTAATGTATCCAATCTTCTGGCATTCTATTTAGAAGCAAAGTAATGAGATTGAACCATTCAGTACTGGACATTTTCCGAAGAATGATATGTTTGTTTAGATTCTTTTGTGTGCTTGTGTGATTTTTGTATCTGCTCTCACCCCCAGAGGATGTTGTCCTCCAAGTTTGATCATTAATACGGTTCTAAACGTCTATCGTTCTCAGTGGAGAGGCATAAGCAGCTTATTCAGTTTTTTTATTAGTATACCTAAAGTGTAGGAAAATAAGAAAGGAGGAGTACAGGCGGTTCTTTCTTTCCCCCCTCCCCCCAAAAAAACAATCAACAAGCTCGACGAAATTATGATACACCGAAAGGGAAACCTGTAACCCGGTACGATATACAAGGATTGGATACCAACAGAAGAATTATTAAGCTGTACGAAATTCTGAATGAATCTACTAGTATTTAAAACTTCAGGAAATACCTGCTTCAACGATAAAAACTAAGGTAACATTTTCCCCTCCTCTTTAAAACACTTGAATTAGATAGAGATTATACAGAGTGATTAATTAGATGATTTTTTGATGTTTATTTAAGGACGCTCTTTAACATCTCAGGTCATCAGCGTCCCATTCTATTTAGGGCCGACAAATTTTGCTCATAGGCCTCTTCTTTCAAACTTGAGGTTCTTTATCGTGCCGCAAATGTACGACACGGGACCCACGGCTTTATTTCCCTTCCGAAGGAAGCCATACTTACGATTTTTACGCCCGAAAAAATCCATCGATCCTTGCCGGGTTCGAACCCACGACCATGGGTTTAGAAGGCAAGAATGGTTACCACTACACCACCAGGTGTACTGCAGTATTATTGTACTATTGCCGTGCTGCTGTAGTTTTCCTAAATAATCCATCTGTACTTTTTTAAAAATTCTATTACACTGATGAACATTTTAAATTTCTTTTACCATTATTCACCTTTGAGTATTATTTATTACAGTTCGCAGTTTTATATAGTAGTTTTTAACAAAGTGACTGGAGTTATTTTCTAAAAAATCTTATGGCTAATAGACCTTGCTGTTTTCATCAACAGAATGAGGTTAAACATTTTAAAACGTGTTTCTTACATTCCGTTTTGTATATAAATTTGAAAAACAATTTTACCCAACATATAATAACTTTTAAGAATACTTCACTAGATCAAGAGGAAACTAAAATTAAATGTATAGAAAGTTGTCGATAAACTTGAACGATTACCGTTCAAGACATTATTGCAGTAAACGGCATTTTATTTTCTATTTTGACAGCAAGCTGTCTTTTGCATGACAAATGCTAGGTCAAATATACCGTGACAATATCAGATTACTTTTTTGGTGCACCTGAACAGTTGTTTCTTATTGTTTTCGTCGCTTTTGGAGGTGCTCCCTTGCGTTTGATTAGAAATGTTTGTAAGGGATAAGTTGCAGGTACTGATAGCTAATTGCAGGAGGGTTTATTTTTCCTTCCCCCCAATTAGACACTTGTGTACAAAGAATTAAAACAAAGTTTCATTACAGTGAAATGCAAAGCAAAAATGCTACTCTTAAGTGGGATACTGTAGGGCTAATTAAAATCGTTCCGATAGCTTTCGGCTACAACATTGCGTTAAGATTGTGGTGGGTTCCATCTCCAGGTGGAGTTTTCCTTAGGAATTTCTCCATTCCCATGTTTTAATGCAACAACGTGCATATTTTTTTTCTCCCGTCTCATTTAATATATAAAAAAAATTGATTGGGGATTTCGAGGTTGCGCAGATACGACGCGTGCTGCTTGGATGTTTGGACAATATGGAACTGCAATTGGGGGGGAAAGGGAGATGTTTGCGGGTGGTTATTATTTTAACAAACAAATTTACCGACAGCAAAACTTATGAATGATATTTTACGTCAGAGGTGTGTCATCTGTAAGTTCACCGAGGATATGGTTCGATCGAAATAGCGCCGGTGCAACGACTACAACCAGGCCTTATCTATATGCTATTATAAACCACCTGGCTGAGGTCGTTAGGCGCAGATGCGTGAGCGGGAGGTCTGGGGTTCGAATCCCATCTGGACCGTCCTCCCTGACTGAGGTTCTTTCTAGGTTTTCCTCATACCTCATAATTACCAATGCCGGGGAGGCACCCTAAATTTAGGCCCAGAACGTTTCCTTCCTATAAAAAAAAACAATCCCTTTCCAATTTATCATTTCATTATCATGAGTGTCCATAGCATGCGATGTCTCAATAGTAAAAACGAGCGTTAAATAGCATTCAAACAAAAAGTCTACTATTATTTCATAGTTATCGTAAAACCATAAATTAACAAATTGCAATTAAATGTTGAATTTTTTATGGTTATGTAGTGCACTTATTTACTGTGCGAACTATTCATAATATGCAATATCTATAAAGCTACTGAGCTATTTTCATTTTGTATATGTCTTTTGTTTGATGTCTTTAAACGTTCTAAGTACTTGATACTATGCATAAATGTCATTTATCCTTTCCACATAGATTATATTAGAAAATATATTAAGTACCTGCTAAAGGATTTGCTCATATAATTAAAACGGTTATTCTGTGAAGTGGCATTTTGATTTGATAGCATATCTAAGACGGGCCATACAAAACTACGACAGGCCACGCCAGTTACAAACAGCATAACGCGATGTTTACTACGATCTTGAATTTAATCTGTTTTGCAGGTTTTTACGTTGTAGAGAGAATTTCTATATTGTCGGCATACAAAAGAATAGGTATTTGCTGATCTTTATTTACGTTAACGATATCAATTAAAATAATATACAACCCTGTCCCGCCTCCCCCTGCCTATGTTGTACTCAAGAGATTTTCTACCGGCCAGTCTTAATAACAAATTTGACTCCCTAATACATTGCTATAAGGGAATACTTTTCTCAGAAAACTGTTTACGTATTAATTTTTTCCAAAGAGTGCTTCGATCCACATCGGATGCCATTTTAAAATCTACAAAGACATTGTAAAGCTTTCCTGCTTTATTTCTTAAATTATAATCAATTAAAGTTTTCAAAACAAAACAATGTCAACGGTGAAAAAGTCGTTCTTAAAGCCAGCCTGAAATTTAGAGATTTTGTCATATACCTTAACCCAACATTTAATTCTCTCGTATAAAAGTATGCTGCAATTTTTTCAAACACATATAACAATGAAATGCCTCTGTAGTTTTCTAGTTAAAATAAAAATTAGATAAGGTAAAGAGAGCTATATTACGGAGCTATACATGAAATAGCGTGGCTTACACTGGGAGGCTGGAAGGCATGTATGGTTGTTGATGAAGAAGACAGGCGGATTTGCACATTTTGGCTCAGTTACAGAGACAGAAGATGCTACTAGGATAAAATTTCTCCCGGGTTCATTTTTGACTTCCAATAGCGGGAGGCTGACATGTTGATACTTAATTGCAAATAAGCAGAACTAACTAATCTTGGGCAATCTTCTTAAATAAAATACGCAATTTTAAGGACATAAATTTCTGTAAACATTGTACATAATTATATGAAGCATTTATATGAATATTACAATTGTTGTATGTATGTCTGTTTCATGTTTGTACACGTGTGTGTATGTGTGTGCACTCATGCTTATTTTGTATGTTTACTCGATTAGGTTCAATAATAAATAAAATATGAAGTATTTTTCAAGAGCATTTCTTGAGACCCATGCTACTATGTACAACAGCTAGCAAGCGATTGCAGTGTAAAGTTCAACTGCCAAGTGCTATACTAGTATTTATCTACAGCTCATGTGGAATTTGTCAAATTGTCAAATTCGGACTAATTCGGACTAATATTTGAACTGAAATTCCTCGCCTAGTCCTGCTTCCCCTTTATTATTATCTCTGTAGTAAAGTGAAAGAAATGGTACACATAAAATATACTCAAAAGTCCTGAAAGATGTGGTTTTTAATATCCTTCAGGAAATTGCCTCCATTTCTCAACGACCCATGCGAGTGATGACATCAACTTATTTTTAACAATAATCTGGCTACATTTCACAACCAGGAAATACGGTTTGGCACCTCCTCGATGTTATTAGTACAAATATTAAACCACCTACATATAACAGGGAAGGAAAGATTACGATTTGGATCGTTCTGTCAGGTATGTGTTTAATCAAAGTACAGTAGACAGTACAAAAGTTAAGTTTTTTTTTTTTTAATCAAGAAATGAACTACACAGACTGCCGTATTCATCATGCAATGTATATTTTGTTTAGAATATTGGCATTCAATATTTGAAATTTATTGAAAAGATTCCCATAATATACTACACTCAAAAGTACATACTTTATCAGTTCATTACAAAATAAAATCTAAAAATAAAATGGTACTAATCTTATTTATCTCCTCTGGATATTTTCTGACTATAGTCGATTATTTACATTCTGAACCCAATACACACAGCTCCAGTTATTAGTATATTGCTGCATTGTTCTATCCTTGTTTATACTTATACTTATCTGACCTATTGCACTTCTAAGGTTACTTTTGCCTCTGTCTTCCTCCTAATCATTCTTACCCATTTCTCTCTAACTTTGCATAAATGTTCCCTATCATTTTATGTTTCTAATCATCCTCATTAATATTTCCGCTTTGTTGCCAAGCCGCTTTTATCCATAACTTTGTTTGCTTACAGTACAACTAACAATTAGTTTCTCCACTTGTTGGATATTTTTCTACATCTTTATCATATATACACCCTTTCAAATTCATAACTCCAGTTCTAGCCTATGCAAACCTCTCCCGATCTGCTTTATCACATTATTCTATATATTTTTCTCTATCCAATACTATTTTTACTTTCCTATAAAGTTTCAATGAACTCTTTTCTCTCATGCTACCAAATATTTCTTGTCTTTCCAAATATTCCAATCTTAGGTTTATTTCTTCCCAGAATCCTCTATTTTGGTATTCCCTATTAATGCATAAGTTTCCTAAACATATCCGTTGTAAAATTTCCTGCACTTAGAGATACCATGACCCTTTCCATTTACATTTCTCTTGGATACTGAAACATTCTTTAATGATATCACTCTCTTCCAATGTGATAATTCTGTAAAAGTATTTCATAATTCTTGTAATAATTTTTATCTTGGTGGAGTACCTACCTAATTCTAGCTGTGCTACACCATTTGAGGAAGCTATCGATAAACCTAAGATCAGTTTACAAAAAATTCTATTCATTTTATAATTTTTTTTTTCATGCATCCTCTACGCCCCATTTTTCTGCCCCATATAACATTTTGGCTTCTACTGTAACATTCAATATACGGATTGCATGTAATTTGAAACATATTTTGAATTTTTTTACAAATTGTTGAAAATATTGTAAATTTATGCATATTATCGAAGGGCTGTTTTATAGTAACACCATAAAAATAATCCAGAGGACTCAAATAGATCTTGGGGCCATAATTCTGCGCTTATTAGCCTGTTAGAGAATTATTTCAAGAATGCTTAGTACCTGCAGTAAGTGCACTAGCACCATATTGTTGGAAATATCCCTCTTGCAACTGATCAACATCATGGAAATCTTCTATAAATGTGATTAGAATTTATTTTGCATACACCTTAGCAATTAGAGTTTAATTATAAGCATTTATCGTATGCTCCTTCATCGTGACATACCATCCCAGTCTGCAGTTTTCTGTACTCCATTGATTGTTCACATACCCAGAGAGATGAAGCCAAACTTCATTGTATGAAAGATCAGGTTAAGGCTCTTGTCTGTTAACTGTTGTTGAAACCAATGGCAATGCTGGAGTCTCACAACGAAATTAACAAATTTCTTCCTTGGAGTACTTCCGTTGGAAATACCAAATCCTGCTGACTAACTTACTAGGACTTTGCTGTACCCTTTCCCTAGCATCTTCATCGTCATCTTTATTGGCCGCGTGATGCTTCTCTTTCGGTCTATACACCCTGATGCTCAAAACACCTACCTGATTAGTGACATTCCTAAGAAAACACTCGGGAAAAAAAATAATCAGGAAAGCAGCAAACTGTTATTCACAATGTTCAATTTCCAGCCGAAAATATTGAAGAAACTCTTGTATTATAGGTTGCCGTGCGTACGGTAACTCCAAACTTTCTGCCCGATCCGCACAGATAATTTATTAAGATGGCTACCTACCTGAGCGAAAATAAGCCTCGATAATGTATGCTCTTTATTGAATAGAAAACGCGATCATATTTCCGGGGCGTAGTATACTCAAGTATTCAGCTCTGTTTACTATTAGAGAAGAGCAAGGGCCGGATTTGAGCCTGAGCCGCCCCTATCTCATCGCCTTTGTTCCCTAGCGACCTCTTAAGTTCCTGCAGGATATTCTCAGTAGCCAGTCGTCTATCTCGCACTCTCATTGTCACCACGTTGTGCCATTTTACTCTGTTTTGTGCAGTTGCTAGTAACTCTTGTGTAATTCATGCGAGTCCCTTTTTATTTCCTACAGCCAGGGCGCTCTAATTCGCCTTGTTCTCCTACTCCACGACATTTCCCCCAGTATCAACTCCCTTTTCCTTTTATGCCTTGTACATAGCTCAAAAGCATAAATTCTACTTCTATCTGATTTGCTAAGTTACAGTTCATAATACAACTTGCACTCTCATGGACACTCTTAAAATATACTTCTTTTAAAAGCATTATTATAATATACTAAGCATCCAATTTGTTGGTTGTATTTACTTAATACGTAAGGGTATACATGGAAATGAATATTTATTAATTTAACCTTTCTGTATCTATGTAGTCACACTTTTTAAAACATAATTCATTAATAAAAATACTAGGATTATGCATTATCTACCCAAACTACTTTCATTTTATCAGCCTGTTCTGTTGGTCTAATGGTAGCCATATTTGCTTCGTAGTCCCAAGATCGCGGGTTCAATCATAAAAAAATTATCATTACCATGTTATTCCAACTGTCTTTGGGATATTAAGCATACTCTACATAATTATTAGTGTTATAGAATAAACCAGAACGATGTTGTTATTAAAAATAACCTGGTTTAAGTAATTATTAAGGTAACCAGAAAGTACAAATCTGGCAAATAATGCAACAGTATATTTCACACTGTATCTCAGGAAGTTCCAAAGCTATCATTGTGGAATTTTTAAGAGATTTTAAGAAAACTTAACTAAGGATTGTCTGTAAATTTTAAATCTCTGGTGCAAACAAACGTTTTTTTTTTTTGTTGTAAATTTAAACCAAAATAATAAAATCTTGTTAAAATTGAAAACATTGTGGCCTATTCATGCATTTTTTCTTATAAACTATAAACTATTGGTGGAATTGGAATGATTTTTTTTTAAACTTTAACATGCTATCTTTGGAACTAGAATAATATATCTGTGCTGGTCGCTTGAAAAGATATTACTTTTCAAATTAAAAAAAATAAGAGATATTTTTCATTTCTTATTGGTATAATCTTTATCAACTAATAGTGATTACCAGAATTCACATTTGCATACATTATGTGTGTGCGAATTTTCAACAAGACTGGTCCAGCCAATCCTGAGAAAAATGCATATTTATGTCAAAATTTTAAGTAATCGGAAAATAAAATTTAATTTTGTTTATAAAAGTTAAAAAAACTTTTTATATGCATTAGAGAATTAAAATTTAAAGAGTATTTTTAGTTCAGCATTCTTAATATCTCATAAAAAGTTGATATTGATAGCTTTAATAACTTCTGAGATACAGTGCAAAATGTGTACTGGTGCATTATTTGCTAGATTTACACCTCCTGGTTACTTTAAGCGCACGCGAATAAAATATCGTACACAACTGGTAGGATGAGCTTCATTACAGCTCTAGTGCAGTTACACAACTGGGCTACGATGACCCCCAGTTGAAGAATCTCAAGATGTTGCATGTGGCGAATTGACCATCATTAGCAGCATGATGCAGTTGTCTTTACGTCGGAGCAACAGGTAGCTTCAGAGCAGCCGCACTCACAGCTGATGGAATGCTTCCTTTGACAAGCGAACCTTTTCACGTACCACCATTAGCGGCTTGAACCCGTTCTACCTGAGCGTTCCATACGGGAACACAAAAGCGTGTGCAAGATGCTACCATTTGTCAAGAGATTTTGTGTAACTTTAGCTTAAAAAATGATTCCAATATCTTTTATAAGTGGAAAAATTATTCAGTCATTGAAAAATGTAACGTAAAGCTGTTGCAATGCATTCATATTTCATTATTTACTGTTTAAACTAAAAGCCACAAACTGAGCCATCAGTAAGTTTCTGGAAATGTTACATTCAACTTTTATTGTAAAGCGGCACACAGTTCAAATAATAGTTTTCTTTCTAATGATTGTTTTTTCTTCCCAGAGATTGCCTGAAAATGTATTTAGTTCCTTTATTGCTTACTTTCATAGTAATGTATGAGACATAAACTAATGAGACAAATAAATGTTGTCATAATATTTTGAAGTCTCAAAATTTAACAAAATTAAAATCCACACCATCTTCGTTTTTCATGTAACTTGTTTCATTTTTCCAAAGCTAGCACTTTCGCCTTGTTCTTGAAAAATCTGTGTTCTATTTTCTATTTATCTTGTTTCTTTAGAATTAGGACAAACATACAAAAGAAATCTCTATCCCAGCAGGGAGTAAGCGAGCTTATTTGTGCTGAAGAAAAGGTATTTTGGAGTAAAGTCCATCACATTTCACCTGAATTTGAATGTCTGGTGAAAACTTATTTCATAAGGCATTAAATTCTTCGATGTTGTGCTAAAATACGTGGGGAAGTCAATAAATATTTCCAGTATTATATAAAACGACTGATAAAGGTATTTTGAAGTGTCTAAAGGCATCAATAGGTGCAGACATTTCACAGACATGCACCGCCACGGGTGGCCGAGGTCGTTAAGGCATGGACTCGTGAGCGGGAGGTCTGCGGTTCGAATCCCGCCAGGACCGTCCTCCCTGACTGGGGTTTTTTCCAGGTTTTCCTCAGTCTTCATAACTGGCAAATGCCGGGGAGGTACCTAAACTATATATCATTTCATTTCATGTATCATCAGTGTCCACCGCCTGTGGTGCCTCAGTAGTAAAAACGGGCGTTAAACACTACTCAAAAAAAAAAAAAAAAAAAAAAAACAGACATGCGCATTTCAGTACTGAACATGGTGACCGTGCGAGTGTAGAAACCATAGAAAGGCAATGTGCTGTTGTGTATTTTTAAGCACATAAAATAACTGATTTATAAATTCGTATTTAGTCGCTCAAAAGTTGAGATTGCTGCAGAGATGATGCCTGTTCATTTATCTTACTGATACATCTAACGCTGTGCCTTGCGAAATCTTTGATTTATTTCCTTCAACTCGTTCAATCCCCGCTGTTTTCCCACTTAGCTATCACATGTGTTTATCATTCACTATCGAGCGTTAAATACAAAATAAGGGACGGAATCTGCAAATATTCTGCAGCAGCTAGGCGCCTTTGACTTGCCTAGTAGAACAAATTAACAGGTTGTTTGCGATTTGGCTAACAGTTCAAAAAGTTAACTTACGAAAAACAATATTCCCACCATCGTGATATTGTGTGTTGCCCTTGAGAGCAGTTTCCACTGCAGCTACGAACATTTTAATGCACCCCTGGCAGGCTTTCAGAGATGGCACACAGTTCGCCGTCTTCTGGTTCAGAGGGCCCTTTTCAACAACCCAAGTGCCAGAGATCAGATATCAGATGCCAGATGATTTCACAGGGATGTCGTTGTAAGGGATGAAACGTATTCCCGTTTATTTCTCTATTTTCCAAAAAGTGATGGAAACAAGGGTCTTATCATTCCGAATTAAAATGCTGGTGGCTTTGCTTGTTTCTTGTCCGACTTTTTATATATTAGACACACATGAAATGCCTTTCTTGGATAAGCTAAAAGCATGTCTCTATAATCTTACATTGTAAAGGGCGGTATATATACTTTCAAGAATAGTTCTTTTTGGCGCCATTTTAAGTGGCAAGCCTAAAGCATACTGTAGTATATTAACCACATATCGTCAAAGTTGAGAGTACCGTCTGTGGTGCCTCAGTAGTAATAATGGGCGTTAAACAAATTAAAAAAAAAAAAAAACGTTCACGATAGCTTCCATAGTTTCTAGTACGGCGCCACTATATACTTCTAAACTTATTACCACAGATCGGAAGCAACCCTCTGTGCAAACAGTAAAGGCCAGCAGTCTTAGTTCCTAATTAAGGTCATAATCCTCCAGCCAATGGGCAACTACCAGTAACTCTAGTTCCTAATAACCTAATTAAAAAATGGCCGTTTTAAAATTCCCCTTCAGGAGAGCAACCGGATATCTGGCAATCATCTTCTTATACTCCCCTCAGATTTACTTACTCCAAAGTAAAACCCCGATTATAAAAGCGCAAGGCATGCTTCACGGACGAACATGAAGCTGAGATAGTAGACCAGAGACGTCGGAAAACGGATATATGTATTAAGGCGGGTACGAAAAGGCTATCCTTGTAATGTCAAATTTATCAATTTCAGTTCCCATGTTCTCAAGGACTATTACAGCCAATGAAATGAAACTTTTATAGCATACAGATGCACATAATAGAAATTTACTGACATATTTTAACTGCTATACCATGACTTTGAAGCAAATTATAAATTATTTTCAATTGTTTGCTTTTTTTTTTTTTTCTATTCTTTCCAAACATTTTATTTTTTTACGTTGTCACATTTTGTCCTAGCTCTCCATAATATATCTACATCATCACAATAATATCATGAATAAGTGGTAAAATTTTCGAAGTGATAGCTTATACACATCCTTAAAACAAATGTTTTTCGAAGGAAGCCATACTTACAATTTCTACGCCCGAAAAAATCCATTAGCCCTGGCCAGGATTGAACCCGGGTTTTTAGGAGACAAATGTAGTTACCATTAGATCACCAGAACCGACACAGCCGTCTACAGCAAATAGTTCCTGATATAGAATTGTAACTGAGAAAGTGCTCGCAAAATCCACAAAAAGGTTTCTGCAATGACATAATTAAACATTTACTAAAAACACTTATAACCTGGGAACATTAATGAAAATCACATCAAAATAAACAGAATATTTCAAATATTAAAATAGTACAAATGGTACAAAAATAAATTATGACCTCCCCTTCCTCCTTTTCCCTATAGTAGTTCCCTCAATATTGACGGATATTGTGTTGAGAAATGCGGAGTTGTGCAAAGCGTGTTAAAGTTGCTTTATCTTTTAACAATTTGTGAATTACTAACTCACTTTCCCCCACCCCCTTTTTTTTTATTTGATTTATTAACGGACGCTCTTTAACATCTCAGGTCATCAGCGTCCCATTCAACTCAGGGCGTGAAACGGCCGACAACTTTTGCTCAGAGGCCTCTCTTTCAGGCTTGAGGTTCTTTTTCGTGCCGCAAATGTACCACACGGGACCCACGGCTTTACTTCCCTTCCGAAGGAAACCATACTTAGGATTTTTACGCCCGAAAAAATCCATCGGTCCTGGCCGGGTTCGAACCCGCGTTTTGGGGTTTAGGAGGCAAGTATGGTAACCACTACACCACCAGGACCTACTCACTTTCCCTGCTATATACTACAGTTTTACGTTTAGAAATAGACACTGAAAAAAGCTCTGCCAAAAGCTTGTGGAAACAAACAAGAATCTACTGTCATATTTACTTGAATTCCACAGACAGTTTATATGTATCTTGAACGCTAGTAGAATATTATAAGTGCTGAAGACGTGCAGTATTTTATGTCCACACACTGCTGTGTATACACACAGAAACCCCATAAACAGCAGACTTGTGTCACAGGTTTCGCCTGATGGTTGGAACTGTTTCTTGCGGAATATATCATGTCCATATATGGAGACTTGTCTCAGAATCTTTTATACTTCCTTTTAAAACTACGTGCTGCAGATGCCAGTCTTTCACAGGAAAGGCACAATGCCACAGAAACTACAGCTTGTCGATGTAAAAGAGATTCCGCTTGTATTTGTAATGTGCATTTGCCCTTTTAAAAGCAGTCTATAGATGAAAACAAAATTACTATCGATAAATTTTAAACTAAATGTGCAATTTATTCATAAAAGCTTATTTAGCTCTCAAGGTGTGTTTTGTAATGTTCTCTTAAGAAATGTGAACTGCTAGGGCAAATTGTTGATACTTTTAGCAAGGCTTTAAATTGTTATTTATTTTAAAATGCAAGTATTAATGAATTTTCGTATTTTTAATTTTTTTGCCGCAGTTTACATTTTTGCCAGTTGAATGGACCTAATCTTTAACGATTTACTATATGATTTACTTTTGCATTTAAATGCTTTCATTGTGTTATAAAGATTTAGTGTTATGTAAGTTTTTTCTTCTTCTTCTTCCTTATAGTGCGCTATATTGATGGCTGCTTTTTCACTTTTTAATTTTATTTATTTTTTGCACATGATTGTTGTTTAGAAATTACAGCTAAATGCTTAATATTGAGCCTAATGAATTTTGACTTTTTCTCTTCCTGTTGAGTCACTTTTCCATGGCAGATCTTAAATAAGAACTTGCCGACATCAACTGGAGCATGTCGCTCTCAGATTAATGAGACAAGAGTGGGGAAAAAATTAAAATGACCTGCAGTACGCTTTACCTGAATATTCCTGGAACTAAATCCCAGAAAAAAAAGTATCTATTTAATACGATACTCAGTAGAATTACAGTCAAATATCTCAAACAAAAGCTCAAGAAGCCAGAGAGTCCATGTAGATCATATTAACACCCGGAAAATATAGCAGAATATAAAGACAATTGAAGATTAGCCTAAAGCTTTTTAAAAATACATTCTCTTATTATTATTATTATTATTATTATTATTATTATTATTATTATTATTAGACATCTGAATCTTAAGATCTTCTCTAAGTCTTTGTGAACGACGACAATAAAGCTTTAAAATCTTCTCATGCACAAGGTGGCATCTCAAAGAATTATCAATTAGTTACCACTTGTTAAAACTTGCCGAACATGACCAAAGGACCGTCTCCGTTTGTGCTGTTACAAGCTGAAAAATGACTAGTGCCAGCCGGTAGCCTCTGCCTCTCTTGGGTGTTGTAGCAAATGTTCCAGGTGTCAAGGTCACTCACAATGGCGTGTGGCAGACTGCAAATACCAGTCATGCCGTTTTTTCTCACAGAAGGAAAAAAGGGGATCACATTTATTCGGGAATGGGCGTGGACTTCAACATGCACGCTCAATTCTCGCGCAAACAAACGACTTCCTGTAGCCATACGCCTCCAAATGTGATCGTGAATGCAGATCTGCACAGTTAAAATATTTTTAAAACGTTAATTATTTAACTTTAGTTTTAACACTAAAAACAACAGTAAGAGCAGAGACAGGCATGGGTATGAAGTATAAAAAGCGAAGAATGTAATAAAAATAAAGAAAGTAAGGAGGAAATACAAAAACGATTAAAAGATAGTCAACAGTTCGCATAATCCATTAATAACGATGAAATATAACTTATAAAAACGTGTTTTGTTACTGAATCTGCCTACCGTTTAAAAAGTACTAAATATTCAATATGCTTATACAGCATATTGAGAATATGAAGTATATGATGCAATTGATATACAGGCCTATAATGTGTAATTTCTGAGTTAGTAAATTAAGTCTAGGCAAGTTAGCTATGGGTGCGAATACAAAAGCATTTGTATACATTTTCATGTTTATTACAACAGCCCCCATACCGATCAGCGGTGAAGAAAGAGGCATCTATGTAGATCATCATACTCTGGTGGGAAGTGTAATTAACTTGCTTTGTTTGGCAGTGCGGTCGCTGAGCAAATATGGCGGCGATTCCATCAAATATGGATCAACGTGCTGTGATTCAATTTTTGACAGCAGAGGGCTGTAAGCCGAGTGAAACTTATTGTCGCAAAAATGCCCTGTATGATGAGAATTGGTACCGAAAACGATGAAGAACTATATATTAATACTGTTAATACTATTAATTAAATGAAATATATGACTACTGATATACAAACCTATAGTGTGTAATTTTTAACATTTTTAAATGTAACCATGTTTATGAACCGAGCCCTTGATATCATCTTTACATTCGCTAATATAGAGAAAAATAACAGAAAATTTCGAGTATTGTGTATTCAAGATGTTCATATGTTTAAAAAAAAAAACACGTTGCTGTTTAGAAACAAATTTATACAAAATGAACAATAAACAATGGAAAGTTTCATAGATTTTCATTGGCTTTGAAATTTAATTTAAACGTTATTGTAGTAAAAACAAGTAATGCAAACGTTTTGTGAATGTTATTAAAGAGCGCTCTTATATACAAATATAATTCCCAAACACATATTAGATTAACGTTTCACATTTGTTGTCTTCTCGACAATGCTTTTGTTAAATATAAAACATATGCTTCGTTATAAATATAGTTTATATGCTGAATTAATTTGTTCATTTATTTTAATACAATATAAAGAAAATTAAACGCAATAACGCTTTTTAAATTTCTGTTTTCAAGTATACCCTACTCCTAATAGTCTAATTTCTTTAATTTTCAGAAAATATTTTTCTCATTTTATTTAAATGGAATAATCAACTTTTGTTGTGAAGAAACACATATTAGTGCCGCTACAGCTATTTTTGAATTTTGGGATTCAGGTAAATCTCCAGTCTCAATGGCCCAATTTCTCTGATTATCAGTAAATTTTAAATGGTATATATCAAGTTTCTTTGCGAAAAAAAAAACAAACAAACAAATATTGGTGCTGTTAGAGTAATTTTTAAATTTTTGATTTCAAGTAAATCCTTGCTCCTAGCATGCCTTAATAGTTGTAAAAATTTAGTAAATCTTTGTTAATTTTCATTTTATTTTAATTTTAAAATGTTTGTTCTATTAAAATTCATGTATAAATATATAATAAATTAAATATACATACTTCTCACAATAATAATTTGAATACATGTGCAAATATTTCATGACAATCTCCATTCCCAAATAAAAACAATTCAGGTTGCCAAGCAACGAAACAAAAGATGCCATGGTAACTACGCTTCAAAATTGAAGTATCATAAAGTAGGTGTGCCATTTGAAATATTAATCATCATTGGTTTCAAAATTTCCCTTCAATGTCTAAAGTAAGGTATTTTTTGTTTAATTTAATTTATTTTTCAGTCTGGAGGGGGGGGGGTTACAATTAAAGCCCTATGTACGAGTTTCCCTTGCTTTAGCAAGTTATGTTTATCACTCAGATTTTTCGATATACTGGCCAGCAAATGATGTTCATACTATATCAGACCGTTGACCTGTATAAATCACCTGACATCGATATTGGTGTGAGGAAAAATGCTCGTCCATCAAATGCTACCAGCACCTATCTAAACAATAGCGGTGACTGTTATGTATGTAAACATCTGGTTCTTGCTCACTATATTCTTTTAAACCACCACGGGTGGCCGATGTCATTAAAGCGCGGTTTCGTGAGCGGGAAGTCTGGGATTCGATTCCAATCAGGACCATCCTCCCTGACTGAAGTTTTTTCCAGGTTTTTCTCAGTTCTCATAATGGCAAAAGCCAGAGAGGTACCCTAAAATTAGGCCTGGAACGCTTTCTTCCTTAAAAAATACTCCTTTCCCATGTTTATCATTTCATCTCATGTATCATAAGTGCTCACCGCCTGTGGTGCCTCTGTAGCAAAACTGAACATTAAACAGTATTAAAAAAAAGATATTTGAAGGATATTACCGATTTTTAGTGGAAAATGTTACGCAAATAAGGCAGTAAAACCCGTGAATACTAAAAATAAACTGCTGCAAGCATGTAGCTCTCTGGCAGAGGTTCGAGACCTATGTATAACGAACACGTTCACATGACAAATGACTCACCAAAATATCTATGTAAATGATTTAACGAACATGGGCCTCAAGATACCAGCTATTACGTGTAGTGAGTGACAAGTTTTTTTTTTCTTTCCCAAAATAGATTTAATGCTCTCATTCCAGGGATGTAAGTAGTTATAAGGTTAATTAATTTCTTGTTTGCAGTTCTAGGATTTCATCGCATATTATTGTGTGCTGGAAATATGTGGGATAGTAAAAGGTAGGGAGCTCTTTTGGTGTTGGGACTTTTGAGTGCGATATCAAGAGATGAAAGAGAAGTAGTTCAGAGTTGTCACTATGAAGATAGTGAATGATGAGTTTCATGTGCAAGGAGTAAGGAAGGAGCCATACATAAAGAGAGATCAATATCTAGGACAGTTGCAGAGCGAGGGAGACAAAATCTTTTACTTTATACATGTACAGAATGTAAAATAAAAAATGTGTTACAATGCTCGGTGGTAGGTAGAAGGTAATATGTGATCATATGCTATTAATAAACCCATATCCAGATACGCCTTATTTGCGTGCTATCGTCTTTGAAGGACGGAACACAAGAGCTAGGAAAGAATTAAAACAGAATATTGAAATACTGTAAGTAATAATCAACTACAGAAGGTGCTGAATGTGGCTACCACCAACTTCGATACATTTTGTTTATCGCCTGGTGGTGTCATGTCGAACTCTTGGAAAGATTCCCGACATATCTCGGATGACTCCAGCTGCTGCTTGAATTCGCGCCGTAAATTTTGTTGTGTCTCCTTGGGAGTCACGTACACCAGGGTTTACATGTTCTCCCAGAAAAAGAAGCCCAATGGTTCCAGGTCAGTGAGCAAGAGGGTCAGGCCATTGAGCCTCCACCTCTTGATCGAAGAGTGCGAGAGCGCCATCATGCTGGAACCACATCGCACAACGAATTTCCAGAGGCAACTATAAACACTACAGCTGGCTGCGGGATATGGTGAATGACTGCTGTGCATCACATTAACAGCTAAAGCGGTACCACTGATAAAAAATCCTTAACCAATGAATGCGACCCTTGCTGCTTGTTTCGGAGTCTGATGATTTGCTTGCCTACAGTCACCCCCTGCCTTTTCGGAGGCTGTAGCTCGTAATCAAAACCTTTCTGGACATGGGTCTATTACCAACACATGATATACCCATCTACCTACGACCACGTTTACACCCAGTATAAATGCGGGCGGAGTTTTATTTTTCCCCCTTTTCCATTATTCCGCGTTTTAAATTAAATTTAAATATGTTTCTAAATTTTCTAATGAAAATATTTTATTGGTCATATAAATTCATATTTAGTAAAAAATAAGTCATTTCCCCCCTCCCCATTTTGCATTTTACTATACATTAAAAATCAACATGACTAATGTTGTAATTTTAATAATTATAGTTTAGTGAACGTCTGTACGGGCTTCTCTCTGGAATGTGGATCCATAAAGTAGCAAGTGAAGGTTATTGCTTGGCTTTGTGCAGGAAAACATTATTGACTGCATAATGTAAACAAATAAAAGAGCGATAAAGGTTTTGTTTATTTATTTATTTATATTTATTGCCTGTCTAAAGAGAAGTGCTCAATTAGTGACAGGTTGTGAGATTATGTTTTAGAATTGGATGATAAAGGTATTTTAGTACATAAGGAGTTATCTTATTCGGCAAATTATGGGAGCCGAGAAGTGTTTTACTGTGAAGTTGTAATACAACTAAAGTTATAAACTGTTTAAACAGACATTTCCTCCCAGTGATTATTTTTCCATTACACTCTGTAAAACAGGAGGTTGATTTCATTCAGCCATGTTGTTAGTGACGATAAAAATTAGACCATGTATGAATATTTTTACGACAGTCGCACCTTTCTCGAAGAGTAATAACGTGTTGATTGTTGAACATTTAATTAATATTACTTTTTTTTGAGGGGGCAGTTCTGTTAGAAAAATACATTGCATTAACTACTTTTTTGTAATTTTTTTAAAGATAAGTTATTTCCAACAATTTATACATTAAAGAGAAACTTAACGGTATATTTCATACAATTTATAACCTTAAAATAAAAAGTCTAGCAGATAAGTGGATCATGTGTTTATTAATAGTAAATTTTAATGCCATAATTTATATATAAAGTAAAAATATATATAAAATTTAAAAGTATTGCCAATATAATTTATTATTTTGTTATTTATTGTTGTATATACTCTTCACCTTCAGTAAATGTGCCGGGGTTTCATTCTCAATGAAAATTTTCAGTAATTTCTTCCTCAGCACATTATCCGAGGCGTTTACATAAACAACAAACATAACTTTGCATTTTCTATAAATTTTCATTTAAATATTTGTAATGAAACTAAAGAAAGTATACTTGGAAAAGGCATGGTGTTTCAATGTGCACCCCCCCCCCAAATAAATAAATCGAGAGGCTAGCATTTAGAGTACGGCAGGATAGATTTACCCCCAGAGAACGAGTGTGCCAACCTTCAGTTTCCAAACACTTTTGGTGCCCTAATATTTTGTATAGTTTATTGTGTCTTGATAATATTTACGCTTTATCCCACATACAGTTTAACAAATGTTATTGAATGTGTCTTCCTTAAGCTATAGTATGAGAACTTACATCACACTTGCACAGGGGTGCCTGCTATCTTTTTTTTTTTTTTTCAGTTTTTTTCGCACACAAATACCAATGATGAACTTTTATATGTGGTAATACATACGCATTTATGTACGCAAATTTTGAATGTTAAAGTTTTTGAAAGGTTCGTGCAACTTTACCTTAATAATAAATTTCTTGCAAAGGTTCATGAGATATTTACGAACTCGTTTATTCGTACGTATTTACAACTGCATAGTGAGATGAAGTTCTGTGCAAGCAAGAAATAAAACCCAAAGCAAAAATAACCCAAAGTGTAGTTTATAAATCTACATACAGTACTTGCTTCTTGTTTACGTCTAGTCTCGTATATCAAGACCATCGCCCCTTGCTGAAGTAACCGGAACGTAACTGGGCAGTTAGTCGCGCAGAAAGACTTACTTTCTGCAAGTTGCCACATTCTCGACAATGAGGTTCATGTTGCCCAGAGATGCCATTATTTTTAATTTTCATAAGTATACTTGAAACTTAAAACTAGTTGATAATTACTAATATACTTTCGTTATTTATATAATTTCTTATTTGTTCATTATTTATAAATTTACGTTCACATTTTCAGGAATAAACAGAATTTATAACTTACATTTTTGTGATAGAATGTTTTATATGTTATTTTTTAAATTGAATACTTTGCATTTTTATGTGCAAATCATATATGTATTGTTTGTGATAAAGAGACAATGTAAAAACCTAAGGTTTTATGGTAATAATACTTTATAAAATGCACAAAAATGAAATTGTGAATAAGAAATGTTAACACGATATAAACGCTGAGGCTACAACAAACAAATAAATAAAAAAAATGAATTAATTAAAAGGGGGAAAAATTTCGTTTATCGTTAAATTACAAAAAAAGTTACGCTTGCAAACTTAGGCCTAATGCTTCCATTCCAGTTACTGATTTCATCTTCCACCTCTTTTTGCCTGGAAAATGAAACACCAGACTTCCACAGGCATGTCTTAATAATTTTCCTTCTCGAACAATGCGCTGCATGAATTTTGAGACTTAGTTGCATGCTGCTGTATAAGACTTGGGTGTTTTTTCCCCTATCCTTTCATTGCTTACACTTGGGCTATATTGGATTTTTAACTCGCGCACTGACAAAATATATCACATTTCAGCAAAACCCAGCACTACTGGGAGCTGGAGAGATGGCTAGCGACGTATGCGGGGAGAGAAGAGAACGTGTATCTCCCAAGCTAAACATTACACAAAAACGCTTGCATATGTATCATGTATTCAAATACATACGGCGATCCACTCTGTTCCTGAGCGTCATTGCGTAACAAGCGCATTAATAAATAGTAAACAGCTGGAGTTTTGCATTGTATGGTTTAGTTACTGTTAGTGTTTAGTTTCACATATATATTGATCTAATATATATGGATACAAATAATGAATGTACCACAACAACGAAAGAGAGGGGAAATTATACACAGTGAAGCAAGAGAAATGGTGAGGAAAGTGATCGCTGCGGTAATGAGTCGAGGCAAGGAAATCTAGAACACAATTTAAAACAAACTTACGTGTATCCTTCTATACCGGTGTTTCAGTGAGAACAATTACCAGGATAAGATGAGAAGGTGCTGAAGTGGGCGAGTCTTCTCTGTCTTCTCCAGGAAAACATAGAAAAGGGACCACAATGCCAGAATTGTTATGGTAATAGGTAAAAGATTTTGTGATGTTAATGGCAGCATACGTTTTTGA